>QLTV01001849.1:415054-435163 GCA_003457575.1 Thermophis baileyi
AACTTGTTGCTTGTATCCTTATGATTTATATTAATATTGATTGTTTCCTGATTGCTTATTTGTACCCTATGACAATCATTAAGTGTTGTACCTTATGATTCTTGACGAATGTATCTTGAATGTATCTCAGTCTTTTTATGTACACTGAGAACATATGCACCAAAGACAAATTCCTTGTGTGTCCAATCACACTTGGCCAATAAAGAATTCTATTCTATTCTATTTTATTCTATTCTATTCTATTCTATTCTATTCTATTCTATTCTATTCTATTCTATTCTATTCTATAAGACGTGTTTACAAATTCAGTTTTCCATTTTTCATGCACTGTAGAATGCAATGCATAAATGTAAATATAGACAGATGCACATACAGACATGTCTACCAGTGGTGAGAGATTGATGTAAGGAATGAACAACAGTATCAAAAGCTTTCAACTATTTTCCTTTTTTAGAAATTGTAGCACACATACCAATTAACTCTTGCATTCTTTTATCATGGTGGCATCCAGACATAGGAATATTAGTGGAAGCCTATGATTTTAATGTTGTTGGGGTTTTTTGTGGGGGAGGGGGTATCAGGATGTCTTGGAATGGGCAAATGGATGGTAGTAGTAAACATTGAAGCAAATTGTGATACTTTCTACTCAACTATATGTCTTGACCCTGGACTGGTAATGCTAACACGAATATGAAAGAGATGATGAAAAAGTGACTGTATTTCACAGCCAAATTCTCTGAGATGCATGTCTATTTCATTAGCTTTTCAGAATGTTGTTGTTATCCCGATCAATACGTTTTATAACCCAAATTCTCTGGTGGTTGACTGGAGATAACTTAGTCATCAGCTCTCTTGTCATTGCATGCTATGCATGGACAATTGTGGTGTATTTAGTATGTGCAAATGTAAAATGTCATTTAAAAACCTGGCCGCCTTATAGATGGTATAATTGCTTCCAACTTCTTCAACGCTTATTGAATTAGTATTGAAAAGATAATTTCATGCTTGGCCAAGTGGTAAATCCAATTCATTTGCAAGTGAGACAAAGTAACAAATCTGACTTTTAAGAGTCAATTTGAAGCAGGGTAGAGCAACTAACAAACAGAGGTAATTTAAAATGTCCTGTTAATCACTTGACCTTTTCCTTCTTGGGTAAGCTAATTGTTAAGATGTTTAATAATGCACTGTTGGAATGATCAAGCCAAAAACAAATTGGGGGAAGGGTGAAAAAAATATTTAAACATACCATGATCCACAAAACACAGTAAACAAAAAATAATCAAAGAAAAACAAGCTATATAAAAGCAAGGAGCAGAAGGAGACAACAATAGGAATATTGTTTGGAATATATAAACATAGATTTTTAATACTGAAGGAAGCTACAACATTTTAAGCATCCAGAGTCTTTAATACAGCTCTTAAAAAAAACATTTGAAAAGGTAGAAATAATATATAAGGAATTATTTTGCAGTTATAAGGAAAATATTTGGTTAAGGAATTCTTCGGGATTCTTTGTTGTTAATTTTTCAATCAATTCTATTTCCTACACTTAATGTGAATGATTCAGAGATGTATTTTGGTATTCTGGTAGAATGGAACTTGTTGCTTACAGCAAAAACTGACTTAATTTCTTATGTATTCTAGGGAAAATGAATACTAAAGCTACACTAGCATTAATTATTAAACTGTAATTTTTACTGTTACCTCAAAAAACACTCAGTAAAAATGAATAGCAAAAAAAATGGCCTTGCTTCCAGAGATGGTGACATATAATAATTTAATTATAGTCTTTCCAACACAATTTAGAAAGCCTTTAATTAATATCATGCAATTTTAAGGGGATATAGGATCAACTGTGAATTATTTGTATACAGTAATATGCATGTAATATCAACCCTTGATAAGTTAAGGTGAATTTATATCAAGAGTACCAAGCTGACTCATTGAGCTCAAATCCCAAGTTCTTTTTCATATATATTTTTTTAAAAAACCTGTAAGATATTGATTTCATTTGATAAAATATCAATGGAATAGTCATTTAAGTCTTTTGGTTTTTACACCACCAAGTGACAACTTCTAATGTTATGCATTAAATGGAACAATTCTATTCTGCTTTCTTTCTTACCTTTGAAGGATCTAATGAACAATTCTAGATTTTAAAAAAACCTTTCAAATGGCATTTCAGATCCATATTCTTACGATGCTGCCTGATTAATATTTTGCTGGGCATATTGCGAGTTAATACCCATAATACTTAAATGATAGGAAATAAACAGTTAGAGGAAGAATTGGAATCTAATGTGTTTTTGAATGAGTAGCTAATCAGAACTTTGGGGAAAGGTCCTCTCTTGAACTAGTGGAAAGGATCCATGCCTGGGAGAGAGATTTGGGAAGCCAGAGAGAGAGAGAGAGAGAGAGAGAGAGAGAGAGAGAGAGAGAGAGAGAGAGAGAAAGGCCTAATTTGCATAATTGTAGAACTTCAGTGTACCATCCATACAATTAACATTTGTCCTAAATTCATTTCAAATTTTATTTCAAAGAAATCCATTCTATTGTCTCCTCAGGTTGTTAATGCAGAACTATCCCTAAATTCCTATTGTTCATTCCTGCTCATCTCAGTTTTTCTTCCATTAGTGCTACTTCCCAAACCTTGTCCCTTCAACACAGTGACAGCTGTGAACACACGGATAGTTGTTTTACAAAATTGTGCAGGCTGGGAATTTGAGAAGTACAAGCCACCAGGAGATTGCATATATAACATTCAAGTGTTATATGACTTGAAGTTGACTTGCCAAAGAACTTTTCATTCTTCCTTCCTTCCTTCCTGCATTCTTTTGCATTCCCTAAATTTCATTCTGAATGAAGACAGTCTCCAAAACTGTGCTTGACAGTATATCAGAATGGTGGCCATAGGGTTGGAAGAATTCACATCTTGTGCCAGAAAGCACTGATTCTGCTCAAGCCACAATATTGCACAAAAATGTCTGGTTTGGTATTTTGTGCTTGAATTCTGGAAATTCAAAACAACAGTTCACAGCTACCCCCTTTTTTTAAAATAGGATGTGCCTCAGGTTTTTATTTACTGCATTTGTGTTTTGCCTTTTTCCTGAAGAGCTCTCAGACCATCCACTGGGTCATTATATACCTGCATTCATTCAAATGGCTTTGGGGGAGCCAGCGTGGAGGCTGCAGTCATTGCAACCACAAAGTTGAAGCTGTTTATAGTGCTTGTTTCCATGTGGCTAATGTTCTCTTAGAACTGATATAGTCTCCCAGTTTCTTGTTATAAAGGCTGTGCATACCTTGAAAATTACTAAATATAAGCATTTTGAACCTTGCATGAGCAGAGACACTCTTTGTTATTAATGAAAGTGGCTATGACTTTGTTTTTGCACACTTCTGGGAATGCCTGAAAAAGGATCCTGTTGCTTCAAGGCAGTTAATTTATGAATGAGATTCTTAAAGCAGCAGCATCCTTTTTTCATGTTCATCTGGAGCAGGGGTCCCCAAACTTGGCAACTTTAAGACTTGTGGACTTCAACTCCCAGAATTCCTTCTGGGAGTTGAAGTCCACAAGTCTTAAAGTTGCCACGTTTGAAGACCTCTGATCTGGAGGCTGAAAAAATGCATAGCCTCTTTAATGAATACCAGAGATGTCAGATCGGAAGCCATCTCCTGAATCATTTTGAAGCATGCTCAGACTACTTGTCCTTTTATCAGTTGAAAAGCAGCTCATCTCTGTTCCAAATTTTGAAGACTTTCCTTGAACAGTCAAAGAAAATAGAGAAGCAAGAAGTATGGCAGGAAAATAAAATCTTTGAGGTTCTAGCCCTCACCATTTATTAAGAGCTAACCCTCTTGTTAGCTAATCTTCTTTAGGAATTGGGTTGTAAAGAGGAGAGAATATCAGCTGTCAATGAGAGAAACAGATTTTAAAAAAAAACTTTAGCAGCTCCTCATACTATGTCCCAAAGGTGCTTTTTTTTCAAGAGGCAACTGGACTTTCTGGTTTTTCTTTGAAGATGTTTCGCTTCTCAGCCAAGAAGCTTCTTCAGCTCTGACTGGATGGTGGGGAGTCAGAGCTGAAGAAGCTTCTTCGATGAGAAGTGAAATGTCTTCAAAGAAAAACCAGAAAGTCCAGTTGCTTCTTGAAAAAAAAGCACCTTTGGGACAACCATGATCTGGATGACTGAGAATCTCCATAGACATCCTCATACTATGGCATTATACTTCAAGATTCTTCTATTTTCTTCAACTACCAACCAGAATTTTTCTCAATTTAAGGTAGATAATATAATAGCAATAGCATTTAGACTTGTATACCACCCCATACAGCACTCTCTGGACTTTTTACAATGTAAACATTTTTGCATATTGCCCCCGACAATTTGGGTCCCCATTTTACCCACCTCGGAAGAATGGAAGGCTGAGTCAACCTCAAGCCGGTCAAGATCAAACTGCTAGCAGTGAGCAGAGTTAGCCTGCTGCATTCTAACCACTGCACCGCCAAGGCTTGTGGCAACTGTAAGTAAAAAATTAGGATATCCTGGAGCTTGACTTCTGGTGGCTACAATTTTCTTTGCAATCTAATGGGTGTGATTGGTCACTATCCTTTTTATCCTGAAGTTGTCAAGCAGTCCCTCATCCAGGTATTAACAAGAGCTACCCTAACTTAGGATCTGAAATCAGCCAAACACAACTAGATCTACCTCCTGCTGAGGCAGCAATCATAAACAGTAGACCTGTCAGTTGATTGAAGTAGACCAGGAAACATATACCATATGAAGTACTGGAACTCTTTACCTTATTGTGTTAAGGCCGTGATGGCGAACCTATGGCACGCGTGCCACAGGTGGCACACGGAGCCATATCTGAGGGCACGCGAGGTGTTGCCCTATGTCAGCTCCAGCACGCATGTGCCAGCTGATTTTCTGCCTTCTGGAGGGTGGGGGAGGCCGTTTTCACCCTCCCCAGGCTTCAGGAAAGCCTCCTGAAGCCTGGGGAAGGCAAAAAATGGCCCAACGGGCCTACCGGAAGTTCGGAAACGAACTTCCGATAGGCCTGTTGGGCCGTTTTTCATCCTCCCCAGGCTTCAGAAGGCTTTCCTGAAGCCTGGGGAGGGCGAAAAACTGCCCAACGGGCCTACCAGAAGTCCGGAGGCTTCAGTGAGGTCTGCGCACATGCGCAGGGGGGGAATCATGGGGGGGAGGGCATTGCATTATGGGTGTGGGCACACGCGCCCTGTTGGCACCCGAGCAAAAAAAGGTTCGCCATCACTGTGTTAGGGTATAATAACAGAATCTTGAAAGCCTGATAGAAATTCTCTCTCCCCGCCCTCTTGTGCTGTAAAGACAATCTTGTATTTCTTTCTCATGCCCTTCTGTCTGTGTAAGCTAAGTTGATGTTTACATACGTCATTGAATTTCTTTTTCAAGGCCATCTCCCTCTATTCAGTTCTCATAACTGAATATATATTTCTTATATTTCCCAATTACAGTTTGCAAAGATATTCTCTCGGTCAGGCTTAAAGGTAAGCTATGAATGATACTTTAATAGTGGAAAATATTCACAGTCTGCTTCCACCAACATTCAGAAATAAACTCCACTGAATTTAGTATTGCTAATATTTATGCCATAATTAATGAGTCTCCAATGCTATGCATGAAAAGTAAAAGCACAACCAGAATATCCTTTTTCCAACACAGTGCCCATCACATGTATTCCTACTATGACAAATTGTATTAATTATCTCTTCATTTCAATCAATCTGGAAGACATAAGTCAGTGATAAAATTATAGCTCATTTGTAAATTCATAAACATTTCTTGTTTCTTCCTTAAATACGGTATATTAATCATGATTGCGCATTGAACTGAAGTGGGCTTTCCACCAGGCAAGCTCCCATGTTTATGAGTGGTGTTATGTGCTTTAATGATCTGGAGAACAAAAAAGCTGTATCTCTTGAATGACACTCTGATGTATTTGGGTTGCTCCTCTTTCTAGTTCTATGAGCGATGGGAATTGAATGTTGTGCTCTTAACTGGATAAATGGCCTTTGTTTCATTTGTGCTTGCAGATGGCCAGATCTTTCAGACTCTTGCAGTGTTTTGCTGTTCTGTACATGCTTCAATGTTTGTCCATATACGGAAAAGTGTTCATAGTGGGAGGTGGGGAATACACATGGCAATAAAGACCTTTCACCAGTGATGAAAGCCAGCAAAGTAAAGCTGGGAAGCATGAAAACCATATATTGTTAAATATCATACATACAAGGTAAGATATGACATCCTCTCCCCCAAATAATGATGAGGGGAGGATCATTTTTATATTTGCTGTAAAATATACAATAATACAATACATTGTTGAAAACTCTCTACTGTTGACCTCACCCCATTCCTAAGAGGTCTGTAAGGGGCGTGCATAAGTGCACCAGTGTGCCTACCGTCCCTGTCCAAATGTTTCCTTTTATTTGTACCCATTTTATGTATTCAAATAATGTTATACTCATGTATATTATCAAATACGTACTTGACAAAATAAATAAATAAATAAAATAATAAACAATGTGCAAATAAATGACTTTAGACATCACTGCTGACGAGTGAAGATATCTATTTCTACTGTCTCTCTGTCTCTCTGTCTCTCTCTCTCTCTCTCTCTCTCTCTCTCTCTCTCTCTCTCTCTCTGTGTGTGTGTGTGTGTGTGTGTGTGTGTGTGTGTGTGTCTTTCTCCTGTCCATCCATCCATCCATCCATCTGTCTCCTAGCTAACTATTTTAAAATTACCCTGAAGATTAATCATTGCTTGAGAGAGGTTGCTTGCCTGGCAAATTTAACCCTTTGTACAATATGTAGTAACCTGTTCTCCATCCCTTATCTCTATTCCTTTTTGTTCCCTGCGTCTATTTTTCCTTCCCAGACCAGCTACTGCAATCCTCCCCCAGAACCCATTTTCATTTCCCTCCTTTTTTTGCCCCATCTTCTCTTCACCGTTGATTCTATTGGAAGGGGGATATGTGTGCCTCTATGTTTCTTTGAGAAAGGGCATCTTGCAAATGAGAAAAAAATGTCAGTATATTAAACCATATACTGTACCATTAAATATATTGTTAGTTTTCTATATCTCTTGGCTCCCATCTAATGGTTTTCCTTATTTTTGCAATCTAAATATTATATGGATGCAGTATATATAGTTAGGAGCTTAATTCCTTTTATATAATATTTTATTTTACAGTTCAATAATTTTATTATTGAATTTTAATTCAATAATAAAATTTAATTTAATAGTTACTGAATTTTAATTTTAATTACTGAACTGTAAAAGAAGCCGTGGTGGTTCAGTGCTTAGAATGCAGTATTGCAGGCTAATTCTGCTGACTGCCAGGAGTTCGATCCTGATCACCTCAAGATTGACTCAACCTTCCAACTTTCCGAGGTCTTTAAAATGAGGACCCAGATTGTTGGGGGCAATACGCTGACTCTGTGAACTGCTTAGAGAGGGCTGTAAAGCACTGTGAAGCAATACATAAATATAAGTGTTGTTTCTATTGCTATTAATTGCTAGTTATTAATTCAATGAATATAAATTTAGATTTGTGTCCTAGCCTTCACCATTCTGGGCTGCTCTCAGACACACATTTGTGGAATTGCCAAGATTTGGTTCAGCTGTGATGGGGCAATCCTAAATTCACCAGCACCTTCCTTTTGGTTGAAGGGCCTGATCCATGAAACTACCAGCCTCGGGACTGGCAATCAATCAATTATCACCTGAAACAGACCAGGGAAAAAATGAATAAAAACAGGTAAGGGCAGACTCAGAAAATGTGGGGCCAGATCCTGGCTGGGTGCCTAGGCCCAGATGCAGTAGTAACTTTGAAGGATAGAGCAAAAGCAACCAGAACAGGAACACTTAGGATGGCAAGGATGGCAATGTTTCTGTGTGAGCCATGCCTCTATTGGGTTGAATTTAGGAGCAGTCTCCAGGACTTTGCTCAGCATTGGAGGCAACTCTTCCACGTCAGATCTGCAGTCCTGCATCCTTGCTCTGCTCTCAGATTATAGGTTTCATGACTTGGATAGGCTTATCCCACTCACTGAACCAGTCTTGTTTAACTGCTGTTAACTCAGCCTATTTTTCTCAGATCTGTGAATTGTTGATTGCCTTCCTTTTTTAAAAAATAATTTTTATTGAACATTTTCTAAAAAAGATTTTTTGCAATCTACTTTTTGACAGTCTTTCTATATCGATTTACATCAATTTTACATCCATTTGTCTCTCTTTTTCAATTTACAATTAATTATACTTATATTTCCATCATTATATATACTTCTATTCTAATACACAATATTACAGTCATTTCTTATATGTTGAGTCCATTTCTACAGATTCATTGCTCCTTTCTGACTTCTATACCTTCTTTGAGATCAATCTTTCTTAACCTTTACACCTGTCATCTAGCCATTTATACCAATCATTCCATATCTTGTAATAGTCTGTTTCTTCTTTATCATTCATTTCTTTTGTGAGCCTGTCCATTTCTGTACACTCTAGAATTTTCTTAATCACACATTCCTCCGACGGTATAGTATTGTTCTTCCAATTTTGTGCAAATGCTATTCTTGCCGCTATTATAATATGTGGTAGTATGTTCCCTGGTTTTGTTTACATTTCCAGCATTCTGGTGATGAATTGGGGTGCATTTTTGCTATCCTTGCTGGTGGGAGGTGCCACCTATAGAAAATTTTATAAATATTTTCTTTGTATGCTACAGACATCGTAAATTTATAACTTTTATTCCAAATTTTCTCCCATTTCTCCAATTCTATATTATAGCCAAAAAACTTTGCCCATGTTATCATCACCTCTTTTACTACCTCCTCTTCCATTTTGTATCTCAGCAAATAGTTATAAATTTTTGTAATCATTTTGTCCTCTGGGCCTAGTATAATCTTATCTAATTTGTGTTCCTCTTTTTGGAATCCATAGTATTCTAAATCTTTTTTATGTCTAGTTTGAATCTGTACATACGGCCACCAGTCAATTTCTATACCCTGCTCTTTTAGTTCTGCTCTTGTTTTCAATTCTCCTTGTTCCTTTAATAGTTCTTTATATCTTTTTATTTTATCCAGGTCCAGTACACTTGGGTAAATTAGTGCTTCCATTGTCAATAACCAGCCAAGTATTTTGTTATAGTGATTTCTTTTAATTTTTTGCCAAACTTGCAATAGTGCATCCCGAATTAAGTGTCTCTGGAAGTATCTATGGGCTTTATTTTTGCCATCCCACAGGAATGATTGCCTTCCTTTTTAATCCTGCCTACGATCTCTTATGGCTATGAATCTGGACTAGAACTCTGTGGACCTCTGGCTCTGGATTCCTGAACCATAACAATAACCCATAACTCATATGACTTCCACCCGCAATGGCACTGCAGGTGCTAAGCCCTTGCTACAAGGCAAGATCATTCCTTCTGACTCTGAAGAAGCTGCTCCTGCTGAACCTGTGAAATCCTATCCTCGGAAGACCTGGGTTCTCAAAGATCACTCATCTAATGAGGCTATTCAGATTAGGTGAAAAATGAATCCATCCCCCTGGGAGACATATATGGGATCCCCCTAACCAAGTTGCTCAGACTGAAGAAGCTAGTGAAGTGAGCAGTGAAACACTTCAAACCGAAAAGAAAAGAAGTCCAGTTGCCATGATCCAACTTCCAGATAACTCGATCTGGCTGACTGAGAATCTTCAGCAACATTCTCAAAGAACAATTTTGATTTGCAATGTCCTGGAATGACTGTGTGATCAAGCAAAAGAAACAAAAACATTCAGGCCAACTTGTTCATATTCCCAAATGAGTAAAAACAAAAAAACAAAAACCCTCTAAACAATGCATCCCTGTTTTTTTATATATAAATATCTATCTCACAAAGCGGGCCATAAAATAGATCAGATTAACATCATTGTGCACTTTCCTTCACAAAGTATGGGAAGCTATCATTGTCTTGCTCTTCACAAAGCATTTTACTGTATTTTATTGGAAATAAAGGGATAGTCTACAGAGTTTTAAATTCTAATGGAAATTGAGTCTCCTGTGTCTAGAGAAAGTTCTAGTGTAAATTGCTTTGAATGAAAGGGGTAGAGACTTCTCTTCAAATTGATACAGAGGTTCCTTGCAGCTATTGTTCTTTTCTTTATCTTCTGCTTGCAATTCTGCTCCTATCAAATTCTTTCTCTGCCAGCACTATTCCCTGTAGCATTTCCTTGTCAATTCCATTTCAAAGTGCCTGTCATAGGAAGGGTATTGGGAGTTGTAGAGGATTCATAGTGCAAAAAAGATGCTGGACTGGTTGTGAGTACTGGACTTATAATTTTTTTTAATTAGGAAGGAGTTTGACTTGTTGTTCATATTCTTATCCAATTCTTAGATCACTATATGGCTCTGCTATGACATAATCCATTTTATCCAGCCTTTTCCTTATAGAAATGGTAAAACCATTTCCAGTATTACTTCTTGATTCTTCCAAATTTACATTTCGCTCATATAAAAAATTAAATCTAATTCTTGTGAAGGGGTGTGTGTGTGTGTAATTTTATGCAGGATTATATATGATTCATACTTATCAGTAATTCATTTTAATTACTTAGATTCAGAAGCAACAATATGATTTTATCATAAATATAATTGTTAGCATTGTTTGCTACAATTAAGTCATGCTCCAAATACAATAACAAAAATTTCCTTATCCAAAATCCTCAAACGTTCCCTTTAGTCTTTAAAATGGAAACATATATGCTGGTGCTATGAACTATGTCTCCCGGAATTTAGAAACTGACATGTTTGCCATTGTTTATAAATTTTGCCATTGTTTATAAATAAAACATATTCTTAATCTTGAAAACTTATTTAGTGCCTCTGCTTTCATTTTAGAGATGCAGGTTAGAAGTGGATGGGAGAAAATACCTGAATGTATCTCTTGGAAGCTTCATGGTCTGTTCAAACATGAATTGCATCTTCTATGGGATTGCAGTTGTACGCAGTATAAGTTAGAAATTCAGAGAGAGAGACATACATACATACATACATACATACATACATGATATACACATACATATCTACACACATATATATGTGAATTCTTGCTTTGTTAGTATCACAGAGAAAATTCCAGAAACTAACTAACTAGCTATTTCACTATCTATTTCTTGCCTTTATTATTTGTACAAATAACCTAAAGCAGTGAACATATCCAACACACCTTCTTCCTCCTGTTTTCCCCACAAGAACAACTCTGTGAGGTGGGTTGGGCTATGAGAGAGTGACTGGCCCAAGGTCACCCAACTAACCATCATGGCTAAGACTTGAACTCATGATCTTTCCTTTCTAGCCTGGTGTCGTAAACACTAGACAAAACAAACCATTATTAGAAGAAGAAAAGTGAGTGCTTAGCACAGAATGAGATAGCAATCCTGCATTACAAGTCGATGGCACACCCACAATTACCTATCATTATGGCTACTTTTGCTTTCAGCTTTCTACCTCTTGTCTTTTACCTCTAGAGAATTTCCAGGAGATTATGATAGACAGTAATTCAAAATTACACTGAAATTGTCTTTCCATTATTCTGTTTTATTTGCCTAGTTTCATCCATTACAACCCCCTGCCAATGAAGAGAATGGACAGTTGTTTGCATTACAGTAATGCAATTTTTAAGACAGGGGTTTTGTATTTACAATTCTGTTAATTGTGGGAACTGTTTAACAGGCTTATATTTCTCCTGGATTGTTTTCTTGAATGTCACCTGATTGTATAAACAATTCCAGTTATTTATTTCTTTAATAAAAAAAAGAGGTTTGACTTTTACATTGACAAAAATTGCCAAATTATATTGAAAAATCAGACTCTGGGTGTTGCTTTGCTGATTTGCATGAGAGCTTTGTCGAAAAATAATTTGTTGTTTTAGACAGCTAGATGAATAGTTTCGCATTGTCTCTGAACTACAGCACATGGATTCTTGCATATACATATAATTGCTAGGGACTGCATCGTTTATCAAATGCAAAAAAGGTACTTACAATGAACACTGTATTTCTAACTTGGATGGGCTTCTTTAAAATGCAGTCTGAAAACTATAATTCAGTCTCTTGACAAACAGAATATATGTGTGATATCAACAGTTATGCCAAAGAGTTATTTCCACCTGCTTTTATTCTATTTTTTATTTTATTTTGAACTGAACCTTGAAAGGCGCATACAAAGTTATTGATTGTTGCTCAAACAACGTAATATCTGTGTCTCCAATTACCCACAACTTATCCCAGTTGAATACAATCCCTGGCAACATATGAGGGCATCTAAAGATCTTAACAGAAGGCAGCCTCTGGATTGCAGATTCTATGGTCACTGCATGCTTCTCTGCACAAGTCCTCCATTCTTTCTAAACCCAAAAAAAGTGGCCTGATGTTGCAACCAGAAAGAACTGGTATAGTCCAGATAAGTCCTTTAAAGACCTACATGTATGTTGAGGAGGCCTTTGCACAGGAGTGTTTTGCTTCACAAGGTTTAATTGGACAGTGGACATCATATTCAATAGTACTGAATTTCACCAACCGATAGTCATCAAAGGTTTTAATGCATATTAACATTTGCCAAATGTATATTTATGTGTAGTTTTCCTATTTCTCCTTCTGCTACTTAGATAGACACCTGGAGCAAAGAATATTGTTCGGGAATAGAATAGAATAGAATAGAATAGAATAGAATAGAATAGAATAGAATAGAATAGAATAGAATAGAATAGAATAGAATAGAATAGAATAGAATAGAATAGAATAGAATAGAATTCTTTATTGGCCAAGTGTGATTGGACACACAAGGAATTTGTCTTTGGTACATATGTTCTCAGTGTACATAAAAAGACAAGATACATTCGTCAAGAATCATAAGGTACAACACTTAATGATTGTCATAGGGTACAAATAAGCAATCAGGAAACAATCAATATTAATATAAATCGTAAGGATACAAGCAACAAGTTACAGTCATACAGTCATAAGTGGACTGGACGGGGGAGAATGTTAAACTTATTTAACTTATTCCCTATAGGCAGCCCTCAATCTGTGACCAAAATTGGCACTAAAACTTCCATCATTAAATGACGAGGTCATTAAGTGTGCCATGTCCAATTTTAAAACCTTTTTGCCATGATTGTTAACTGAATCACATGGCTATTAGGCACATCCAGCTTCCTTCATTGATTTTGCTTGCCCCCCCCCCCCCCCGCTTGAAGTAGCAAATGGCAATCACATGACCCTGGGACACAACATTTTTTTGTAAATCCGTGCTGGTTGCCAAGTGTCCAAATTTTGAAAACATGACTGTGGGGAACGCTATGACAGTTGTAAGTGCGAGGACCAGTCATAAGTCATTTTTTGAACACTGTCATAATTTTGAACAATCAAATTAAGTGAATAGTCATAAGCCAAGGAATATTTGTACAGCTTTTTAGGGAGCATGTTCTTCTCTCTTAACTCTTTCTACTCCATTTCTTGAACTCACACTGTACAGGGAAATCTTGATGGCTCACACATCCCAAACTAAGCTACAATTCTGTTTGATGTAGCCTGTTTTGTGAAGCTAGCCTTAGTGGCATATAAGCCATGCCATATAGCCTAATATCTTGTGTGAACAAAGTTAACTGTGGTTTATTCAATCAAACATGAAAATATATAACCTCACAAAACTAGAATTGGATGGCAGACCTTGATCTTTAAAACATTGCCTATTATTGCAACAAACTATGGTTAACTAGCTACAGTTTACTCCTATGCCAGCTCCAAGACTTTTCTGTTCCATTTCTAAATTCATGTCTATGTTTAAAAATAAAGGAATTGTACAATAGACTGTTATATGGCATCAATGCTTAAAAGTAGATTTAAACATTTGTTTTATTGTAGTTTTTTTCTGCTTGAATGCAGTAGGCTCACTATTATAAAATTAGAGAACTTGCAAGTTAAGGGGTCAACTGTCAGCATGAACTCATGGAGGCATATCACAGTGAACATTTGAAATCTTAAGCTTCAATAGTGCCATAAACCTTATTTCTAATAAACACACATAAAAAATTCTATAAAACTACTACAGTGTATAAGCTCCAACACTAAGCTTGAATTCAAGAGCTCCCCAATGAACATCTCACCTCTACATGAACTACCTGGGAGGTAATAGGGAAGCCAGTCTGTCTCAGCCCCCCTCCCCCCCACATACACACAAATCATAATAATGGGAATAATATTTCCAGTATTATTTAACAGCATTCTTCTAAGCCAACCTTCTCTAACTTGATGCCCTCCAAATATGTTGGAACTGGAAATTGTGGGATGAAGAACATATAGCAATAGCAATAGCAGAAGACTTATATACCACTTCACAGGGCTTTACAGCCCTCTCTAAGCGGTTTACAAAGTCAGCATATTGCCCCCAACAATCTGGGTCCTCATTTTTACCCACCTCAGAAGGATGGAAGGCTGAGTCAACCTTGAGCCGGTGAGGATCGAACTGCCGAAGTGCTGGCAATCGACAGTCAGCAGAATTAGCCTGCAATACTGCATTCTAACCACTGCACCATCACGGCTCTTGTGATATGAATCACTTCTTGTGAGGTGGGTGGCTGCATAAATTTATGAGGTGAGGGAATTTATGGATCATATACAGAAAACGTATGAGACCTCCTCATGATCCTTAGAGCAGCATTTGCCTACCCCTAACTCATTTAGAGATTGTTTTCTTAGTGACATCGCTTAAAGGTTCATGAATTGGAGAGATGAGACATTAGTTTTGATCTTGATAGAGCTAAATAGAGCTAAAGATTAGCTAAACTAATATGTGTATATACACGTGTTTATATTACACACATTATATATACCGTATATTCACACTGAAAGGAGAGGCAGACAGACAGAGAGAACGTTATGCATTCATAGAAGAAACCCTTTTCTATGGTTTCTTCTTCCATTCAGACTTCAACAATTTTCAAGTAGGCAGCAAAAAGTTAAAAATAATACACACAGAAAAGATCCTTTGCTTTATCATTTGTTTCAAGGATTATTGAAATAATATATGGCAAGGAGTCTGCTTACTCTGAAGAAATGCTACCTCAACATAAAATACTATTTACTATATTGCTTTGCTGTTTCCTGTCAGCAGTGTAGATTCTCTCCATTGAGTTTGTACTGGCCAGAGCTTTGACACTCACTCTCTACTGAAAATTTCTCCTGTGGCTTCCTTTGCTGACTCTCTGCATCACCCTATGCAGGCGTTTCCTTTGATAAAAGCAAGGGGCAGCAATATTGAAGCTGTAATTACTCCATTCTTTTATTCCTGCAGGCTATCCTTCTTGACCTATCTTATATTCATTTCCCCTGATCTTCAGTGAAAATGAAGTTCCTGAATTACTGTTTCACATCGTACTTGTGGGCAAATTGGTAGGGAAACTCTGCTTGCTGTTGTAAAAGTGTGCCATGGCAACAGTTCAGGGCAATTTAATCATTATCTAAATATTCTAGGAATCAGCTGTGCTAATAACAGCTCCCCATTAATATCTCGCCAGAATAGATATAAATGGATTCATAAATAAAGGTGAAAGTTAACAGTTTTAATCAGCTACACCAACAACCTCTTATTATCACCACTGAGACAATCAACTAATGGTTAACCTAAGCAGGATGACATTAAGAGAAGGAGAAAGAGGAAGAAAGAATTCCAATTCATATAGCTGTTTTATATTATTTATTCATTATTATATACTGTATGCACATGTGCATTGCAATAAACAATCCCACTGACTTAATACAATCCTGAGGAAAAATGAAAAAGGATAATGTTTTTCTGTCATGAATGAAAGCGAATACACATGTCCCAGGATAATGTTGCATGATCCAATCTGGGTCGGTCACCGGGACCAGAGGTTTAGTCTTCCGAGCTTTCGGACTCGTGCTGTAGCCCATCTTCAGGGAATTTCTCTCTAGCAGAGTGTGTGTCTTTTTCTGTGTTCTTCTATATACAACATGAAAAACGCCTGGCAACTGGAAATCTAATGTGTCAGGAAAAAGATTTTGCCTTTGTGTTAATATTTTAAAGCTTTAATATTTAAAAGAATCCGTATCACTCTCGTGTGATAATGTAGAGCCGAAGGATTGGTTTTAAATAGTCCTGCCACCTACCATCAATGAAAAACAGGTGCTGACATGCTTGCCATACCAGTCACTACCATACCAGTCACCAGTCTGCTATTGTGTACCAGTGGCTAGCACATTATGTGCTGAAATTGGTTGTTAATGATGTATCAATAGCAAGCATGAGTGATTTTTGACTAATAATAGCAACATAGCTAAAATGCACGGTGCTTAATGGAGCAGAGAATAATAATGGAAGCCCATTTTTGAATACCTGCTGGATTTGAGCTGTCATTGAATCAGTCAGTGACCATATGATGCATATTTTAATATCGTAATATTACACAGAGCAGATCATATAAAATAAACACCAGAAAATAAGTGTCCAGCTTAACTGAGGAATCCAGCTCCCTACAGTATTTTCACAGGGAGCACATATAGGGGGACAACTAAGCTTAGGATGACATAGTTCCACTCCTATCACTGTTAGTTCATGTTGAGAATTGTAATCTCTACATTAGAAGGACATCAAGTTCAGAGTACCTGTGATGGCATTTGCTCAGCCAGCACAAGCCTTAAAAAAGCAGATTGTGCAACATCTTGTGGAAAAGCCTGATAGCCATTTGTAAAAACTTCTGGAAAATGTGAGCCAAGGTAGATATCAGGGTAATTGGTTAACATCTGCTCCAGTAGTAGCATTTGATGGCATCATGCTTCTTAAGAAGAGATGGTACCTGACTTGGGGATCCTTTTGAACTCACAACTATTACTAAATTAGCAGTTAGGACCTATGGCCAGAGGTGCCTTCACTTACTTTCAACTGATGCTCCAGTTGTAGCCCTTCCTGGATCAGGGTTTCTAGATTCACATCCTGACCTCTGACAACCTCACACTTGGGTGATTGCGAGTGAACTGCAGAAGACAATGGCCAAAGTACTAGTCAGGAAGATCCATTAATGTAGGATCAGAATGGGACACTCACCACAGTCAGCTTGGCAAGGCCAGTTCATTGCTACCAGCATTGCTACCACCAATGCTGCTGATCTGGATGCTGATCTGTGCCGGGCTCAGAGCTGCTGCCAATGCCACTGCACCAGGCTCGAAGCCCACCATGGCAGAGGCAGCAACAGGGTTTGTGAAAAATGGGAAGCTACTGGCCACCAGTTTTTCCTCCGGCTGCCTGCGGCAAGTTGCCCCCATGCCAAGTTCGCCATGTGGAGTTGTCCTTTCGTGACTTAGTGGCTGTGAGTTAAGAGGTGACTTGGTGATGGTGATTTGTATTCTGAACAGCTTCTGTAACAGCTTTGTTCCCTATGCCATCTGTCTGGTAAACTCACAAGATTCGTTTTTCTCGCCATGTACATGTATACGTCCGAACTAGACTATTGTTTCTCCGTGTCATATATGTGGGTATATGCATAATTTTGTATTTATTTTGTCATGTTCATTATTTTATCATGTTTATGTAGTGTATATTGGAGGTGGTGACCCTTTGAGAGCTGTATGCAATGAAATTTCATTTTAATGTATGCCAATTAGTGTACATTCAAAGTGACAATAAAGTTATATTATTCCATTCTATTCTATTCATCTGGCGGCAGTGAACTGGCCACACTGAGCTGGCCACAGCAAGTTGTCCTAGCCCCTGTAAGATAGCACCAATGTTCTGTTTACCACACTAGTTACCAGTAGGCCTCTAAGCCCAATTCAGAGTGTGGTTATCCCCCATATCAGCGGTGAAATCTACTTACCTTCCCTACCAGTTCAGAAGCACTCGCTCCGCGCGCATGCTTTTTCACCCACGTTCCGCTTGCGCACGGGCTTTTTCACCCTCTGCGCATGCGCAGAATGCTTTGCACTTGCGCAGAGGATAAAAAACAACATAATTGCAGCGGGTGGGCAGAGCCTCATGCTGCCGTCGCTACCGGTTCTCCGAACCACCGGCAGGTGGCGCTACCGGTATGCCCGGACTGGGCCAAACCGGGAGCATTTCACCCCTGCCTTATGTGATGTGACACCGGGCTATATCTCCTTACTAAGTGTAATTCTGTGTGTTCACTATGAACATCAAGGAGGACCTGCTTCAGATTCCACCCTGCACTGGAGGCTGAAGCAGCTTAGAAAAAAGAGACTGGCTTTTTTTCCGTAGTGACCTTCTCTTTATAGGCACACTGCACTCAGTCATCCCGCTCTATACTCAATTATACCACACTACACGGCCCAGAGTTCTTGTGAAGAAGAGGGAGACCTATACTGTAAGTGCTGTTAATAACTCCATATATTATAAACAGTAAATCAATTGGAAATTTTTGCACAAGGCTGAAAATTAGTACCCGCAAGTGATAGTTTTGTGTTCCCTTCGCATTGTGTAACTCCTGGGACGTACATAGTTCAGCTTCCTTGTTATTAAATAGGAATTGAAGGAGATTTCTTTATTTGATTTGATTTTAATTAAATTTGTTGGCCGCCCAACTCACCACAAGGTGGTAAGGTTTTGAGAAGTAGAATAACTCTACCAGTTGCCCACATGGCCTGGTTGTGTCTGCATACACTGCCAAGATAAAGGGGGTTGAGAGCTTGAAAATAGCTGCTATATATATTTCATAGTCTTTTTTTCTTATTGTTGCTGTACGAGCAAGAAAGCAAAATTTGGTTCCAGGTGAAGGTGAGTGATGTTTCCATTTGAGGATGATACTAAGGATAAAATACCCCTGGCTTGTGCAGTTAATGTGATACTAATGTGCCTGAATGCTACCTGTTAACACTGAACAATTTTTATATAATGGAATTTTGGAATCATTCAAACTCCTATCAAGGAGTTGGACTTCTCATTCCTGCTTGATACCAAGGCCAAAGTTTAGTGCCAGTAAAGCACTAACTGTCCCTCCTTCTGAGTATGCCACTAATAACAGTCCTTACAATACAGAGTCTGCCAAATAACAGCTAATGCAGTTTGGGCCTCAGAAAACAAAATTAATAGCATCTCTAATGCTTTCTGCACAAACCTTGAAATTCTCATTTCATTAAAAATTGCCCCCTCCCCCCCCCCCGGCCCTTCAGCCCATAGCAGAGATTAGGATGTTTTGCCATCTGTGCAGATTAATGTTGACAAAAAAAAAAAAAGAGGGAAAGAACGCTTCTGGGGAGGGGAGGAGAGCAGAGGAGAGGAACATATGCAGAACACAAAACATTTTATATCTTGTCTTGCCTTCTGCATCTTACACCTGCTTCGCTTAATCATTTTGGTGGATTACTTGATTTCTTGTTTTGTTTTGCTTTGCTTTCGACAGACATCTGGATACTTCTATTTTTGCGAGGGCTTCTCAGGCCATCAAGCATTGTGGCTTACGATGGCACAGAATTCAGTGTGGATTTGGGAAAGAACCAGGCCTTGTCTTTCTGACCTGCTCTATTGCTTTATTTGTGTCCCACCAGCTCAGTGTTCTGCAGGCCCTGCTGGATATGAGATGTTTTATGGGCAAGTTACATTCATGGGTCTTAACAACAGCCCATATCAAAGCGGTGTTTTCTTTCTGACAATT
Source organism: Thermophis baileyi (assembly GCA_003457575.1). Lineage (NCBI taxonomy): Eukaryota > Metazoa > Chordata > Lepidosauria > Squamata > Dipsadidae > Thermophis > Thermophis baileyi. The sequence continues at coordinate 434,764 of QLTV01001849.1, forward strand.
TATTTCCATATAGACTACCCTTGTAAACCATCTTGGGTTGCATTTACAACAAGAAATTGTCATCCTTATAAAACCTGGGCTACGTTTCCCTATAGACATTTTATAGACATTTCCCTGCAGACTGCTCTTTTAAGTCACCTAGGGTTGCATTTACAATGCAATTTTCTTTTTTTTGTTGGCCAGTTTTTAGCAATTTTAGCCATGTTTTGTGTGTGAATGTGGTGGGTTGTCTGGTTTGACTGTGAATGGAAGAGTATGTCTGATTGGTTGTGTTGGTGAGAATGGGGGAGCCGGGGGAGGGAAATGGAGCCCCCTCTGCTGAGTGTACTAACAGAAGCAGATGGGGGCCCAGATCTAACCCTGGGCTTGGTATGAATGATATTTTGGGTCTGCCGGATAG
>QLTV01001849.1:444003-454003 GCA_003457575.1 Thermophis baileyi
TCTTCTCCTAGGCACCAACCACTATTCTCTTTCACCCGTTGACATTCGATTCTTTCCTCTTTCGAACCGATCACTCTCCATACATCCGCTTTCAGCAAATTAGCTTAGCTGTCTTTCGGCTCTCACTTTCAATCGCCGCCTGAATCCGCTTGGAGCTTCTCTTTGCCGATACGATCTCTCTCACTCTCTCAGCTCTTTCTTCGGGAAATCCGGTATTTCTCACTTAACTTGTCAGATGTAGATTGTTTTGATAAGTTTGCTTCCAGCTCTTTATGTGGCACGCTGCAGCTTCGGGCCCGCCATGGTTACAGCATGATCGAGCACTTTAGTGTTGGGTTAGGGAGGGTGTCCTTCGCTCCGCCCTTACTCACTCTCTCAGCTCTTTCTTCGGGAAATCCGGTATTTCTCACTTAACTTGTCAGATGTAGATTGTTTTGATAAGTTTGCTTCCAGATCTTTATGTGGCACGCTGCAGCTTCGGGCCCGCCATGGTTACAGCATGATCGAGCACTTTAGTGTTGGGTTAGGGAGGGTGTCCTTCGCTCCGCCGGACAGCTGCTCTCCGCCTCGGCGATGCTCGGAATGCCCCTCTTTTCTGCTGAGTCCTCCAAACTTCTTGCACCCCGAAAGGTCCCCCAAACACTAAACAATTTCAGAGTTGAAAGACAGAGATCGTCTTTCTCCTCCTACCCCGCTCAGCTCTGCCACCGGAAGTCAGGAGATGAGAATTCATCTGTCAATAGTGTATTTGCTTTTGCCTCCTCTGAGTCACAGAGACAGGCTTAGTTCTTGCATTGAATGGACATTGCAATGGGGACATTGCAAACAATGACCCCAGAAGTGTTATTTGTAAAAGGAAACTAGTTTGCTTGTGTATTTGATATATTCTTTGCAAATAATGAATTACTTTTATGATGATAATAATTTATTAAACTTGTTCACTGTTCAATTATCAATTATTGTGAGAGCAGAATTGTAAAAATTCCCAGCTAGTGGTAATTCAATACGCTGCATATGTTGTATCTCCTAGTTAGTGGCATGTGAACAACAATCTCTAAATTCAAAATACTAGCTTGCATAGATGAGCAGGAGCATGATTTGGATAAAATTGAGTTTTGCTTGCATATTAACCAGAATGTGTGCGCAAGTTGAAATGTGCCAAAACTTACCATTAGCAGGTACAATTAAGCTTGTTAACCTAGTCCACAGATTCTCTTATTTAAAAGCATTATGTAAAAGTCTTAATAGCAGAATGAATGGCAGAAGTCATTATGCATGGGCTGACCCAGGTAATAATCACCAAGGCATATATCAGACTGCAGTTTGGAATATAACTAGAATAAAAGATATGATTTAATGGTCATAAGTATGAGTAAAAGGGCTAAAGCTATGTCAAGAATTTGTAGCAATTAAACTGTTCTGAGTGCATATGGAAGCCACACTTCATAAATCAGTGATAGTCGCAGGTTATTCTGCAGTGAATGATGGCAAAAGAAACAACAAAGAGATTTGGAGAAGTTGTACAATATTCTGAATGAACGCAATCCACGAGAAAAATGATCATTGGATGACATGAACTACTCAGTGGTAGAAATGAGAAGAGAGAATGCAGAAAAAATTGATTAGGCCATTCAGAAATACCAAAAAAAAAAAAGAAAGAAAGAATAAGAATTGTGGCTATGTAGTATCTGCTTAGAAAAGAATTTTTTTCTAATATGTGGTTTAAATCTATTCCTACAAACATGTGAAAAAGAATAAATCAATTGGATATGTTTATCTTTAGATTTATGTTGTCTGAGAACCCTGCTCATTTGTGGTGGATAATAGATTGTAAGATGCAGTGAAGAATTTGGATCTGAAGTATTGAAGACTAATGTACTGTACTAAAGACCTTCTTTAACAGGGAAAATGGAATGAATAATTGCCAGTTACATTTAAATGGGGGGGAAAAAACCCAGAGCAAATAGATAAATTTGTGTATCTTGGTAGAATGTTTGCTAAAATGGGAAATAAGATGTTAGAAGAAAAGTAATGGGCTGCATGTGGTCTGATGCACGGAATGGAAAGAAGCAAAACTGTGCGTGTATAGATGGTCCTCAGTTAATGACCACTAATTCAGTCACTGTTCAAACCTGCAACAGCAATGAATGAGTATACTTATGACTGGTCCTCAGAATTCCAGCTGTTGCAGGATCCTGTGGTCATGTGATCACCATTTGTGACCTTCTTTGCCAGCTTCCAACAAGTAAAGTCAATGGAGAAGCTGGCAGGAGGTTGCAAATGGTGTCCATGTAACATCCTCACTTAATAAATTGTGGTGTGATCACCTAATATCACACTTATATCAACTGTGACATTTAGCGATGAAAATTATGATTTATTTATTTTATTTTATTTATTTATTTATTTATTTATTTCGTCAGGCATGTATTAGATAACAGATATAAAAACATAATTAGGAATACATGAAATGGATACGAATAAAAGGGAACATTAGGACAGGGACGGTAGGCACGCTGGTGCGCTTATGCACGCCCCTTAAAGACCTCTTAGGAATGGGATGAGGTCGACAGTAGACAGTCTAAGGTTAAAGTTTTGGGGGTTTGGGGAAGAAACCACAGAGTCAGGTAGTACATTCCAGGCATTGACAATGATGGTCCCCAATTACCATCATAAAACCGAGGGCTACTTGTATATATTTTTTTTATTTTTTTTATTTGTTGCATTTTTATGCCGCCCAACTCCCAAGGGACTCTAGGCGGCTTACAACAGAAGTATAAAAACATTAAAACAATATAATAAATATAATAAAACAGTATAGGGCAGTGCTTCTGGTCTTATGGAGACTTGGTTATTTCAAGAGAAACAAAATAAAGACGAATGGCATAGGAGTTGGAATCATAAGCATTGTGTGTGGTAAAACAAGAAGAGAGAAGGTCAAGAATAAATGTGGACCGATTACAAAAGTGAATGATCAAAATAAATTGGGATGATCATATAAACAGAATTAATAAACATCAAATCGTGAAACAAATACAGGAAGGAAAAGTTAATGGGTCAAGAGCAGAGGTGGTTCCTCCCGGTTCGGACCAGATCGCCCAAACCGGTAGCGACCCACTGGCGACATCACAGTGACATCATGGATCCGGTTCGGTCGGTGCCGGTCCATGGACGCCGCCATATTTTTTTTTTATTTGTTTTTTTTTCTGGGTTTTTTTCCGCATGCACAGAAGCCGAGTTTCCGGCACTGCGCATGCGTCACCATCTTGTTTTCTGGGGGGGGGGGTTGGGTTTTTTTGGATTTTTTTCTGATTTTTTGTCATTGCGCATGCGTGTGCAAAGTGCGTGCGCGCCCACACAGCGTGGCCACGCGGCGCGGGAGGAAGCGAACCGGCAGTGAGGTAAGTTAGAACCCACCCCTCGTCAAGAGGAACAGGAAGATTGAGGAAATCGTGCTTGGGTGGAGTTGATGATATCCTCAAAAACAAAGAGGTGAAAAGTGTAACGAAAAAATGTATGAAGCACTGCATGCATGTGGTGGAAATAATGATGGTTTGCAAAAGATAGAAAGGTATGGAGAGCTACAGTAAATGAATTTGTTTCTCTTAACTCCCGTGTTTTGTTTCTTTTGTCTGTTATTTTTCATTCTTTTTTTTTTTTGGTGCTTTGCAGAATAGTGGTTACCCCAAAATGGAATAGTGTATTCAGTACATAAACATCCACTGAATGGGTGGAGATAATGACATTCTTTTTTTTCCTAATCAGGTGGGCCTCTGAAATGATTAGGTATATACTGCCTGAGTGTTTGGATTCCTTTTGTGGTATCCATTTAAGAAATATTATTTAGAGTTTTATTCACTTTCAATGTATTATTTACAAAACAATTCTGATTGTTTCACCCCTAAGCCCAAATCTCACTCTCCTAGGATATTTCTTTGATACATAAATCAGATGACCACCAAGAATCATGTGCCATTACAAATAGCAACTTCAAAATATTTACTCTAAAAAACAAGAATATCGTTGTTATGAAAGGCTGGCCTGTTTAACTGCAACAGATCACTGGAACACGTTATTACTGTGATTCCAGAATTCCAGGGTGTTTGTTTGTTTTGTTTGTTTGTTTGTTTGAAGGAACAAATGAAAGAGATCCATGCAGAGATATGCAGTTCAAAATACTTCCAGGGATAAATCATGACTACAGTTGTGTTAAGGGGAATGAATAAAGGAGGAATGACATCAAAGAAAAGCTGGAAAGGATAGGACAGTATACTTACTTGTGTAGTTGACCTTTCTAGCCCACTCTAATCCCAAAATACTCTGGTAGCAAACAACAAAGATGAAATATAAATTACAGTATAATTAAATGAATACAGTGAAAAAATAAATTAACGACATACACAGTCATCAAAACTATTGTGTTCTCTCCAATCAGCTAGAGTTAAACACTTGTTGGAAAAAGAACCCTTTAATGTGCTTTTGAAATGTAGGAAGGAAAGTGGCCCCATATATCTTTTCAAGGCAGAGAATTCCATAAAATGAGTTCCGTAATGCCATGTGATTCTCCCATATCTCACTAGGAATGGGGTCTCTCAGCTGGTCCCCCTAGATAACTAGACAATGCAGGCAAGTTCTGTTATGGCATTGCGTTGCCTGGGTTATCATGGTGCTCTAACATGTAAGGTTTTCAAGATAACAGTCAGCTCACTGAGTTGGGCTTGGAAGCCTACTGTAATCTAGATATTATTCTGGATTGGTAAAGTGGTCTCACTAGTAATTTTGCTGTCTTTTGTACTAACTGCAGCTTCTGGCTCATCTCTAAAGCTTCCTATAGAGTGACTTACCATTTGAGCAAAGATTAAAGATATGAACTACTGGTTCAGATAGATCATAGTTGGTGCACCTTCCTGGCCACATCTTCCACCTGCCGTTCAGGAGCCATGAGTCCATAGGGTCTTTTAAGTTGTGAACTTCCCCCAGGGAGGGCTTTGCCTGTCCAGAGAAACTGCTGGGTCCAATGTTAATACCGTGCCCCTTTTTACTGGTGAACATCTCTGTCTTGGAGAGATTGATTCTAGGCTCATTTTACCTCACCCAGATCTCCTTCAAGGCCCAATGCTATTTACAACATAATTCTCAATGTCTTTGCTTATATTCCATTGTAATTCAGTTCCTCACTTTAGAAAGCACCAGAGGAAAAGGTCACATCATTATTATGAAATAATGTGTTTACACTTCCTTTCTCCTGACAGAAAAATTATTGATCTTGCTCTTGTATGAAAACAAGGTGGAAGGCAGCTGAGAGCTCATGCTCCCACTTATATTAAAGGTCTGGTGAAAGCACTTCATTTGTGTCAAGTCACCATTGTGATAAGTGAAGCAAAAATAGGAAAACTTGGGGCGTGTAGTACTGCACAAGTAGACCTGAACCTACCCATATCCACAGAGTCTATTTCCTTGCTGCTTAGATTCGCTCATGTTCACATCCTGGGTTATAGCCAGTGATTAAGTTTATCAAATTACGGCACTCTTTTTTGTTTTGTTGTCATTGCTGCTTATTGAACTCAACATAGCATTCCCAAAATTTGTTAATATTTTCTTATCAAAAGCACTCCCACCATCCAACAGTGAGTACATCATGATCTTGAGATAGGTAGACAGACAGACAGACAGACAGACAAGATATACACATACATACACACTCATACACATACACACTCACGTGCTGTAGCCTGCTTTATATAATCTATTGGGGAGATGCTTTGCTGGAATTTTTCACTGAGCTAAAGCTGAAATGGGATATTTTGTGGCAAAGTTTCCAGCAACTGTATAAATTAATTAATTTTAGCCAATTCTCTTTGGTGAATTGATAGAAAGCAAAAAAAAAAAAAAATAGAGGGAAGGAAGCAGTGTTCTCGTGTTGAACTGGTTTTGTGATGTTTTTGTCATTGATGAAATATATAGTAGGGTGGTAAAGGCCTTCAACATATTGTCAGTCTTAAATTGCCTTCAATATTTTTCTCTTTTAACTACTGGAGTTAGATCTTATTTCAAGACCACCCTGGGTCTTCCTGCAGTGAAAACTAATGTGAAAGAACAATGTGTAATTGATAGGTTAAATGAAGTTAGCATGTAATATTGAACAGGAATAAATTCAAGAAATAAACGAACTGCAATTTCTATCAAGCCAGAAGTAAATTGAACCTTTGTCGTTCTTTATTTGAAAGGGCTGCCATGAGTTTAAAGGCAATTTTCCTGTCTAGCTGAGGGTTTCTGCATACATATTCCTAGCTTGAATGAAAATACTGCATGGTGTCAGGAATTCTTTTTTATAGCCCATAGTCAATGCTGCAGGTGCACACAGGTTTTTTTTGGGGGGGGGGTTGTGTGTGTGTGTGTGTGTGTGTGTGTGTGTTTTACAAAAGCAGCAATTCTATTGTTCCTGGGGAGCCAAAGATCAGATTCAGTGGTCCTTGCATACAGTATACTTATTCTTTCATCAAACCAAAAGTGATGGGATCTCAACTTTTAAAACAAGACTAGAGATGTGGATATTTGCTCTGTTAAATTAAAACCAATGAATAAAATCTGGCTTGGGAGCTGCCCAGAGTTGATTATAAGATGGACAGCTATATAAATGTTTAAAATAAAAAAATACATTCTGAGTTATGGGTGGTCCATCGCTGGAGGTTTTCAAAAATAGACTGGACAATCATTTGATCAGGATGGTATAAGTGTCCTGTCTTGATCAGGGGATTGGACTAGAAGACCTCCGAGGTCCCTTCCAGCTCTTTGATTCTATGTTCTATGTTCTAAGACTATGGAGGGCAGATTCCACTGAAGCATATTGGCTGATTTAGATGAAATGCTTCACAGAACATGATGCTTTTCTGAGTTGGATCTGCACATCAGGGAGTGCTTCCATTACTAGAGATCTATTTTTAAAGTGCAATAAGTGAGAGCATGCAATTAGGGGGGGGGGGAAGAGAAGAGCAGAGTTGGAAGGGACCTTGGAGGTCTTCTAGTCCAACCCCCTGCTTAGTCAGGAAACTCTATACCAGTGATGGCGAACCTTTTTGGCACTGAGTGCCGAAAAGGTCGCGCAGAAACATCACGTGCGCACGTGCGTGCGCTCATCGGGGCCATGCTCCAGAAAAGCTGAACTTACAGGTTCTAGCATGCATGCGTGCCCAACGATCAGCTGGCTGGCGCGCATGCACAGGCCAGTTTTTGGCACTGCCGTGCGCGCGAAGCAATCGCGTTCCGTAAAAGCTGAACTTCTGGGTTCTGGCGCGCATGTGCACCCAACAATCAGCTGGCTGGCGCGCATGCACACACCGGTTTTCGGCACTGCCGCGCGCGTGAAGGACAGCTGATCATCACACGTGCATGTGCACTAGAAACCCGGAAGACAAACAGGCAAGGCCACACGTGCCAGGCGACATGGCTTCGCGTGTCACAAATGGTTGTCCAATCTCTTCTTAAAAACTTCCAATGTTAGAGCAGCCAGAACTTCTGGAGGCAATTTGTTCCACTGATTAATTGTTCTAACTGTCAGGAAATCTCTCCTTAGTTCTAGGTTGCTTCTACCTTGATTTGTTTCCACCCATTGCTTCTTGTCCTGCCCCCAGGTGCTTTGGAGAATAGCTTGACTCCCTCTTCTTTGTGGCAGCCCCTCAGATATCGGAACACTGCTATCATGTCACCCCTAGTCCTTCTTTTCATCAAACTAGACATATCCAATTCCAGCAACCGTTCTTCATATGTTTTAGGTATTTAATGTGATTTTTCCCCCCCCCTTTTTTTTTTTTTTTTTTTTAAAAATTTAGAAAATCTTCCTGGGGAACCAGAGACTAGTTTCAGTGCTCCCTGCATACAATATACCTACTGTTTCATTAAATAAAAAGTGATGGGATGTCAACTTTTAAAAGAAGACTACATGGATATGTGTTCTGTTAAATTAAAACCAATGAATAAAATCTGGCTTGGAAGCTGCCCAGAGTTGATTATAAGATGGACAGCTATATAAATGTTTTAAATAAATAAATAAATTCTGCTACAATCAGCGGTACAACCACTCTGAATTTTAGCAGAGCAGGGCCATATTCAGTATTTCCATTTGAAAGTAGTTCTCAGCTGATCTTTAATTAGCGCTGCAATGGATTGCACAGGAGTATCAGTAATATAATATTGTTTGTGCTAGCTTTTTTTCTGTTTTGTAGTTTCATTTTAATACCCCATAGCAATATGAACTAGGTGATATTTAATAACCTCCAGCAATATAATTGCAACTGTTTTACAGTTTCTCTGCGGTTTCCTACATTAAGTTTGTCTTGATCTCTTGGCATAGCAGCATGTATGAACAATGCACAATTTGATGGAATTGTAATTTAAATGCAATTAGAATAAACTCACCATGGGGGAAGCTCAGCAATGGTAGTGATACTGGGAATGATTCTAATTGTCTTTTAATTGTCTTTTTAATGGAACCGTGAGTTTTAAATTGATGGTGTGACTTTAAAGGTAAACTCAACATGCCAAGCATATTTGCATCATTCTAGTGTGTTTGTTGCCAAACTTTCTATTGCACTTCTGCCACAGGATCCTGGTGTATATGTTGGAGCGAATTTACACTGCAGTACCAGAATTCTTCACAACAGTTATTTCCAACCATATTGTCACCCTGATTATTTATTTATTAAATTTATATACCTTTATATATACCTATACACAGGGGTGGGTTCTAACTTACCTCGCTGCCGGTTCGCTTCTCGCGCGCGCGCATGCACAGTGCAAAAAAAAATAAAAAAATTCCCCCCAAAAAAAGCCAAAAACAAGATGGCGACGCATGCGCAGTGCCGGAAACTCAGCTTCTGCGCATGCGCAGAAGAAGAAAAGACCGGAAAAATATTCCAAAAAATTTAAAAAAAATTTAAAAAAATTAAAAAAAAGATGGCAGCGTCCATGGACCGGCACCGACCGAACCGGATCCGTGATGTCATTGTGACGTCACCAGCAGGTTGCTACCGGTTCGGGTGAACCAGTCCGAACCCACCTCTGCCTATACATAAGATGACCAAATGGGCCAAACATTTAATTTCTAGACACAGGACATTCTCTAGAAAGATATTAGAGATTCTGGGCAGAGAAGTTTTGAGTAGTTGGAACTTCATGGGTTTTACCACTGACTCTCAAAATCATCCTGCTCACTTGCAGCCTACACACAAGACCACAAAACTATAGGAGTGGTATTTCAGCCTTGACTCAGTGACTTTTTCAAGTTTGTATAAGTTACAAAGAAAAATCAATTGAGAGAAATTTCCCCTCCATTCTTCATCTCCTCACTGATAACATTTTGAAGAACACAGAAATCATCGGGACATCATGGGGGCTATTTTAGAATTGTGCATTCAAGACTTTTCTGCAGGCAGCTTGTCATCTCTTTCTTGTAATCATGCCATACCTGGGTTTCCTCTAACCCAGGGGTGTCAAACTTGTGTCATCACAGCAGCGTCACGTGACGTATCGCAACTTTTCCCCCCTTCGCTAAACTGCCAGTGTGTGACGCATCCGGACCGCGAGTTTGACAGCCCTGCTCTAACCTCACTTGCTTGATCATGCAAGGATACTATAGGAAGATTCCACAGATGTGTTTTCTCCTAATAAGCCTCCATCATGAAGGTCTTTAACATCTATATCAGTGGTTCCCAACCTTTTTTTGGCTATGCCCCACCTAAGCATCTCTAAAATCCTGATTGCCGCCCCCCCCCCCGTGACATATAATTCTTACTATTCAAAAAGTGAACTACTCATGGAAGCCTAAAAGGCCATTAACTTGGTTTAAACAAGGTTCAAATTGCCCCCATTAAAAATCAAATTGCCCCCCTGTAGGGCATGGGCCCCACGTTGGGAACCACTGATCTATATTCTGTCATTTAGATATATAAGCCCAGACTGCAAAGCGTACTGATTATGTAACAAGGTGGAAGCTTGTTAAAGA
>QLTV01001849.1:462321-474143 GCA_003457575.1 Thermophis baileyi
AGTCAAGGTCTTTTTGAAGGGTAGCAGCATTGTCGGTGGTGTTAAATAGTTTTACATCATCGGCGAAGAGAATGCAGTTGCTTATAATATGATCGCAAAGGTCATTTATGTAAAGTATAAAGAGTGTTGGTCCTAGAACGCTGCCTTGGGGGACACCGCTGTTAACAGGTGCAGGATTTGATAGGGCACTCCCTATTTTGACCACTTGTCTGTTTGACAGGAACACAGCTATCCAATTATGTAGGGGTCCAGAGATGCCATAGGATTTTAGTTTTAGAAGTAGTTTGTCGTGTACCACTGAATCAAAGGCTTTACAGAAGTCTATGTAAAGTCCAAGAAAATAGGGAGGGTCCCTTCTGAAACATTTGCCTTTTTTCAGAAGAATGAATTCAGAAGCTGAGGCTGTTCCCTCCACCCCCACCCTTTATCCCACTTCCACATATTATTACATGGTGAAAAACTCAATGTATTTGCACCTCAATGTATGGAAAATAGGTAAATTGAAGCCTTTGCATGATGTCATGACATTTTGTAATTTGTCACTTTCCCAATCCCTTCCTAACTCAGGGGGCAACAGAAGTTACAAAGGAAAAACAATGGATGGGAAAGTGTCATGCCTCCTTCTACTTATTATCTTCATTGGAAATTATCCCCACTGCTTGCTTGAATTAATATTAGAATGTCAAAAGTAACATATGTAATTAAGAATAATCTGCCCCCCAAAGATTTAATTAAATGAGATTCTGGTTTAGATAATTAGAGACGTGGAATAACAAATGTTCAACGACATGAAATACACTGAATTTTGGTAAATTCAGAGAAGCATGCAATTGGATTTAGATCTTACATTTTATACCCCTTTTCTATCCCCTTTTGGCTTTAGAAAGTACACAAATACACAACAGAATGCTAACTCAGGTCCAGTGTAAAAGATTGCTGATTTATTCTCTTTACATTTATTTTTTGTTATCCCTTTATATATGATTTTTACAATATACAAAATAAGCTGCAATGCAAAAAAAAACATGAGGCTGATATTTTCCTTAGCTTCTCATAAAGAGAATGAAGACTTTGCGTCATTTAGTTCTGATTTTTTTCCCCAGCTAATTATGAACATATTTATATTAAGCTGCAGTAAATGGTGTTAGTTCAGTCTTATAGTTCCCTTCATAAGATTGAAAGGTTTTGGTTTACTCTGCAGTTTTTCATGTACCCCAGAGTATTTCATGCTCTGAATACTTCACAGGAACTAAATTAAACAGAAGCATTTTTTTCCCATTGCAGGAGTGAGCAACCTATAAGCCAGATTCCCTGCCCCTGAATTCTGCCAACTCACATAGTTCAAGTATATCTCGTCCTATAAGTAACCAGCCTGAATAAAAGGGAACATCCATATGTGATGAATTTCCTTTTTTTTCTCCCCTACTGCACCACCATTCCTATATTTTCAAGGACATACAGTAAGGAAGGGCAAAAAGTGGAGTCTTTGGTGACTCCACTTTTTGTATCCACAAGAGACTGGACAGTCACTTGTCTGAAATGGTATAGGACCATGATGAGGAACCTATGGCACGCGTGCTAGAAGTGGCACGCAGAGCCATTTCTCCGGGCACGCGGAGCCGTCACCCATTGCTCTTCTGGGTTCCGGCGCACCGGCCAGCTGGTCTTCACGCGTGCAGGAGTGCCAGAAACCGAAAGAGCAGCCGCCCGGTGCACATGCGCACACAAGATTATCTTCCCAGCGCATGCATGCACACTGGGCGACTTCTCTTTCGAAAGGCCAAGCGGAGCCAGCGCATGCGTGCTGGACAGCTGGTCTTTGCGTGCGCATGCAAGATCAAGCAAGATCATGTGCTTTTCCGGTTTCCTTTGCATGCGCATACGCTTTGCGCGCGCTTCAGCACTCAGTGCCGAAAATGTTCGTGCGCGCTCCCATTTCGGCACTCGGTGCCAAAAAGGTTAGCCACCACTGGTATAGAATCTCCTGCTTGAGCAGTAGGTTGGACAAGAAGACCTCCAATGTCCCTTCCAACTCTACTATTCTGTATTCTGGTGCTTTCTAAGTTTGGTTGTTTGCTTGCAGATATTTCATCACCCAACTAGTTAACATCTTCAGTGCTACTGAGTGTATATCCCAATATCCTAATCAAGGAACTACGAAGAATAAATACACCCCCCCCCCCCATCAACACTGGCAGGGCAAGCTACTGTATATAAACAGAAAGCAAAGCAAACCCCACATTCACTAACACTGATGATGTTACCTAGTTGGGAAATGAAACATCTGCAAGCAAACAACCGAACTCAGAGAACATCAAGGACTCCACAATTAAACCCTGAGCTCCACAATTAAACCCTGAGATATTCTCTTCTGTTGGAGGGCTGAAAGTATTGTGTAGAAGTGCCTGCACCAGGCAAGTATGGTCTCCTCACCTGGAAAGACGGCAGTCTCCTAACGCAATAATTTATTTGCTAAGAGTAAGGAATGTTAAGATGCTCTTTGTGCGCTCTTCTAAAATATTCAAACTACTGAAGGAATGTTTGTTTATAAATGTTTAACTCACCTATGCATTGTTTAAAAAAAAAACACTCTGAGGCTCATGTGAGGATTCAGAGCATAAAAATGCTGGATATGTATTGGTATAAAGGTCACCTTCACAGCCTGGTTGCCAGCACCTTTGAACTGGCCCCTTGAAACTCCTAGTAGAAATTTTGCCCCAGATTTGAAGTGACTCGAACCCTTTAAACCAATTATTAGCAGTCGCTGGCATCCAGGCATAATTTTATAAATGCACACAGTTAGTTCTCAACTTACAACTACAACTGGGACTGGAACTTCCGTTGCTAAGTGATGTGTTCATTAAGTGAATCATCACATGACCGTGTCTGATTTTACAACCCTTTTTTTTTGCCACAGACATTAAGTGAATCTGGCTTTCCCCACTGGCTGCTTGTCAGATGTTGGTTGGGAAATCTCAATCACATGACCACGGGGGCCATTGCAACAGTTGTAAGTGTGAGCATGGTTCAAATGACACTTTTTCCAACTCTGTCATCATTTCAAATGGTCACTAAATGGGTGGCCATAAGTTGAGGCCTATCCATAATTGGCTGGTCCCAAATAATCCCTGGAATCGAGAATCTCAGAAATATTCTTTTCTTATGACAAACAATAGAACAGGAAGGGAACTAGAGCCTATGTAGGGCCATATTATTTTCAGCTGGAAAGAATGGAATATCTGGGTTTTTCTATAAAGACAAGAAGCTCTCGTCATTAGAGCCGAGGTGGCGCAGTGGTTAGAGTGCAGTACTGCAGGCTACTTCAGCTGACTGCTAGCTGCAGTTCGGCAGTTCGAATCTCACCAGGCTCAAGGTTGAACTCAGCCTTCCATCCTTCCGAGGTGGGTAAAATGAGGACCCAGATTGTTGGGGGCAATAGGCTGACTCTGTGAACCGCTTAGAGAGGGCTGCAAAGCACTGAAAAGCGGTATATAAATCTAAGTGCTATTGCTATTGCTATTAAGCCAAGCATGACCTATTGACCTATATAACATCTATATAGGACCTATTGACCTATATAACATCTTCATGCAGGAGAGGCAGGGAGCCAGCCATTCACCTCTTCCCCTGCATTGAATAAAGGCGTGCCTTAAGAGGAAACAGTGTTCTATGTGCTTCGGCGTATGGTCACACTGGCCAGATGAAATGTCTTCACAGAACGCTGGCTCCCTCAGGTAAGAAACAGCGATGAGCACTTCCCCCTAGAGTCGGACATGACTAGATAGGGAAAACCTTTATCTTTAAGAGGAAAGGATGTGGGTTCAAGTAGGGAGTAGATTCAAAGGCTTTGTAGATCATATCTTACTATGGGTTGGCAGTTCTCCTTAAAACCTATTTGGATTCCAGGTCAAATACTGAGATGGCCATCCATGTGCCTTTGAAACTTAAAGAGTATGTACGTCTTTTTGCATTATACTCCCAACACCTTCCTCCCATTGCTGCCATGCCTTCTCCTTGCCTTATTTGGGGAAATATTATTCCTCACATCTTTTCTTGCCAAATATCTCCTGGTAGAACTCATAAACAAACTTCTCCGTGCATAGCAGAAGATTGCAATCTAATAAATCCTCTCTCCTCCAAACCATTTTTATAAATATAAGCCTTGCGTTTTTCCCACTTGAGTTGATATAATATTGATATTTTTTCTGTATTTCATATAGCATAGAATCTGCCCAAGTTCCTTTTAATTCAGTCTTGAACAAGTACTGTATATGTGTCCAGATGGGGCTTCCCACAAGTCCTGATAGTGAAAATGAATAGCAGATATTTTCTTGTGCTGCTATCGGGAACATCATTTGTGTACCAAGAGTAGAATTTAAAAGCAGTGTATATACTAAACATATTTTTGTGTCTTTATGAGATACATCAGTGTAAAAAAGAATACTCTTGATGTGTTTTTTCTTCCATTATATTCTTTGTGTTGGAGAAAGTAAAGCAAAGAATAGATTAGTTTTCCTTATTCTACCTCAACCCTGAAAAGTGATATTTTCATAAGCCTATAAATTTAATGTCCCCGTTCTTACATTATCTTCATGTAGTAAAACTATCAGTGTTATCCAACTGTAGCCTGTGATTGAAACAAAACCATTTCAACTTTGAAATTTCACTACCCCAAAAGTAGCAGGTCTGTGTCTCCCCTTGTCCCATTCACAACTTTCTCAAGGACCCTTGGTGCAGGGGTGAAATCCAGCAGGTTCTGACAGGTTCTGGAGAACCGGTAGCGGAAATTTTGAGTAGTTCGGAGAACCAGTAGCAGAAATTTTGAGTAGTTCGGAGAACCAGCAAATACCACCTCTGGCTGGCTCCAGAGTGGGGTGGAAATGGAGATTTTGCAATATCCTTCCCCCAGGAGTGGGGAGGGAATGGGGATTTTGCAGTATCCTTCCCCTGGAGTGGGGTGGGAATGGAGATTTTGCAGTATCCTTCCCCTGCCACGCCCACCAAGCCACGCCCATCAAGCCACACCACGCCCACCAAGCCATGCCCACAGAACCGGTAATAAAAAATTTTTGGATTTCACCACTGCCTTGGTGGCATAGCAATAGCAATAGCACTTAGATTTATATACCGCTTCATAGTGCTTTACAGCACTCTCTAAGCGGTTTACAAAGTCAACATAGTACATAGTGGTTAAAGTGAAGTATTGCAGGTAAACTCTGCCTTCCATCCTTCCAAGGTCGGTAAAATGAGGACCCAGATTGTTGGGGGCAATATGCAAATAATGCTTTTACATTGTTAACCACCCAGAGAGTGCTATAAAGCACTATGGGGTGCTATATAAGTCTGAATGCTATTGCTATTCTTTCTCGTCACCTGATTGCACTATTCAGTCCATTCATTCACAAAGAAACATTTACTCAAAGGATTGCTGGCTATGTTTGACTCTTAAATTCCGTTCTCAGAGAGGCCCACCTTATCTTCTCTCTCCTGGTCTTTTGCAGAATAATCAGAAATATTCCCTATGAGGCAGGGGTGGGTTCTAACTTACCTCACTGCCGGTTCGCTTCCTCCCGCGCCGCATGGCTGCGCCGCATGGCTGCGCGCGCTTTGCATGCGCGCTCATGTGCAGTGCCGAAAAATCTGAAAAAAATTCAAAAAAAAAAAGACAAAAACAAGATGGCAACACATGCGCAGTGCCGGAAACTCGGCTTCTGCACATGCACAGAAGAAAAAACAAACCAGAAAAATATTCAAAAAAAAATTTTAAAATTTTTTTTAAAAAAATGATGGTGGCGCCCACGGACTGGCACCGACCGAACTGGATCCGTGACATCACTGTGATGTCACCAGTGGGTCACTACCAGTTCGGGCGATCCAGTCCGAACCGGGAGGAACCCACCTCTGCTACGAGGATTGCTTTATTAAAAGGCTATTTTTCTTGTTCGTTTTTAACTTCCTCTGTCTTTAAAGCAATTTTATAGTTGTATTCCATTATTTTCGGTTGTGGATTTTTTTCTATTACATTTCATTTTTTAAAAAAAAATACATTTATATCTAGCTTGCTCTCTTGTCGTCAGGTGTTGAGGATATTTATGCCAAACAAAGAGAAGAGAAACAAGACGTGCCAGCTTGTTTTGATTATCCTGGGCTTATTTATTTTTCTTCCAAGGCTGCAGGGGACGTGATGATAATTCAGGTACCTTTTCAGAAGGAGCAGAGCTGAATGTTTCAGCTTGTTCTTCGGTTATTTTGGAACTTGGCAGCTGTTTTTACTCAAAATAGGTGTGTTAAATTTACTACAGTCTTCGCAGGTTTTTATTCTTTCAAAAAAGAGCAAGAAGTAGAGTATGGCTGCTGAAGGAAGGGACTTATTACTAAGTTTGGGTGATCTGGTAGAGCTTCTTGTGCCCATCTGTTAAAATTAGGGACCACAAGCTGATGAATGATAACTCCCTTAGTCAGAATATTTTTATAACATTTATGTGGGCATGCAAATATCTTCTATTTGGACCTTATAAAAGTGAAACATATTAAAAATAAATCACTCATGAATTGTGTGCTACTTTTAAAAGGCAGAAATATGCACTTAAGAGATTTGTTCAATCTTAAGCCTGCCTTCCAGCATCAAAGATCAATGCGTTGTCTGATTAAATTGTGCTCTATAGATTTCTCCAGTCAAGTTCATCAAAGAATACATTTCTCTCCTTCTAATGATGCTGAACCTAAAGTTCTTCTCTGAAGTACTTTAATTTTCACTTGGTCATTACAAGAAGACAGTGACTTAATGAACTGCAAATAGAAGAAGAAAGTAACATAAATCATTTTTGCATTCCTTTTTCTGTTATATTAGCATAGCTGCTCTTTCATCATTAGAATGCCTACAGTGATTTTTCCAAGCATGAAAGTGAAAATTAAATTACTCTGCACTTTCTGAAATCCAGTGTGCCAATAAACATTTTAAATCATTATGAAAATAATCATGATAAATTAATGTCAAGAAGGCATAATATTTTATAAATTGTTAAAATAGATGTAGCAATTATAATAACAGTCAGGCAATATTTATCATAAAGAATCAGTTGGAAATCTGAAGGCACTAAGGTTGTTATTTGGGAGGCCTTGTAACCCATTTAGCATAAAATTGCTGCTTTTTAAATGAATAGATGCCTTATACTGTATGAGGTTAATAATTTGGGCATGTTTCAGAACACGTGCATTACTTACATTTTACCTGAGAAGTTCTAACTAAGGATTAAGGAATTTATTTGAAGGTAATGGCTTGAATAATATGAGAGTCCAATGGGGTATCAAAGCGTTGATTGTAGATAACTTTTGAATATGTTACACACACAAGTTCTTTATGTGGCAAGTTGTGATGTGCCTATACTGTAGTTGTTGACAAGCTTAAGTGTCTGCGGAACACTAGGACCTAAAGCCTTGAAACTTTCAATCCTTGATAATTCTTGAAAAGCCTTCATAGAAGGGAATAAGCTTGTTTGATCTTCTCACATAGTGTACTGTTGCTGCAATCCTGTATGTAGATCATTATCTAGGAATCAGTTTCATTGATTTGCATTTCAATTTACATTTACAATTAAATTTTAAATTGAAATGGATTCTGGTTTAAATTGCTGCAGTAGTGAATATTGACTTTGGGATATGTTAGTTTCCTGTTAATGATGGAAAGAGGGCTGAGCCTTTGCAGCATTCAGATTAAACACACTCAACTAACAGTTTTTCAAACTTTCAGAAGCAGAGAGAATTATTTAAAGTGCTTTAAAAACTCTGAAACCAAATTTGGATCCTGATAGGAGACAATACCAGATACTTCAGTATCATCAACATTAGCGCTTCAGCATTCAGAACTGCTGAAAAATGTTATCTACATAAATAAAAACCTGGATGCTGATATATGATCTGATGTTTAATCTTCCATTGTTCTCTAAATACTCTATATATTTGTTGCCTGGAATCAATCACTGTGTTTACTATACTCCAAAGCATCCTAGATATATTCATTTTTAACACAGGTCCGGGGTTTTTATATTCTCAGAAAGATAATTGTTGAAAAGATTAAAGTTTGCCACAATAAAGGGGGAAAAGTCTTTATACTAAGATTAATGTTAAAACAAATTTTCTTTCTATTAACACATTTGTCACAGCTGACTAATTTAAAGAAGTTTACTTATGAAAACTTTCTTATTGCAGCACCTTTTCCACAGATAATTCTTATTTGCTCTAAACAGCAGCTAAATTATAGTAAGATTTTTCCTCAGTTTCACTGACATAGTCTGCCTCATAGTTCTTAATTGTACTATATCTTATAGTCTCATTGAAAGCTACTTAGAAGGTTCTCAGTTGCCTTGGTTGTTTAAATTTTGAGGAATACTTTCCCTTTTTTTTTAGGTCAGCGTAAGATCAAATAATTTTATTTAACCCCCTTTTCTTAACTTTTAAAAAACTCAATTTTTGGGTACAAACTTCTATGTACAGTATAAAGAATTTGCCTCCAAGAATACTTATCATGAAAAATCAGTGTGTTTCTTGTCTAAGTCATTTTTGCAGGCTTCCCTGGAAGAAACAATAGGTTTTTCAAGTGATTTTAGTAGATTTTTACTTTTCTAGATTTTTTTTGTTGACCTGTCTTTAATGTTCTTTGGTCAGGAAGGTCAGGAATAAATTAAAATTATAGATGTGAAATTCCTCCGGCATCTCTGTACTTGAATCTAAAACTTTTGTAGGCCATACTAAATAATCAAATCACATTACACAAATTAGTTGCTGCTTCATTTGCTTTAATCAAGCTATCATACTAATGAACAGGTTGCAATTTAATCAATGTACTTAAGAGGAGTTAAGCATTTTTGGGAACATGGCCAGGAGTTTTAAAGGTGGATTGTTGATGAAATTTTTCCTCCTCTGGTTCAAAGCCTTCTTAACTGTTATATAATCCCTTGTGTACTAGAGATGAAATTAAGGACATTTGGGGGGATGTCATAGCTTCCCACTATTTGTAAGACTGGAAAGGTTTTTGCAGTTAAAAGTATATTAGAAAATAGAAGGAGCAATCCATTGGCTGCAAAAGACAGGGACAAGATAAACCTCTATTACCTATGCTGTATTGAACTTTTACCAACATAATGTTAGTCAGTAAATATCCCCACTTATTTTTTAGCCTTCTCACCCTTTTTAGCCCTAACTTTTCTAATGAACTGTCAGTTACTAGGAGAATGAGAAGCTCAGGATCCTCTGATGTTTCCTGGAATGCCTTATTTGCATTCTTTTCCATTTTTCTACAGCCAACACAGGAGAAACAATGGTGGCATCATTTTATGAAAGGATGTTGTCATCCAAAGCCAAAGAACACTCACTCTCTCTCTCTCTCACACACACACACACACACACAGCTGTATTATCCTGTACATGTGCATACTTTTGCCTTTTTTAAAAGTGTTACTTATAGAACTCATAATTTTTCAACTAAGGCTGCAGTCTAGTGCCAAGTACTTTGAATGACCTCATAGAAGTCATTACAATATATTTGTGAATTTAATGTTAAAGGAAAATACAGGTAGTTAGTCCTTGATTTATGACCACAATTGAACCCAACATTTCCATTGCTAACAGTTGTTTAAGTGAGTTGTGTCCCACTTTATAACCTTTCTTGCCACAGTTAAGTGAATCACTGCAGTCGTTAAGTTAGTAACATGTTTGTTAAGTGAATCTGGCTTCCCCAATCATTTTGCTTATCAGAAGGTCACAAATGTGATCACATGATCTAGGGACACTTGCAACCATCATAAATACATGTCAGTTGCCAAGTGTCCAGATTTTGATCAAGTGACCATGGGGATGCTGCAATGGTCGTAAGTGTGAAAAAGACCATAAGTCACTTTTTGCAGTGCCATGGTAACTTCAAGCAGTCACTAAACAAATGTTTATAAGTCAAGGCCTAGCTGTACTTCAAGGTGGTGTCTCTAGGCAGAAATCTGAATGTTTCCAAAATAATTCATAAATGCAAGGCACAACATAGGAGAACAAACCCATCGGGACTAGATTCAGCAGTCCATCTGCATTTAAAAGACAAAGGCCACTCTTTTGAAAGCAGCAAAGTCCACATTTTGGACAGAGAGGATCACTGGTTTGAAAGAGAGGTCAAAGAGGCCATCTATGTCAAAACTGAACAACCCTCTCTCAACAGAGGGGGAGGGATACGACATCATCCATCTCCAGTCTACCACACAGTCCTTTCAACAGTTCCAAAAAGGCTCCACACCCATTTGCACCACTCAGGTGACTCTGATGATACAGATAAACCTCCAGGTGGCCTTAATGACTCACTAAAAGAATGCAAATGACCAGCTTCTGCAAGGAATATAAATCCTTCCATTCCCCACCATCCAGTTGGAGCTGAAGAAGCTTCTTGGATGAGAAGTGAAATGTCTTCAAAGAAAAAACAGAAAGTCCAGTTGCCTCTTGAAAAAGCATCTTTGGGACAATCATGACCTGGATGACTGAAAATCTCCATAGACTTTCCAAAATAACTACCGGTAGTATTCCACATGTATTCCTCTGATGCAAGAATATTAGGACTGACACTTGTTTTGGAACTTGTAAGAGTGCAAGCTTAACACCTGTGAGGCTACTTGAAAGGGTCTTCTAAGAATACTCAAAAATTCCTAATGGGTATTTACGCTAGCTAGCTTTTAGCTTAATAACATAAAATAGAGTATCTGAAATACATTGCCAAAATATGTGTGTATGTTCTCTGAAATGTGTGTCTCTCAAGGTTTTAGACACACAATATTTCTCTTTAAATGGTTTTCTCATTTAATTAAGGGATATTATCCCTTATTATTATTCTCTTTTCACTAAACACTACATGTTAAAGATTATATAGAAGATTATATAGATTACAGTAACAAAGCAGGAATCTAATGAAACCACTAACATATTTCTTTACCAAAGTAACTGAACTACTGAAAAGGAAATTTGAGGTGGTTTTTGTTTTTTTGATACCTGAAATGGTTTTAACATTAGTTCCCTTTTTTATTGTCTCTTATACCTTCTAATCTAATCTAATCTAATCTAATCTAATTATTTCTATAAGAATTCATTTATCATAATTAGCAGAGAGGCATGAACAGATAATAGATAATGCTATATTCTGTCTGAAATAGTAAAATATTGTGTCAAACATTTTATCAATATGTACATTCCTACAGTAGGTAAATTTGGATAGTCATAAGACTGGGCAGAAACCCAGATTAATGCTCTCCTAGCTTTTTAATATTTTTTAAATAATTGTTTATTTTGTGGGATTTTATTGTAAGCCCACCCATAGTCATGTTTTGTGAGACAGACAGCCATATAAATATGATAGATAGAGCATTAAAAAGCTTAGTTTATCTTACTGGATTCCAGTTTTATCTTTAATTCCTAGTGGTTTCCTTTTACTTCAGCAAAAGGAAGTAACAACTAACAACTAATCTTCACTCATTCTAACAACTAACCTTGTGGTGCGACCTGGAACTGAATACACTCAAAACCGTAGAAATGGTGGTAGACTTTAGGAGAAACCCGCCCATACTTCCACCACTTATAATACTAGACAACACAGTATCAACAGTAGAGACCTTCAAATTTCTAGGTTCTACCATATCACAAGATCTAAAATGGACACCTAACATCAAAAACGTCATCAAACAAGCACAACAAAGAATGTTCTTTCTGCGCCAACTCAAAAAGCTCAAACTGCCCAAGGAGCTGCTGACACAGTTCTACAGAGGAATTATTGAGTCTGTCATCTGCACCTCTATAAC
>QLTV01001849.1:480875-491103 GCA_003457575.1 Thermophis baileyi
CTCCCCCCCCACACACACACACGACCAGGAATCTTTTCACAGACTTAATGACTTGTCTTAATGACTGTCTGCAGTCTAACAGATGTTTTCTGGCATGAATTTTTGTACATAGAACCTACTATATTTGTTTCACAGCCTGTAAGTTTGCAGAGGTGCCAAGTGATCTACCCCTCAAGTTACAGGCAGTGTTCAGAAAGCTGAAGCAAAATACTGTTAAGCGAAAGTAGAGCTTATTGGATAGATGAAAGGGTTTCTTTGCCCCCAAATAATGAGGCGGCAAGCTTCTGTTTTAGTCTCAGAGCCATATCAAGAGACTGTGTAGCTTTGTGTAACTCTATTGACAGGCTCATGTAAAATTCAGCACTGCCTATTAGCCTTTGGCAGCTGTTCTCTGCAAGAAAGGCTGTGTCAGCCCTCATCAGTCTAGGCAGCAGCCGGTGGGAGTTTTGCCTTTATGCTCCTGGAATTTCCTCTCTCGCCAGCTGCTAGGTGGACACTTCAGGATCTCATTCAGATGGATAGGCAGCTGCTATGGCTGGAAAGGCCTTCCCTCTGGTACTCAATCTGACAGATGTTTTCAGTGCTCTGCTTTGCAGAAACATGACAATTTGCTGAAACAAAACTGTGAGACAGCCAGAGAAATGGGCTTCTCAAACATGTCTTAAGTGGATGGCCTTATGGGCCATGTGTCACCTGTCATCCCCAGGCTCTTTAGTCCATGCCTCTTATTCCATGAAGAAGAAAATCATTCAGAAAAGACCCGCCCATCGCCTGACCCATTTTTTTATTAGATTCTGAGAAAGGTATCACCTTGGTGCCATTGTGGAGGAGTTGTGCTCATGGTTCTGAGCATTATCATTGTCCTAGTTAGTACTTGAATGGGATATCTCCATAGAATATCAGGGTTACAGCCAAGACTGGGAACATCCCAGAAGAAGACAATGTTAAACCACTTATTTATTGTACCTAAGAAAATTGCATGGACGTATCCATTAAGTCATCAGATGTTGAGCGTGACTCAAAGACTTTATGATCTATATCAAACTTGTGGCGTCACAGCGGCGTCACGTGACGTATTGTGACTTTTTCCCCCTTCGCTAAACCGACGGCGTGGCCAGCGCATGATGCATCCGGCTCGCGGACCGCAAATTTGACACCCCTGATCTATATCTTGGGTGCCTAATTATATATGTTTAGAAGTATCTGCCTATCTTATTCTCCTGAAAGAATGAGCAGGTATTAATGAAAATACCACAGTCCCAAAGATAATTAAAATCTATCTTTTTAAATAGAGGATCCAAAAAACTCAATCTAAAGCTGCTTTATACCGATTCCACATTACTTATTCTATCTGTGCCACCCAGTTTCAAGTAAAACTCTTCATAAAAATGTCAAGGATTGAACCTGGGACCACCTGTGTACAAAACGTGTGTTCCAACACTGTTACAGGGGTTAAAACTAAAGCTGTTTAGTAATGCAGTTAATTTCCAGCATCAGTTGTTTCAAGTGTTTTGCTATATAGAATAAAATTGCTGTAAAAACTTAACAATGTATAGTATTTCAATTATTGTGAACATCTAATTTCCATCAGTCCCAGACAGCACTTCACTGTAGAGAAATAATGGGAGTTACTATCCAAATAAGTTATGGAAGTTATACGTTGCCTTCCTCTCTCCTAAATAGGTATTACGTATTTACCACTTCAAATGCTTTAAAAAACAACGGACTGTAATGCTGTGAATGGAATCCAACTTTTGGAAAACCTTAAAAGGGGATAAAAAAAAACCCACACCCTCATTGACCATAAAGTATTAAACAAATCTTGGTTAAAGTCTTAGCTACCCCAAAGAATAAATAACATATTTTGTAGTCAGAATGGGTTTCAGTGTCTTTCCGAGTTTAATAATTTATTCTACTCACAGAAGTGGAATAAATTATGCAGAATAGCATAAATGCTAAATAAATTATGCAAAATAGAAATATGCCAATAGTTTAATTTGCATACTTTTTATAGGTGTAGGGTTTAGTTTTGCTAAATGCACCATTTGGTTTCATCTTCTTGGAGAAATGTATTTAGTGTCTTGTAAAACCAAAATATGAGGCATTGTATAAAAATATGTGCATATTGCTAAGTAATTTTTCATATATTTCCTAGAAATATAACCTACTGAATGCAAATCAGTTAAATCCCAGATTATTTCAACAGTATCATCCTGGACATATATACTCAGCAACAAGATCCGTTGAGTTCAGTGAGGCATACTCCCAGAGAAATGGCTCCAACTTTCAGTCTTAATGTTTATTCTATCCTGATGGTCTCTCATTCAGACTGATGAATAGATCTCTACCTAATTTGTCGGAAATGGTGTAGGGACTCCTGCTTGAGCGGGGTGGGTGGGTGGGGGGTTGGACTAGATGACCTACAAGGTTCCTTCCAACTCTGTTACTCTGTTACTGTTACTCTGTTCAATTTAATATCATATCTATTGTCTTGCTGACTATTCAATGTGCTCCAGAATGGGTCACCTTTCAAGCCCACTTGAAAGTGAAATCCAGATTTCAATATTGCAGAATATTCTATAATTTTGTAAGCTACTTTGGACAATTCAAAGCAGAATTTACATATTTTGAATGATTGGCTAGTGGGCATAGCAAAAGCACCAGATATGGTTGTTGTTTTAGCAATAGCAATAGCAATAGCACTTAGACTTATATACCGCTTTACAGTGCTTTACAGCACTCTCTAAGCGGTTCACAGAGTCAGCATATTGCCCCCAACAATCTGGGTCCTCATTTTTACCCACCTCGGAAGGATGGAAGGCTGAGTCAACCTTGAGCCGGTGAGATTTGAACCGCTGAACTGCTGAACAGTCAGCTGAAGTAGCCTGCAGTACTGCACTCTAACCACTGCGCCACCTCGGCTCTTTTTTCTGCCAGGAGATGATGTTGGATGGGAGGAAATCAGGAATCCATCATTTATTGCCATGAATCTGTCCCATGCATACTCCCTATCCTTGTTAGAGTAAAAGTTGGCCATCAGAGCCTGCAGATTATGTTTGCCAACTCACAGATAAAGGCAATGAATGTTAACATTACTGTGAGAAACTGTTCATAGTAAACACAACCTCTGAATGCTAATGTGTATTTTTGCCAGAATACCAGCATCCATTCAGCAGAAGGCTTAAAGAAAAACAAAGTTTGCAAAAGGGAGAGATAGGCAGAGAAGAAGAAAGGAAGAAAAGCCAAAGAGATGAATAAGAATGATCAGTGATGAAAAAAATGCTAAATATCTGAGAAATGGAGAGAGATGTTGGACAGAATGGAAAGTTAACAGCAACCATGCTAGTGTAGATTATATCCAATGTCAATATGAACACCCACCACCTTTGTAATAGATGACATCTAAAAATATAATGTACTGTGTATTTCTCAAACAGATGGAAACTCAGCAGGAAGGAGAACACTTAGCATCACATTTTGACAAAGAAAGATGAGGAATGAGACAACTAAGAAACCGAAAATACTACATGAATTTTTGTGGGAGGTACTACATTCAAAAGAAAGGCATTTCCCCCCCTAAATATCTTCTATTAATAATGGAGTGTAACCTCATTGACTACTGAAGTCTTTTCATGTACAACGTAGGCATTTATTGAATGGGAGGATCAAAATTATATCTTAATCCTTTCAATGATGGTTTCATCTACTCATTCCAATGAACATTAGTGACCAGATTCAGTTTCTAATCTCCTTGCCTGGTTTTAATTTCCACTTGTTCTCCTTCATCCAATCCAATATTAAAATTATGCTGCCTTCTAAGCATCTCTTCTCAAAGAATGTTCTTTTTAAAAGTCTGTTCCATTGTAGAATTTAGCCTAGTAAAGATGTGGCTTCAGCATATACCTCTTCAACATTTATTCAGCTGCACAAATGTTAAAGTCCATGAGATGGCAGCCAAGATACTTTAAAAACTTTTTTTACTCTTTCTTCTCACCAAGTGGTTAATAGATTGACTAGTCAGCAGGTCAATAAACATTTTGGAGAACATATTTGGATGTTCCTCAAGAACACTTAATCCACTGGCTGCATCTGAGCTGCACAAGTCCAGCTGATTAATACCTTGTATTAGGAATGAATTAGTTTTTTTTTTATTTCCAGCTAATGATCATGACATCAATTAGCCAATAATCCTGTGGGGGGAAAATATATATATATAAAAAAAATAGAATGGAGCACACAGACTTTATAAACTGTATCCTATCACTGTATCCTATCACACATTCTGCATAGTGACTGATGATGGCTTTTCTCACAGTTGCCGATATATCCAGATTTCATTTACACAGCCAGTCATTTGCCCTTATAATGTAGCCTGAAGGAGCTTTATGGACAGTGGCACAGCATGGACCTTTTCCAGATGTGTGTAAAGGGCAAGTTTAGGCATAGCATAATGCAGACCTGGGCATTTTATAGCCCCTGGATCACATCTGGCCCTTTGGCTGTCCTTATCTGGCCCACGTGGATTGCTTTTATTTTGAAGGTGACTGCTATTTTTTTTTTCAGTTTACGTATGTATGTGTGTGCACCTTTACAGCATTATTGGTTCAGCCCTTCACAACAGTCCCAGCTTCTCATGTTGCCCCTTGGGAAAATGAATTGTCCATCCCTGGCTAATGTACTGTATACAGACATTATGGTTTTGCAATTGGAGGAAAGTGTGGCAAAGTAGTTGTGTGGGTAAACTTGCGGAACAATAATACTCAAGCACAAACTTCTACAGCAGCGTTTCTCAAACTGTGAGGTGTCCTTCTTTTGGGGAGGTGCAGACAGAGTGCAGGGGAGGTGTGGAGAAACTTTTAGTTGTACGTTGTTATAATAAATCCTCCTTTCCCAAAGTTTCAGTGCATGTTTTTCATGGTTCATTTGTGTTCATGTTAGTGTTTGGATGCTTAGGGGAGGTGTGTACACAGGGGTGGGTTCCACTTACCTTCCCCACCGGTTCACATTGCGATGTTTTGCGCGCATGCGTTCGCTCCGCTCGTGCGCGCGCGCGTTCCCTCGTGCAATTTTGCTTCCGCACATGCTCAGTAGCTGCAATCGGCCTGAAACACAGCTGAGGAGCTGATCAGCTGTGCTTCGGGCGAAGGAATAAAGGTCAGTATAAACCCAGGGGTGGGCAGGATGGCCCTTTTTCAAGCAGCAGAACAGTAAAAAAATTCACAAAAAATTCACAAAAAAAGATGGCAGCGCCCACGGACCGGCACCGACCGAACCGGATCCGTGATGTCACCAGCAGGTCGCTAACGGTTCGGGCGATCCAGTCTGAACCAGGAGGAACCCACCCCTCTGTGTACATTAAGATTACACTAAAGGGAAGTGTGATAGCAAAAAGTGTAGCAATCCTTGTTCTAAAATGATCCCAGCAGGAAGGACTGTAGTAAAATAGTTTCCTCAAAGCTCAATCCCGTGAGGTCCTAGAAGGGATACCATGGAAACAAACAAAATGTTAAAAAGTTACAATATCTATGTAGTTAATTACCAAGCACATCTAAATTATACTAAAGTAACCAAAATATCTTTGCAATCCCCAAGGCATGTCACAACTTTTGAGCACCCCTAATGTTTGGAAATTGAAAGTTGAACAATTTCACATACTCTAATTTGGGTAATGATATTAATTGCTATCAGAAGCTTCAGAATTACTAGCAAGATTCAAGTTTTTGGCCCATATCATACACCAGTACAACCAAATCCCTTTCAGTGCTGTATTCTCACTGGAAGCCCAATTGAAATGCATTCAGACAAACAGCATCATTTAGTTGCATCTGGAACTTCAAGGCCATCTCCTGCTCAGTTACTTTTCCCAGAAGTGGACATTTGAGACTACCTTCTAAGTGTATAGATCTTCTGTCTTTAAGGTGTCTTTAATGAAGGTATTACTGACTCCCTTAGGCAAGTGGGAATACATCCCTACCACAAGAAACCATCAAACACCTTCCTTAGCTGATACACTCAGCCAAAAGGGGCAAGGATTGAGTGAGTAGATACAAGTCTTTAATACCTTTATAGATTTTTTTTTTTAGATCTACAAGCCAAAAGTAATCTGAAATAACAGAAGAAGTGGTTGCCAGGTTTACATGTAATACAATTATAGTGGAATTCTGATAAACATTTTGCTTCCAGAGACTAATTTCCATGCATGCCTCTATAACACCACACAATTAACAAAAGAACAATTTATGTTTTATATAACTCTACTATTATAAATGCTGCTGTTAAATGAATGGATTAATTTGGATATCAGTTGCCTGATGTAATTACAGATGTATGCAACCATACAATGTTTAAAACAGCAAAAACATCCCCAAAACATTTGAATTGTGGCTCAGATTTAAGCTAGATGCAAAGCTTGACTACTTCCATTTTATTCTACATTTCCTTTCACTGTGTTGTTTTTTTTTTAAGGTAAGTTTTTCTGCCTCATTTAACTTTCCTGGTTTGAGGGAGCGATATCATTAGAGGAGTGTATGATCCCTGTTAGAATCATCGTGTGACGCCCTCTTTTCTCCAGCCATTATTAGACTTCAGCACAGATTGGTGTCCATGAGATTGAAAACTACAGATAAATCCTTGTTAAATCCTACTCCCTCCTTTTATTTTTATTTTTATTTAAAAAAAAACTGCACAAGATGTCCTGTTGTAACTGCTGTGAGCTCTGTTATCCTACATTGCAGATCTGGGTCGACTAATGTCCAACTGATTATGCTGATGAAGCTTTAATTGTTCATTGCTCTTGCATCTTAATGAGCTTGCATGCACGGGGCTATCCATTTAACGGAAATGCTGAATGGAGATGTCTGTATGTGCACATTTAACAATGTGCATTTCAGCCTTGTTAATAAAGCCAATCTGTTCATGAGTTAATCTTGCATTCACCAAACACAAAGACTGCCTAGTTGATAATGATAGGAGGTATGCATGGATGGAAGCATCCACAAAGGCACACTCACATACAGAGAGGGGGGAGAAGGGAGAGAAGAAATCCTAAGATAGTAGTGGTTTGGTTTTGCTTTTTAAAGCACAAATTGAACCAACTGCATTTTGCTATTGTCCTGATTTTATAAAACAATGTCTTATGCCACTGTTTTCTGTCAATGGTTTTTGCTTACAGTTTTGAGGCAGAGAAGCTAATACACATATCATTTTAGGACTGTTCCTAAGGAAAAATGAGGCATACATTGTCACAGACGTTGAATGCTTAGGAACACAGATCTACACTGACAGTTATTCATTTGCAGAATCCAATCTGGATCAGTCACCGAGACCGGAGGTTTAGTCTTCTGAGCTTTCGGACTTGTGCTGGAGCCCATCCTCAGGGAACTTCTCTCTCACCAGAATGATCCAATCTGGGTTGGTCACTGGGACCAGCCCAGTAGGGACCTAGACAGACTAGAGAGAAGTTCCCTGAGGATGGGCTCCAGCACAAGTCCAAAAGCTCAGAAAACTAAACCTCTGGTCCTGGTGACCAACCCAGATTGGATCCTGAAACATTATCCTAGGATACGTATATTGCCTTCATTCATGATGAATCATTCATTTAGTGTACCATTATAAAGGCACCACATAGTCTGACATTGTTGACTCACAGAAGTAAATTAATCTTTTTAAATGTAGTGACCCCTTAAAATGATGTCTAAATGAGCCTCTAAGG
Source organism: Thermophis baileyi (assembly GCA_003457575.1). Lineage (NCBI taxonomy): Eukaryota > Metazoa > Chordata > Lepidosauria > Squamata > Dipsadidae > Thermophis > Thermophis baileyi. The sequence goes on from QLTV01001849.1 coordinate 488,587, forward strand.
TAGAACAGTGTTGGGCAGGGCCAAATTTGGCAGGTTTTTTTTTGCAGGAAGTACTGTAGAGGGCAAAATATCCAAGGGAGCAGATGCTGATGGATGCTTACCAACCTGATTTGCTCTGAATTTTTTTTAAAAAGCCTCTGGAAATGGTTGACTATTTTTCTGGCAAATGTTGGTGGTGACATCTGAGTAACATAAAAACAAAGCTGAAAGGCCACAAGCAGTCTTTCAGTGTTACCTAGAACATAAAATAACAAGGTTGGAAGGGACCTTAGAGGTCTTCTAGTCCAAAGCCTGCTCAAGCAGGAGATCTTATACCATTCTGGACAAATGGCTGTCCAGTCTCTTCTTGAAAACATGAGATAAAGCCATAGGAATTCCATCCAAGCTTTGAAATGATTCAGAAGGATTTCAAAACAAAAGTATATTCCACTTTCCATACCACAGTTCACCCTTCACTGACTAAGGCAGAAATAGGAATGTGCTTGGGGGATCATGGGGGACAAAAGGGTTGGATCTGAATTTCCTGAGAACCATCTGAATGAGAACGTATTGCATGTTGGGTGGTGTAGCTTGGGAGAATATGTTTTTTACAATACACCTGCACCTTTCAATGCATATTTCTATGTGAATTTTTATATGGGTTTAAAATAGAAACTGGGTCATTGTGGAAATGGGGTGAACAATCTATAAACCAGGGGTGAAATCCAGCAGGTTCTGACAGGTTCTGGAGAACCGGTAGCGGAAATTTTGAGTAGTTCGGAGAACCAGTAGCGGAAATTTTGAGTAGTTCAGAGAACCGGCAAATACCACCTCTGGCTGGCCCCAGACTGGGGTGGGAATGGAGATTTTGCAATATCCTTCCCCCAGGAGTGGGGAGGGAATGGGGATTTTGCAGTATCCTTCCCCTGGAGTAGGAAGAGAATGGGGATTTTGCAATATCCTTCCCCTGGAGTGGGTGGGAATGGGGATTTTGCAGTATCCTTCCCCTGGAGTGGGAAGGGAATGGGGATTTTGCAGTATCCTTCCCCTGGAGTGGGGTGGGAATGGGGATTTTGCAGTATCCTTCCCCTGGAGTGGGGTGGGAATGGAGATTTTGCAGTATCCTTCCCCTGCCACGCCCACCAAGCCACACCCACCAAGCCACACCACGCCCACCAAGCCATGCCCACAGAACCGGTAGTAAAAAAATTTGGATTTCACCACTGCTATAAACCCAAGCAAATGAGCCTCTCAGAAATTCGATTGTGTGGGCTGTGAACGGCTGCACTGAAATCCACAGATTTTGCTCAGCGATGATTACATCAAAGATCAGATTTAAAGGCCAGGCTATTTTTAACAAGTTGCATAGAGCAACATCTGTTCTTTTTTCCTGATCAGGAGTAAGCATGGAGCATCCAATCTGGACTGGCTCTTAATATGAACGGCCATGGTATTATTTTAACACACTGCATATCGTGGTGGTGCTAGTCTGGATAAGAGTTTCTATACATTCAGTTTGCTCTTCCTGCTTGGCAAGATGTCCCTATATATCTCAATGTCAATAACAGAGGACCTGCCCCATACAGAGAACACAATGATGCTACCTACCTAGTTATTTTAGATTTTTTTTTACACTGAATATAGATATCTCAGGGCAGCAGACATTGCCAATACTCCTCCTTTTTTCCCAACAACTGCAACCCTGTGAGCTTTGTTGGGCTGAGAGAGAGAGAAGGACTGGCCCAAGAGTCACTCAGCTGACTTTCATGCCTAAGGCAGGACTAGAACTCACAGTCTCTTGGTTTCTAGTACTGGTGCCTTAACTACTAGACCAAACTGGCTCTCTATGATGAAAGATGACAGCTCCCCAACTCTAGTTTGCTCCTCCGTGCTTGCTTTTTGGCAAGGAAAAGAGCAGACGTCAACGTTAACATTAGTGGGAAAATTAGCTGTTAAAGCCATTTTAATTCTTTCTGCTTCATTTTCTCCCATCCTCTTGTTCCTCTCAGATTACAAGCAATGGTCTTTTTTCCAATGTTACGAGCAGTGTTGGAGGCATTGCCTAGCTTGCATTTCCAGGGACATTGCCAGGTACCTGCGTGCCAAGGAATCTGTAGCTCAGCCTTTCGCTCTCTCCCTCCTTCCATCACATTAGTTGCATGTTTTGTCAGCACACAGTCCCAGCAGCTTGGAACTCTGTGCACTTTTGACCTCATTCACTTTTTTTTTCAAATTCCCCAGCCTATAAAACTTGCATGTGGATATGAACCAATAATATATAACCCCTTTGCTCTGATAGCTTGCTCACCCGTTTAAAACAAATCACATCAGGGCTGCAATTGAACAAGAAATTTCTTTACCATTGTAATTATTTCTTGGCAAAATGTTTTCCTACTGGCCTTGACTCTATGCAGTAGAAACAATTTGCTCTTCCTATTCTTACACCAGTCCTCCTTCTGACATATCTAGCAGTATTGTGAAATCCTTGTAAATTTAGAAAGAGCAATGATTCCCCCCCCCCGCCCCCCCCCCTCTATT
>QLTV01001849.1:491187-531520 GCA_003457575.1 Thermophis baileyi
AATGGAGATTTTGCAGTATCCTTCCCCTGCGATGCTCACCAAGCCACGCCCACCAAGCCACACCACGCCCACCAAGCTACGCCCACAGAACTGGTAGTAAAAAAAATTGGATTTCACCACTGGTCGGAAGCATAATTGGCAACTATCAATCAATTTGTGGTGGATTTGATCATAATTAGCAAGGTGCTTTGTAGTAATGATCTTATACATTGCTAATAACTGCAGCCAACATGATCAAACTGTTGCTGCCATTAATTCCATATTACTTTTTATTTAAGAAACTTGTTTCAATTTAGTTAGTTAGACAAACATATGTTTCTGTTGTCCTTGGTTCTTGCTTCTTTTTCTTTTCTTTTCTTTTCTTTTCCTTTCCTTTCCTTTCCTTTCCTTTCCTTTCCTTTCCTTTCCTCTGCACCTGAACCTTTCTGCACTATTTAATGGGATTTTGTCACTTGCTACCGTATCATAATTGGTTGCCTAGGGACTACGTAACCAATATACAATTCCCATTTTAATTATCATTTGTATATCATTTTACAAACATCCCTTCTATGTAGAATCATTTATAATAATTTTGGCAAATGGTAGTAAAAACAATTAAATAATTTCTCGTGTGAAACTTTTCTCCTTTAATGATATCTTGTAAAGAATGGCACACAGAAGCTCACGCTATAAAACATTTCTTAATTATCTGGCCACTAGTATTCATTTTTCTTCCTCCCTCCCTTTTTTATCCATGTATACTGGAAGAATGATGAAACAAATAAAGATTTTCAAGATTCTGTACTGTCATTATGCCACTCTGAGACATCATAATAAGGGTGCCCTTTTTCTTTTAACAATCTGTCATCTACAAATAAATAATAATAAGGCATAATTATCAGGGAATAAGCAATGTTTTGCTTAGACAGGTTTATTGTCCATGTTCACTGTATCATCTGGAATCAAACATACTGTATTTAACTATCAACTACATTTCTTTTTTTTTTTATTTATTTTTATCTAGATATTCACTATTTGTACAATTTTCTTTTTTCCATATTCTTTTCTGTAAGATTGAGCAAGTTTTAATATTAAAATAGAAAGGAAGGGAAGGGACCTGGATTTTGACTTTGAAGAATTTTCTCTGCTTTTGTCACAAAATCAGTCACACCAAGATGACGCAGAATAAACATGGAAAAATTCATAGGCCTTTGTTAACAAAAGGTATATCAAACATTAATCATACACAAGAAATTAGAAGGCTCAAGGCAAAATCAAAACCTGTTTATATACAACAGATACGGCTTTAATCCTACTTTAAAGATTATTCTCCTGCACTTCTTTCTACTGGTTGGCTGAATGCGGTATAAATTTATCTGTGAGGAAGCTGAATGCTTTCCTTCAGCCATAAAATAACAACTCGTTCTTTCTAAATATACATCTTTACTTCACACAAATGGGGTTCGTAGAGTAAATAAGAAAGTCCAACATATAGGAATTAACAGCACATCCTCTGAGTCAATAACATGTTAGTGCGTAACTGTTCCAAAATACTTACATGAGACAGGCAGTGTGTAGCAAATGGCTTCCAAAGTTGAACCGTTGCCTTAGTGCAAGGGTGTCAAACTCGCAGCCCACGGGCCGGATACGTCACATGCTGGCCACGCCCACACCCAGTTTAGCGAAGGGGGGAAAAGTCGCAATACATCACGTGATGATGCCGTGACGACGTGACACCCCTGCCTTAGTGTGTCGCTACAAAAGAGATGCAAACCTGCTCATTGGGGTCGTGCAACACTCTTCTAGGAATCCTCAGCTCTACCAGTTGCCATCCAGGTTGACCGGCTTCTGATCTCCTGACTATATGAGGATCACCACTGGCACTGACAAAAACTTTCTAGGACTTGCCACAGTGACGGTTTAGTTAAAACTAATGTGCTCTCCTGATCCTCTGCAAGAAAGTCTGTTTGAGGATGTGTGGAAGCTGAGGATTGTCAAATACTAATCCAAGCTGAAATGAATGACAGAAGCGAGGGGGACCTTAAAAGAAAAGGGCAGCTCCAAAGTGGCAAGGTGATTTGAGTGATGACTGACATGCTCCCAGAGCTGCTGTCTAAAAATGTCCAAAAGCTACAAAAGTGAGCAAGAGAATAGATGCCTCTGCGCTTGCGAACCCAAAATCCTTTGGATTTGTTCTTCACTTTGAGTGGATTTGTAAGAAAAAAGGAAAGGGGGGGGGAGGAAAATAAATTTCAGAGAAGAAGAATACGGTAGAAATGGTTGCTCAAGGAGAAAGGCTAAGAAGTGTAGCCAAAAAGAAGTTTAGCAGCGGAAGAAGAAAAAAGTAAGAGGAGGCAAAATTCAGAGAGGAGCTACACTAGTAGAAATTAATGGAGTTGAGGAAGGAAGTAAAAAAAAATAAATACATTCCGGACTGCAGCTTGTGCTTTTACATTTCTTCACGGAGGGGTGAGTCGGTTCAGCCTGCAGAAATATTCCTTTCTTTCAAAACCAAATCTTTTCATTTCATGTTGGCAATATAAGGAAGGCTTGGGCTTATTAAGTTTCTGTCCTTTCCTCTACACATGGAATTCAAGGGAATTCAAGGCAACAGATACTCATATTCCCCAGAAGTCTCCCCTGTAAGAATTAACTGTTCCTAGTCCTTCTTCTTCAAGGCTGCTACTTCACATGCTTCCACAAGTGTAAAGTGCATGAAATATTCCTTCCCAAGAATAGATTCACATTCAGATACAAACTCTGAATGCTAGTGGAACTGAAGAAAAGAAATATAGGAAAATCCCAATGAACTCTGTGTCTTTGAATCTTTCCATGGATTTTAATATGTACGTGGTTATGTACTTATAAAGCAACAAATGTAATTTACTGATCATCCCAAAGGTGTTTTTTTTCAAAAGGCACCTGGACTTTGTTTTTCCTTGAAGATGTTTCACTTCTCACCCAAGAAGCTTCTCAGTTCTTGGATGAGAAGCAAATGCCTTCAAGGAAAAACAAAATCCAGTTGCCTTTTGAAAAAGCACCATGACCTGGATGACTGAGAATCTCCATAGACGTAATTTACTGGTCCTTATTCCATCCTGATAAGTAAGAGCCAAATGTTCTTTCTTGATTTCTTTGATTCCTGAATTGGAGTCAAGGTGGACCACAGAGCCCATTTATCAGGAGAAACCAGGAAAATGCAAAGTATCTTCCAGATTCTACTGTTTATGTTGCACATCAGCAAAAAAGCATCCAATGTTAATGGTTAGGCAATGTTTATTAGATATAATAGCATTTCTTGTTTAACTAGATTGACAATAATGCCATGAATATTTTTGTTCAGGAAGTAATTTATTTGTACAAAGGAAGTGTGGTATAATTTGGCCTGGTGGTTTTGTCCTTGATATTAATTCTAAACACCGCCAGAAGATAATCATTACAGTATTCCATTTAAAATGGGTCAGGATAGGGCTAAAGCAAATTCTTTTGAGCCTCAGCCAGCACTGGCCATATGCTGCCACCACCACTGCTGTAGCATTTGATTCTATTTAAGTGTTGACCCTCTTTGTCCTGGAGTACTTTATGCTTAGTCAAGCTTGACTTTTTATTTGCTTTTTATCATTTGCAGAGTTGTCCCTGCACAGTAATATATATCCAGATAAATGTGATGTATAGTGCAAAGGAACTGTGTGCTAGACAACAGCTTTGTCCAGTTATTTTCACTCTAAATTTACCAAAGAAGCACATCTAGGACCCACCGTATATATTTCCACCCTGAGGTGCGCAGGGTATAGTTTTTCTCCCCCAAGATGTGGACAGAACAATATATTCCATTCATTTCTGTTGGAGAAAATATTTTGTTGCTCTTGATAATAAATGGAGGAGGCAGACAACTACCTTTTATGGTACACCTTTGGCACAGACCTTTGGTGAGGGTTGTCTTCTTTCCTGTGCCTCTGATTCAGATAGATGGAGACTGAAAAATATGTGCTCAGTTTCTCTCCCATCACACATGCACAAACATTTAATTCTTCTGGTTGTGTCAGGCACAATAGCAATAGCAATAGCACTTAGACTTATATACCGCTTTACAGTGCTTTTACAGCCCTCTCTAAGCGGTTTACAGAGTCAGCATATTGCCCCCAACAATCTGGGTCCTAATTTTACCCACCTCAGAAGGATGGAAGGCTGAGTCAACTGGTCCAAAAGACCAGATCCATACATGAAGTTTCAATTTAACTGATTTATTGCTAATCATGCTTATGCGGGAATCTCCAACTAGCGGTCAGTACCTAGTTATAGTTAGTTAACGGTTATGGCAATCAAGGGACTTTGTGGCTACGTAATGATTCTAGGCTGATTCCTCTTTTTACTCCTTCCCCTGGCTCTGCCACTCCTTCTCTTACAGTTTGTCCCATTTGTTCTATTGCTGTTCTTTCTTTCTTATAGAAGCGAAAATAAATTCAAAGAACAGAGCCATCCCCAGCATTTAATGACTAATCATAGCCTCTGTGTGATCCATTTTGTGATTACAATCATGACTCTCTTTAAAAAAAAAAAAACACGACATAACTACAGGATATTGGAAGGGCAAAAATGAGCAAGAGATATATGTTGACAGAGTGTTCAGTAGCAAAGGAGGAGGGTTGGGCTAACAGCTGTGAAAACTGAAAGACATGCAATATGCCACAAATTCTGTCACCTCCCAGTTCTTTTAGCAGATTGCATGCACATTCATGCGCTTCTAAAAGCTAAAACTCTTTCAAAATAAGCTTAATCGTGTTTTAATTATTTTGGCAATTTGTTCAAGTCGGGAAACAAATTAATCAATTTTCTTTTCCAAAGCCTAATTCAGTTGAAATTGCTAGCTTAATTAACCTCTTTTTCAGGATTTTAGAAACCAAGCAAATGGTTTGCCTTTTGCTTAAAAATGGTTTTAAGCTAGCCTCAATAAAATTTTCATAGCTGGGTTCAAGATGATTCAAATGGACTTAGGGTGCATAACTGAAAGTAGACTTGAACTTGAAGTAAAGTCTTAACACAACATCACTTATTGTATACGGAACTGATACCTGATGACTAGCACTGATGATATTACCTAGTTAGGGTAATGAAACATCTGCAAGAAAACAAGCAAGCTCAGAGGGCACCAAGGACCCCTCATTTCAACCCCAACCTACAAATATTCTCCTTTATTGGAACTAATACCCTCAGATTTGAACTGAACAGAATCAGAGTGAATCTAGAACTGTGTCTAGATGTTTTCCATTCCATTACTACATGCAGAATTGGAAAGGACCGAGGAGAGAGCAGGATCACAGCTCTCAGTGGTGCAGAAAGTATAACAAAGTAGAATAAGCTCCCCATTTCAAGCTTTATCGTAATAAATGTACTTAGAAGAACCAGACCAGCAGCAAAAAAAAAAAAAGTTGTCTTCTTGATGCACAGTGCATGAATGCCCAGATACATCATAGCTAATTATAATAAGTAAATTTATCATTACAGCTAATCCTTGACTTATGACCACAATTGGAACCAGAATTTCCATTGCTAAGCAAGATAGTTATTAAGTGAGTCATGCCTGATTTTTTGAATTTTGTTTTGCCACAGTTGTTAAGTGAATCACTTCAGTGGTTAAGTGAATCATGTGGGCTTTAAACAAATCTGGCTTTCCTCACTGACTGCTTATAGGAAGCTGGTTGAGAAGGTCACACATGGCGATCACATGACCCCAGGACGTTGCAGTCTTCATAGATTCATGCCAGTTGCCAGGCACCTGATTTTTGATCAAGTGACCATAGGGATGCTGTGATGATTGTAAGTGTGAGGGCTTGGTGTAAGTCACCTTTTTTCAGTGCCGTAGCAACTTTGAACTGTCGCTAAATGAACGGTTGTAAGTCAAGGCTAACCTGTGGTTGTGTTTTTTGCTTTGTTTTTGATCTTTTGTTTTCATTCCATTTGCACATAGCACATAATTCTTGAATTTGGAGGGGGGGTCGATGGCAGTCTTTCAAAAGATGTTATCTAAAGCACAGCTGATCTAGAATGAAGGATCCAATTCATGATAGGTCATGATTATTTTGGAAGTCCACCACTACCACCACCAAGCACGCCCATAGAAATTGCATATGAGCCGAGGTGGCACAGTGGTTAGAATGCAGTACTGCAGGCTAATTCTGCTGACTACCGACTGCCTGCAATTTGGCAGATGGAATCTCACCAGGCTCAAGGTCGACTCAGCCTTCCATCCTTCCGAGGTCAGTAAAATGAGGACCCAGATTGTTGGGGGCAATCTGCTGACTCTGTAAACCGCTTAGAGAGGGCTGTAAAAGCACTGAGAAGCGGTATATAAATCTAAGTGCTATTGCTATATGACCTGCTGAACAGTTGATTCAGGCATTCGTTCAGGAAGTCTCCAGCTAATGAACATTGCCAAGAGCTCCGTGTTCTGCCTTCGCCTTTATATTTTGGAGTCTCTTTTAGCAGCAGTGTTCGAAATGGCCAAATGCCAACTGAACTTGCTCAGTTTCAGAGCACGGTGACAGTTGCCAAAAGATGAACTATACATTAATTAGCTTGCTGCTAGTAGTATGCAAATGCACTGCAGAACATGTTGTTAATCACTCTTGGGTGAGCTCATTTTGCTCAGATTTCTGATGCCGTATGTGATGCAATCAGCCATTTTGCTTTCCAGCTCAAGCAGACTAAGGGAAGCAAAACCGCAGGTTTGCATACCTGGGCACATGCATGCTTCAGCTGTTCTACGTGCTTAAAAGTACTCTTTTGGATTTGCTTTTCTTCTTTATGTCATACTGTTTTTCTGGAAAAGTCATGAGTTACAGTCTAATGCTCATGTGGGGTGAAAGAGGAAAAGTTACTGAAAATCAATCCGTGTCCTCAAACTTCAAAAATATTATATCATACACTTTCATGGCATTGTGATATTTGGATACCACATCAATAAAGAATCTACCATTTTTTTTCTTCATCCTTTCAACCATCTTTTTGTCATGTGATTTCTTGTTCACTTAAATACTGGTCCAACAGACCAGTATTATTATCTCTGTGTTGAAAATTGGGAAGGAGCGTAGTATCCCATTTGGAATGATTTATTGAGAGATTTTTTTAAATGAGATTTAAAGGTTTTTCTTGCATGATTATTTTTAATGAGTTATTTTAGTGAATGCTAGGACTTATTTGGTGGATTGGAACTATTTGAAAAACACCTAATTTACTTTAAAAATTGGGCAGCGTTATTTTTTGTTTATTGTTATTATGGAACTTAGCAGCAGAACAATAACAAGGAAAAGAAATAAACACCAAAATGCATAATATATAAAAGGATCACCATATAACCAGATTATCCATTATAAATGATTATTTTAAAAAATTAAATTTTAAAAAGAACAGTTCTCAGCAATCCATATCTTATTATAAAATTCCAGTAGTAGATGTTACATACTGATACCCTTCTGATCCTGATGATGCAAAATAGATAAATAGTAGATTAAAAGCTAAAGTAATTGTTGCCCTATGGAATTAGCAGCCATGCAAAATTTAATCACTATTTGCTTGTTAACAAATATAAAAAATACTTTACAATTTCAGCTCCATTGATCTCATGGAGGCATAATCAGTGGTTGTGCAGTATTTTTATATACCTATTTTTTAGCACCATAGAAGGCCAAACATCAAATCTGGAGAGTGTGAAGAACTGGTGTCAGAACAATATACATGGACAATTAAAACTGTTCATCGCATCCTTTAATACAGAATATTTAAGGATGATACTTATTGTGTTTGTAACTTAGAATCCTACTTCTCTTTTTCAATTAAGTTCTTTGTCTCTTTTGGACAGAGGAGAAGACACATTCCAAGAAGAATTCAAGAGATAAAATTTATGTTAACCATCTAGGCTCCCATCTAGACTTATGAACAAGAGCCAGATTTAAATGAGTGAGGAATAACAAATGAAAACTAAACTAAATCTGAAGAAAAAGAACTAGAACTATGTCTAGATTAAACCAACTCTAGGTTCAGTGCAGCATTTTAACTCACCAGTACTGTAGGTATGGCCAAAACTGACTGAAGAATTTTGATCTGTCTGCCTCTACTGGGCTATAATCATTTCTACAAAAATTCGAGTGCTATATAACAACTATGCTATTACTGACTTACAGAGCTGCAGGGATATAACAACCACCTTCAGATCAAAACTCTTTGAATGGCAGCAGCCCTTTTCACAACATGTTTGGCATTATAATTGATATGTCCTTTCCATGTTGTCAAAAAAACCCGTAAAACAATCCCAAAATATGTGTTTATATTTTTGCTGGGACAAATGATAAGTTCCTTTTTGTAGGGAAATTCAGTGCTTCTCATTCCATCCAGATTGAGGGAGAGGATTAAAAATCATCCACGTATAGGAGACCAACCAAAGATCTTCAAGCTGCGGTGTTGGTGAAATAGCAGTTCTATAACTATATCAATGAAAGAAGTTATATAACAATTAAATAGCAGGTGAATGCAAAACCTAGTCCTGTTTCACACCTCTTTGCATGGGGATTATTCCTGTAAAATGCCTTAGTTGAGAACTCCTTTATACATTTTCATACAGATTCTGCACAAGGAGGTTGATACGTGCTTATCAATCAAGTATCCCCCCCCCAAATCTTTCACATTAAAAGGGTACCTTTGGGGCTAACCATGTATATATCTCAATAAGATGGATGGTTTATTTATTTATTTATTTATTTATTTATTTATTTATTTAATAAATTTGTATGCCGCCCAACTCCCAAAGGACTCTGGGCGGCTCACAGTATATAAAAAAGACAACAATAAAAACATATATATATATAAAAAAAACAATTTAAAAATATATCAATATTAAAATAAAACATTCACACAAACATACATGGGCCAATCAGTCAGTTATTGGCCCCAGGCCTGCTGGAAAAGCCAGGTCTTAACGGCTTTACGGAAGGCCAGTAAGGTGGGGGTAGTACGGATCTCGGGGGGAAGTTGGTTCCACAGAGTCAGAGCGGCTACAGAGAAGGCCCTCCCCTGCGGGTCCGCCAGCCGACACTGTCTGGCTGACGGAACCTGAAGGCCAGCCCTGTGCGACCTCACTGGTCGTTGGGAGGAGTGTGGCAGAAGGCGGTTTAGTATCAAGCAGTGTTCTAGGATCTACTAGATCATGGTGGTCCAACCTTTTGACTTCCCGGCGCTGCACTGAATAAAGAGAAATTCTCTTGGGCTGCATATAAAATATATAATATAGTTAATATATATGCATAACAAACTTCATTTTTTAAAATATTTTTTATTATCTGGTGGCGCTGAATTACTAGTAGTCCAGGGCCACATGCAGCCTGTAGGCTGTGGGTTGGACACATCTACCCTAGATCAGGGGTCCCCAACCCCTGGTCCATGGACTGGCACCAGTCCGCAGCATGCCAGAAACCAGGCCACGCAAACAAGCAAAGCTCCATCTGCGGGATGCAGGCAGCACACAAAACCATGCCCCCTCCGGTCTGCGGAAAAACTTCACTCTATGGAACCAATCCCTGATGCCCAAAAGGTTGGGGACCGCTGTCCTAGATCATAATTTCCTGATAAAACTCAGCAAAGTAATTGGTTTGTAACCACTCAATTTCTTGCCATTTTGAAAATAGGATCACCCAAAAGCCTTCTCTCAAATTTGGGAGGATTTTAATAATTCGAGCCATGTGGATGAAGAGAGTTGCAAATGTGAATCCTATCACTCAATATTAACCTTAATTCCATGGATGAAGTTCAGTGACCTTACCTTCAGCGACCTTATTATAGATTATTTGGGGGATTCCTCTATGCAAATTTCCAGTAAAGACTTGCTCTTGTTCTCTTGTGGAGATAATGGCTGTGAGCTTATTCTTTTCCCCTATCTTTGATAGATTAGCATAGTATATGGGGCCAATTCTATGGCTTCTCCACTAATTAATTTCCATGTTGAGGAATTACTCATTCAAGAAACCTCCATTTCTACCTTCTCTTAAACTGGGCCCTATGTTATTTTGAGAGTTGTGGTTGGTTTTATTTTGTTTTTGGAGTTGTAAAAAGGGAGGGTGTATGAAGCAGTTTTACATTAGATGTATTAGCACTTAGAGCTTTTTAAACTAAGATATGGTCTTAATCAGATGTTTGGTTAGAATTAAATACAGTCTTCAGAAATTTCTCCTGATTTCATTGATAATTCTGCCAACGTACAATCAATGTTCAGTATCATGAAAATAATAATAATTTCTGTGGAGGTACTCCCTGAGCTTGGTTGTTTTCTTGCGGATGTTTCATTACCCTCATAACATCTTCAGTGCTAGAAGTAAGTAGGGTTTTTATACAGTAGCTTGCCTGTCAGTGTTGGTGGAAGTTTTGTTTTCTCCTTGGTAGTTTCTTAATTAATTCTTAATGTTGTTTACTGCTTGATTTGCTGCTTGACTATTTAAAATAATTTCTGTGCAATTCTCAACCTTGGGAGTAAGATGGGGTTTTAAATATAGACAGTGGGTTCCACAATTATATGAACTATTTTAACCCTCATACAAAATTGTATTTGTTTTATACTGTATATCATTTTCTCTAACATCCAGATTTGGTTCTCATCTAAGGGTGAACTAAGAACATAGTGGCAGAGTTTTATATTTTATATTCCACGTTTCCTAAGATGCCTTTTTAACACTTCTGATAAACTTTTTGTACAAATGTTATGGAAGATATAGACAGACAGACAGACAGACAGGCAGACGAGAGTGCTCAAAGTGCTGGACATTTGTAAAACACTTTGTATAAATGTTATGGAAGATACAGACAGACAGACAGACAGACAGAGAGTGCTCAAAGTGCTGGACATTTGTAAAACACTTTGTATAAATGTTATGGAAGATACAGACAGACAGACAGACAGACAGAGAGTGCTCAAAGTGCTGGACATTTGTAAAACACTTTGTATAAATGTTATGGAAGATACAGACAGATAGACAGACAGACATACAGAGAGTGCTCAAAGTGCTGGACATCAGTGACTCTGTGACTCTTAGAGTCTGTATCAATTTGTTGCAGCATTTCATGCTGAAAGAAATCTGTTTTGTTTTTAATATTCCAAAGTAGTACATACCATCTATATATATATATATATATACCAATTTAAAATAAGGGGAGGGGGAGGAGGAGTGCTACACTTAGCAAATTTAAAAAGCTGAAGATTTGCCCTATCCAATCATGTCCAATTCTAGGGGACAGTGCTCACCTCTCTTTCCTAGTGGAGGGTTGTCCCACGATGCTTCTGTGGTCATGTGGCCGGCATGACAATATGCTGAGGTGCATGAAACGCTTCTGAAGTGGAATCTATTTATCTATTCACATTTGCATGTTTTTGAACAGTTAGGTTGGCAGGAGCTGGGAGCTCACTCCGTCATTCGGTACTTTAACTGCCAATCCTCTGGTCGAGAAACCCAGTGTCTTAACCTCTAGGCCATTTAAATTGCTGTATAGTACACTTCCTCAATAGAAGAAGTTGCTTTGGATCCAGCCCAGTCTGTTTGTCTTCCAAGTTTAAGATTTTATTCTGTTGCTTGAACAAGACTTAGTGACTTGGTTTCCCAAATCATTTTGATGTTTGTCTTCCAGAAACATACCAGTGTCCACATGGAACATAAACTCCATTGGAATTCAGTCAAGTTGTGTGTTCTTTCTGTCATACTCTTTGTTTTGGTTGTCTTTAAAATTTCAAGAAGGTTGATTTCTTGCTGTTTACTGCCACTGTGTGTGATGCTCACAGAATCATCAAAGCTTTCTCACAGTTGTAAATCTGAAGAAGCTAAAACATATTTACTTTTCACGGCAACAAGCCCAGGGGCTTTGTTTGTAAATATCTTCTTTACAGTCAGGCAGCATGAATTCCATTTGTCTGCAGGTTAAACTGCATGACAGATCCTCTTTATACAAGGTTGGATTGTACTAATTTTACAAGAAACAAAAATGAATAGGTTTTGGGGAAGGAGTAGAAGTAATTACAGATCCAGGAGGAATTTGGAAAACTCTGCATTCAAGAGAGAATTCACCTGATCTACAGTGTGGACTGAAATATCTATACACTAATAAAACTCTCATAGTCATGACCTTTAATTGGATGAAACATTGCATCACAGGGCAACAATTCTTGAACCAAGGCACCTTGAGTTGAGCTAACTTACAAAATGCATCCAGAATCTGGTATCCATGACTCCCAAGAGAATGAAATTTGGGAAAGTTGTGCTATTGGCTGCTGTTGGGCTGCTGCTATGGTCACATGATCTTCGTTTTCAACATTCTATGACAGTTTCCCAGCCAGTCTCACAATCCCTTGCTGTCTTCCCAAACCCTACAGCAGATATTTACCTGTGTGGTGGAAAGGGAAGGGGAAGGGAGATTTCTGATGCTCTCTGCCAGATTCCCACAAAAAAATTCAATTGGGAAGCTGGCAGAAAGTTGGAAGTCCCTCCTGTTTTTTTGCCCACTTTTGATCATTCTATTTCTCTGTTTGGTAAGAAAAGATCTCTGAAAAGAAGACCAAACAGGGCACAGGAATAGAATAGAATAAGAAATAGGAGTAGGAGTAGAATAGAATAGAATAGAATAGAATAGAATAGAATAGAATAGAATAGAATAGAATAGAATAGAATAGAATAGAATAAACAGAGTTGGAAGGGACCTTGGAAGACTTCTAGTCCAACCCTCTGCTCAAGCAGGAGGCCCTATACCAGTGGTTCTCAACCTTCCTAATGCCGTGACCCCCTCCCCGCTGCCACGACCCCCTCCCCACCCTGCCCCGCGCGTGCACGTTGCCAGGCGAGAAGCGATGGTGACAAAGGGGGCGTGGCACCAAGATGGCAGGCTAGCGCGTGCGGCGACCCCTGTGAAAGGGTCGTTCGACCCCCAAAGGGGTCGCGACTCACAGGTTGAGAACCTCTGCCCTATACCATTTCAGACAAATGATTGTCTAATCTTTTTTTAAAAACTTCCAGTGTTGGAGCATTCACAACTTCTGGAGGTAAGCCGTTCCACTGATTAATTGTTCTAACTGTTAGAAAATTTCATCTAATAGGGTACTAAATTCTGAACGCTGAACCAAATGATAGATCCTGCAAGAAAGCATAGTGATTAGTGACCAGCACCCAGCTTGAAATGAAACCAGAGATATCATGAGAGGTACAATCTCTAATCATGTACTATCCTACATAGGGGTCCTTTATTCTGGCTCCATTTCAGTTCAGAAAGCAGCTGCTCTGCATCTGAGCTAGTCCAAGTGACTAAAGAAGCAGCAAGAAAAAACCTCAAAACAGCCCTCAGGCCCACTTCATGAATATAAACACAAATGCTGCACTCAAAAGTATTTTGTAAAATATAAAGCCTATTTTTATTTGTACATTTCCACGTTGGTCTCTTTTAAAAAGTGTACAGTTGCAAAGGCATGCAATAAGTTAAAATGTTCAAGAATTTCCTTTCTGGGGAAAAAAGTAGCATTGCTTCTCTTCCTTATTCCATGTTATTCCTTGGAAATTATCCCAAATGGGGAGAAAGTCCTTAGTTCAAGAACAGTTTGTCAAGTCTTTAGGGAATCTAATCCTCTTTTGTTTATGTTCTCACTAAGAAATGCCTGATACACTTTCAACCCATTTAAAAAATTCCCCAGTATTCCATTTTGAAAGCCATTGTCTTAAGATAGACTGGAGGGTAAATTGTTATTTATCATTCTTCATCTTCAATGCCAGGCAGTTCTCAATGGCCATTTAAAACTTTATGGCATGTGAAAGAAGTGCAAAGAGCTATAAGTTTGTATACTATTTACAGCTCAAAATAGCCCTGACATAGCAACCGCAACATCCTAAGGAGACTCCCATAAAAAAAATCAAAGCAAATATTTAAAAAATGAAGCTTCTTAATTAATTTCTAATCCTTTCCCAAACTTCATCTCCTTCTTATAGAAAGATCTGACTTTAGACATTCCTTCAGCACATTCTGAATGTGTAGGAAACAATGTGTAGCTTTCTCTCAGGTGTGATTTGTTAGAAGCAACTAGTCACTGAGTCAAATTTTTTTTTTCTAGGCGAGTGTTGAAATATTTTAGATTGTGCACGGTACCAAATGAAATGTCACATATCATGCCCAGAGAAAGGGAGCTGAAGAGATGTAAATCAAGGCTATCAGTAAACTGCAGGTGTCCTATTTTGAATTATTTTCCATGGCTGCAGCTTTTACACAGACTGAAACTTTGCATACAAAATCTGCTGTGTAGCTTTTGAAAATATTGTTTACATTTGGTTCTATTTTTATGAGTGGCAACTGGAGGAAACAGTGTCAAATTTGAGCGAAATTAATGGCAGACATACCTGAATAGAGGAAAACAAAGCCTATCAGGAGGATTTTGTTTATGCTACACATTATGATAAAGTCCATTGTTTCATGTCTTATTTCTTTAAAGCAATATTCTACAAAACAAAACACCTAATAATAGGAGGTAGGGTTGATAACTCTCTTCCAGCTTCAGCCACATACAATAAGGATTCTTCATCCCATTGGAGCAGTTTCTCCAGAGGGGCAGATCAGTGGTGGATAGGAAACATGTTTTAAGTGTAAACTGTCTGAAGATGCCAGTAAAGGAGAATATTTGTAGCTCAGGGTTGAAATGAGGGGTCCTTGGTGCTCTCTGAGCTTGCTTGTTTTCTTGCAGACATTTCATTACCCTAACTAGGTAACATCATCAGTGCTAGTAAGGAGTGCGGTTTGCTGTCAGTTTATATTCTGGTGGCTTGCCCTTTCTGTGTGGGTGGGGGCAGTCTTAGAGAGTCTTTGGTTAGGTTGTTTACTGATGGCTCTTTGGCAGTTTCCTGATTGGAATATTGTTTATTTGATTGTTGGTCTGATGTTAACCTTGAAGTTAATCTACTCTGATCAGGTTGCTGGTGAAGAGGTGCTTGGGTCTTTTTGTTCCCTTTGGGGCTGGTTGATTGTCTTTTTTGCATAGCCTATAGATGTTATTAATGTTTATGTGTCTATTGATGGTTAATTTGTCAGAGTGCCAGTGTCTGGAGATACTTAATTATGTGCCATCAGAATGGTGTCATCTCTAAGCAACCACATAAATAGATTTTTCTCTAGGAGTACCTGTCCTCAAAGAAGTCTTTCAGGTCTTCCAATAGTGCACATTTGGTCAGTATAGTTGAGACCATCCACCTTGCTGCTGGTTCTCCTATCTTTTTTCCACTTTTTTCTAGTATTATAGATTTCTTCAGAGAACTAGGTCTTTGAAAAAGGGTTTTTGAAATATCATAATTTGAGCCTGGTCATTTGTGCCTCGATTAAGAACTCTGGATTGATTTGTCCCATGAGCCAGTTGTTTCTGTTCTTGGCTATCCATGGTATCTTCAAGAGTCTCTTCCAACACCAAATGCATGATAGTTTTGCTTCCATAGAATGTAACAGGAAAAACAATTGCCTGCATGATTCTGTTTTTGGAAAATATGTAGATGCATCCCAGCATTTGAATATGTTTTCCAACGCTTTCATTGTTATCCTACCAACTGGGAAAAATAGTGTAACCAAACAATTTTTTTTAAAAAAAGATATGAATGATATCACACACAGCACTGTTCAAAAAGTTGAAATATTGTGCTGAACTAGTGGTGGGTTCACATATACATATACAGATCCTATGGGAAAATTAAAATAAGGGAGTTTCAAGGAATAAAAATTTATCTTCTACAGGGAAAAGAGATGCCTTACCATTACCACTGAACTATAGTCAACCATTTTTTAATCTATTATTTAAGAAGATTACAAAATATAAGCAAAATATAAGATATAAAAACAAAGTTAAATTAAACAAGCCTTAAACATAACAAAAAAGAAAAAAAACAAGTAAAAATAAATAAGCAAAAAAACAAGAGATCTAGCTTATCCTGTATAACAAACTTAAAGATAGCTGCTGGATCAATAAAAATGCCATACCGTAGAATACTACAGTATAAAAAGATAAAAGTATCATTGTACAATATCATAAAGTCTGTGCCAAGGAACATAATGCTCCATTCTTTGATTAGTGGAGAATATTGCTTTTTTATAGTATAGACAAGTTACATATTTCCAAAGCCAGTCTTTCATCTGGAATAATATCACTTTTCTCATTTCTTAATATTATTTGTTTAATCACTTCTCACGCACAGTACAATCATAATTCCTCATAGATGGTTTTGGGATATAATTAAACACTATGTTAACATCTTTATTATGTTCCCCCATAAATTTACTTACAAACATTAAGATACTATTCCAGAAAAATGTCGAATGTTCAGAGGACCATATCATACAGGTCAATGAACCTTCAAATGTTTTGCATCTCCCACAAAGAAAATCTGATGTCCCTACTTTCAAGTATATTCTTTGAGGAGTTCAATACACTCTAAATATATATTTGATTATTCAGCTTTAATCTCAAATCTGCCAGTACCATTTTAACATTTTTAAGAACATGATGCATTGGTGTGATATTATGACAGATTCCAGTTCTTTGGTCCATGTTTGAAATATCCCACTAGTTACCCATTTTAAAAATATTTTTTTAAAAAAAATTATATGAAGATATTTTATAGGTATAAACATCTGTCATGGATTCCAACAAATAGGAAAGCCTCTATTAAAACATGCTTAAATTAAAAATACTGCCATTGTTGTAAGCTAAGAAGACCAAATTCAGTTCTTAAAATAATCATTATTTAATAATTGATTTAAAGTTGCCACCCTGACTTCTACCCATACTTTCCAATAAAATGTTTTACCAACTTTTTTAAAGTAAAAAAATTTCCAAAGAGTTAAATATTTGTGTCTCATTATGAAAACCCAATCTGTGCCCCAATATGGCCCAAAAATTTATTGCAACCTACACTCCTGGGGGGGGGGGGAAACATCTTTTTTACTATGTGTTGTTCCAAGAAGTTGCCATAACCACAAGGCAAATAAATAATAACTTAATAATAATAATAATAATAAATAATAATAATAAATAATATTATTTATTATTATTATTATTGCCATAACCACAAGGCAAATAAATAATAACTTTCTAACATAGCTGGTGAAGATGATATTCCATGAAATTTTCATTCTGTATACTTATGGCTGATAAAATATTAGCCCAATGATATTTTCGCAAATCAAATATAAATTAAAGCCCCCACCCTGTAAATCAGGGGTGTCAAACTGGCGGCCTGTGGGCCAGATGCGTCATGTGCAGGCCATGCCCACCCCAGCTCTGCGAAGAGGAAAAACGTTGCGAAATGTCACATGACGGCAACATGACGCCACGAGTTTGACACCCGTGCTGTAAATAGTAGTCTCAATTGAGCTAATCAAAACTCTGCTGTAGTACTATCGCAATAAATTTCTAGTTAACCCATCAATCTGAAGAAATAGTTGGCATTAACATTGGGATACTACTGAGTTCATAAATCAAGCAAGAAACGTTTAATAACATTAATTTTGCCCCACAAACATATGGGCATTTTAACCCATCTATTTACATCCAATTTATCTTTTTTTCTAAAAGTTTCAACATATTTATTTCCACATATTTAGAAATATTTTGGGGATTATACAGTCCCAAATATTTAATATAATCAGTGAAAGTCATAGAATCCAATTCTTTATGTAATTGTGTTGATGTATTAGAGCCTAAAGAAAAGTGAGCAAGATTTGTCCCAGTTAATCATCTAATCTAGCCAGAGGGCTTCCTGAAATTCTGAACTATCTTTATAAAATCAGGCAGAGAAGTAGAATAGAACAGTCATCCAAAATTAGCAAAATATCATTGGCATACAAAATGAATTGATGAACTAATGTCCAAAGACTGCCTTACAACCAGAGGTGGGTTCCTGCCGGTTCGGACCGGCCCTATAGAACCGGTAGCGGGAATGTCCCCCCGCTCGCTGAACTGGCAGCGATGGCCGGCTGAACATGCCCCCGAACCGGCTCTCCACCGATGGCGCCGCCATCTTGTTTTTTGCTTATGCGCATGCTCAGAAGCTGGCTTTTTAGCACCGTGCATGCCCGTGTGGTGCGTGAGGAAACAAACCGGCAGCGAGGTAAGCCAGAACCCACTCCTGCTTACAACGATAGCTAAAGATACAAGGATCAAGTTAAATAGAAGGGCAAAAGTTGGCACCCCTGCCAAGTGGCTCATGGTAACTCAAAAAAAGTCTGAAATTATTCAGTTTGTTATAACTCTAGCACAGGGTTGCAATCAATTTCAATCCGATGAATAAAATCCCTTGTAAAGCCATTTCTACTGTAATTATCAGTTGCCTTAAAAATGTAATATAGGTAGCCCTCGACTTACAACAGTTGATTTAATGACTGTTCAAAGTTACAACACTAAAAAAAGTGACTTATGACCATTTTTCACAGTTACAACCTTTGCAGCATCCCCATGATCATGTGAGAAAATTCAGATGCTTGGCAACTGGTTCATATTTATGACCGTTGCTGTGTCCCAAGGTCATGGGGTCATCTTCTGTGACTCTGACAAGCAAAGTGAAAGGGGAAGCCAGATTCACTTAACAACCGGGTTACTAACTTATCAATTGCAGTGTTTCACTTAACAACTGAGGAAAGAAAGGTCATAAAATGGGGCAAAATTCACTTAACAAATGTCTCACTTAACAACAAAAATTTTGGGTTCAATTGTGGTTGTAAGTTGAGGACTACTTGTACAAACCAAGTCAAAGACTATTTGTGCATCTAAAAATATTACTACAGCAGAGTCCATTCTGTTTTTATCTATATCCAATATATCAATTCATAAATGTAAATTATCTGATAGTTGAGAATTTTTAATAAATCCCTATTGAGAGAGATGAATCATACATAGTAAAACTTACTGCAATTGCCTAGCCAATAAAGTAGTTAAAATTTTAATATCTGCATTAATTAATGAAATAAGCCTATAACCAGGGATGAAATCCTCTGAAGTCTGCTACCGGTTCGCTTCGCGCACGCATGCGTGCTGCAGGCACTACTGTGCAGTGCTGAAAAAGGAGCATTTTGAAGCCATCAGAGTCTGCAAAGGTAAGTAGAACAGCAAGGGGGGGATCAGCTGTGCGGCGCGATTTAGATTAGCTAGAAAGCAGGAAATCCTGCTTTCTAGCTAATCTAGATCACGCTGCACAGCTGATCGTCACACAGCTGATTGTCGGATATACCGATTCGTCCGAACCGGTAGCATTTTTACTACCGGTTTGGGCGAACCGGTCCAAACTGGTAGCATTT
Source organism: Thermophis baileyi (assembly GCA_003457575.1). NCBI lineage: Eukaryota > Metazoa > Chordata > Lepidosauria > Squamata > Dipsadidae > Thermophis > Thermophis baileyi. The sequence continues at coordinate 510,505 of QLTV01001849.1, forward strand.
CACCTCTGCCTATAACCCAGAATTCAGGGTCTTTGTCTAGTTTTAGAATCAACCTTATAGACATCTCATAAAATAATATAGATAATTTACCAGTCTCTTAGAAATATAAATTACAACATTACAGGCCTTATAAATATCCATGGCTGAGTTACAGTCAGTTTCAAAAAATTGTAAAGTTAATTGCCTAACATATATTAAAAGCTCTCGTCTTGTAAAAGGATGTATTGAAAATACTGCCTTCCATAGCTGGCTTAAAGCTTTTAAATTGAATTAATAAGAGTATGATCAGATAAAACAATAGGATGAATAAAAGAGTCTAAAGCATATTTCAATAATGAAGAGGAAATGAAAAAATAATCTAATCTCATTAAAATTAATCATAAACTAATCCATGCATTTTATCTATGAAATAAATCAGGATCATTTTTATATAATCATAACAAGAACTAAGTCAATATCAAATATCCTCAGATAAATAATAATAAAATGTCCATGAAAATCAATATTTTCTTGCATTGCTACCTTAACCTTTTTCCTAAAACACAACTTAACTCTAGCAGAGTTAGTGCTAATATCTTTAATATACAAAATACCCAACTACCAGTATCCAATTTCAAGCAAGTGACACATTTATCATCTCTGAAATTCCAGTTTTAGATCTATTTATTACCTCAAATAACTTTCTATTGTGTGTCTCTTTCACACTCCAATTCAATATCCTTAATTCTTCTGCCAACCCCACCCCTTATATAGAAAAATTAAAAATAATTTAACTATACAGAGAAATCATAACAAAAAGCATTGAATGGTGGTATGGTATGATATGAATAAATAATATATGGTTATGAAGGATTATTGACAAATAATACAACCAGTGACTAAAGAAGCTAAACTTAAAAAATATAAATCAGAAATACTTAAATAAAAAGAAATTTTAAAAAAATTAACAAAAAGTATGATTTCCATAGAATTTCCAATCTAATTCCATAGATTTTGATTCCAAAATCACCATCTCCCCCCTTCAATTAATAACAATTCAAGTTAACCTAGATACACTTACAACAATAGCCAACAGAGAGCAATGCTGACCAAGCAAAAATAAGAAAAGGTCCTTTGCCCAGGACTAAGTAGACGATTCCAAGATGGCCATAATCAGCCATAGCACAAGCAAAAATGCCAGTGTTGTGTCGATACAGAAGGCACTTGATCTGGTCAGAGATGAACAAACAAAAACAGCAGGAAACGAAGAAATTGTTTGATTTTTCTTTAGTCAAGGCCTGAGCCAAAGAAAAGTCCTCATTCGAAGAAATCGCAGCAGGTGGGAGATCATGGAAAATAAATTGTACAATCTTTAAATTTCAGTGAAGTAATCTCACATATCTTTCTCAAAACCATAAATTACAATCCTGCAAAATTTAACAACAATCTGTAAGTACTCTTGAGAATCTGCAACCTGGATCTAACTCTGACTGCATTATCAATTTCCAAATCCACATCTGAGGACAAGGAGAGTATCTCTCATCATCATTCTTCCAAAAAAAAAAAAAAAATTAAGGGAAATATTTAACCCATCAATATCTACAGGGAGACCGCTTATTTTAAAATGTCAACTCTCCTTACAGTTTAATCAAGACTTCGTCGTGCAAATCCATGTCCTTTATTTGCTTTTGAATTGTAAATTCTGCCACCTTCAGCCTGGGAATGAGAGTTTATTGTTTTCATATCTTCCACCTCCTGTTGAAACTTGGTGAGATGTGCTTCCATAGATTTCATGTCTTTTTGTAATACTAATTCGTGTTGCAATCCAGAATGATAATATTCTTATCCGGTATGCCAATATCTTTACGAACATTAGCTATTTCAGAATATCATTTGTCACGAATTAGATTGCACACTGATGGCAATTCTTCCATCACTTGAAGAGTTGATTCTTCCTTGAGAGGATTCTCAGCCCCAGATTGAATTGCTTCAGAAAATGCAGGAGGCATTTCAGTTTGAACATCAAGAATCTCAGCAGCAGGAACAGTTTCATCCTGAGATTTGACAGTCAAAACTAACGCATCTATAGACCAGGGGCTGGGGATTTCTTCCTTGGCTTTTTTCATCTTCATTTTATGAGGCAGAGTTAGCACTTCTCAAAACTTCAAACTTAACTTAATAAAGTAATAACAAACAAAAAAACCCACCAACATCTTACTCTGATTGAAGTATTTTGAAGATAGGAGAAGGCAAGAGTTCAAACCAGTGGCTACTCAGATCTCCATGTCACCAGAAATCCAGATTAGGTATGGCCATCCAATCTCATTTTAAAATTCAGGTTGCTATTGATACACAAATATATCTCCTGATATACCTAGCATTACAAACCCTTTCCTTTTATATGAATGGCTATGGTGAGAAAAGTATCAAATCTTCATAGTTGAATGCTATTATTTCTTTATGAGTTATGTTAAATGTTGACAGTTTCATGGACTATTGTAAAGTACATACACCTTTTATAATTCCAGAAATACCTTCCTTTTTAAACACAGAGTGAACTAAAGAATAGGCCAGATATTCAAGCTTTTCTGTTTTCTTTTGAAAAACTTCTGGAAGGATTATGAACAGATGGTGTATGGAGCATTTATAACAAAAACACGTAAATCTCTTATATGTCTGGAGAAATACATAGCTCATGAAGAGTTCTCCATCTCCATAATCAGGCATATAGCACTTGAAGTAAAAAAAAATAATTATGTGAAGAAAATCCAATTCTTTTCAACTTTCATACAAGGAATAGAGGAAAATATATCATTGATTTGCTCCAGGCTACGAAGTTGAACAGCCTGATGTTCAACTGTTTATACTTTGGACCATGCAACATTCTAGTTCATTAGGTTCTTACATTCATGGAAGAAATAATAGCTACTGAAGACTTTTGTACATGTTTGTTAAACAGTTAACTTTGTAAATACTTAAACATGTTTTGACATAGATCCTAAATTGTTCCTTCAGTCTCATTTTATTATTAGGTTTGCTGCACAGTCAGGCAGGTGTTTAGATTGGATTTGGCATTTTTTATCCACCTGTCGAGTCCTTCCCAAGGATGTGGGATAGGCAGATGTTGTTCTTTGATGGCGTTAAAGGTATTGTTGCAGGATGTTTCAAGTAAAGTTGCCTTTTGCAATTGACTGATGGTGATTTTGTCAATACCAGTGGTGCTCCAGTTGTTTTGGGATTGTACCCAAAGCACCTTATTACCGGTGGCAATTATTATGGTTGGTCGCATAGTCAGCCAGATGTTTAGACTGGATTTGGCATTTTTATCCACTTGTCGAGTCCTTCCCAAGGACGTGGGATAGGCAGATGTTGTTTGATAGTATTAAAGATTGCGTCACAAGATGTAAGCTATTCCATGTAAAGCTGCCTTTTCCAATTGACTGATGATGATTTTGTCTATTATTATTATTATTTCTTATGGATTTCTTATGGACTTTCATTTGAGAGCAAGAGAAGTGGGTATTTTCCAGTACAAGGACAGGTTGGCAGCTGGATATTACTCTTTTCAGTCCCTCATCCCTATTTTCTGTTAAAAAGTTGTTGGGAATTTTTCACATCTTCTGAGCCACTTTTAATAAGATGAGAGTTCAGAGACCCATTTTGGACACTTGCAAAAAGAAGACGTGCAAATAGTGGGATCTTCCAGCCTGATGTACCTTATAAAATCCATTTTAGATAGGTTGGTGAAGCAAAAGAAACAACTTATCCTTGTCAATTCTACCACATCCATACTTTCATCATGTGTAGAAATTGGTCTGAAATTCCCCAGTATTTGGAAGAAGAAAATATAGAAGAAAGCCGGAACAAATAACTACAAATAAGAACTCTTATTATCACTGTGATGAGGATTTTCCTGGTTTTCATTATCTTTTATGTTGCTTCCTAATGGATACAAGATACAGGTCAGGTGGCTTTGCTTGTGAATTAGTCCGGAGAATAGCTGGTAGGCTGAAGAAGGATCTGTGGCAGTTTCTTCCGGCCCCAATCTATAAAAGATTGCTTATCTAAGAAATAAGTATCTGTTTTTTATAGAAGGGCATTGTTTCTATGCTTATAGTAGCCAGCTTTTTCATGTCAGTAAAACATTGCCATATTCTCATTTCTAGGAGAATGTTCCTTGGTGAAACAGCATCACTTGCAAAGATACAGCAAAGATAGTCAAAGGATATTGCAAAGTGTGGCATTGTATTCCCCAGATTCTCTTAGAATGAATAACAACAACCATAAAAGAACAATAGATTACGCCATGCTATAAACTAACTTCATAAGTTAGGAGCTTACTGCGGCAGTTTATGTCCTACTTTTATAGCAAACATTTCTGCAGCATCCCTGCTTATTAAAAAAAAAAACCAGAGCACAAAGATCAATATAGCAATATTTTATAGAAGGTAATTGAATTTATTAAATTGGCTTGGCATTTTCATTGGGAGTAAATGCTTTCATATAGGAAATCAGAGAGATTTCAGAAATATTTGGAATGGAAAACAAAGAAATTAATATATGAGAGAGAGAGAGAGAGAGAGAGAGAGAGAGAGAGAGAGAGATTCTGTAGTCAAGAAAAAAGTAAGTTCCTTTTCACCTCCCACATATTGCATTCAAACTAAATATATCCACTGTAGGTTTTGTATTGTGTAGAATTTTATTAAGGGCTCTCATCTGTGTTTTGAAGAGTTCTGTTGGAATACAGTAAAGAACAGGGAGGAAACTCCAGTTTTAAACCACAAAAACCACCCTGCAAGAATGGAATGGAAAGGGAGTAAAGATGCAAGCGTGACAGCAGAAAACTAAAACCAAAAATAGAGATGACGTTATCCTAAGAATTGAGAAAGAACATCTTTATTTGGGTTTTATGGAAAACAGTAATGCCACGAAGCATTCCTTCTACCAAATACCTGGGATGTCACTTAAAAGACAAGTGTCCATGTTTAGAGCAGTTTTCAGATCGTCAGGATGGACATCTTTATAAACAACCCGTAATGCATATCAGGCTGAATGCAAATCTAAACTTATACCTACATCTGAACATACAAAAACTGCCCCAGCATAGATACCAAATGCTGCACAAATGTACACCTCCTGCCTTTTAGATGACATGATAGATAAAACACTCCTGAGGCATGCCTATTCAATCCTGCCCATCTGGTATTCATTAGTTTTCATAAGGGCCAAGCTGTTGTGGCCTGCCAGTGAAGAGGCTATTGTGGTGATGCGCAGTGGCCTGTGCAGCTGGTACCCGAGTCAGACAGTGAGGAGGTTGGTGGGGACTCGGTGCCAGAGGCAGAGATGCAGCCAGGGCCTTCAAAAGCTCCCATCACTGACGAGGAAGAAGAGGAGGAACCTATTCTTAATGCACGGGCACGCAGAGCTGCCAAGAGGCAAGAATGGTTACTCAGGAGGAGGTCTCCTCGGGAGTAAGGCTTGGGGCTAATTGGCCACGCCCTTAGCCTATTTAAGTAGTGACCACACTCAACTACGTTGCAGGAAACAACTCCGTTCAATCCACGTATTGATTTGGTTTTCCTGTTCAGCTCTTGATTCAAATCAGCATTCTTTTTCCTGTTCCTAGTATATTGATTTGGGTTTCCTGTTCAGCTCTTGCTTCAAGTCGGCATTACTTCTCCTGTTCCTAGTTCTGGGCTTTCTGCCAACTTCAGTAAGTTCTCATGGCTCTTATCATTTAAGCTTCATTTGTTGAACTTCTTGGATTCTTTGTGCTTGAACTCTTGCCAACTGTTAAGATGTTAATTAACAGTTGGTGCACCGAAAGGACTACATTATGATTTATGGACTTTAACCAACACGACTGCTAAGAGAGCATTAGTAGTTTAAAGAATATTAAACAAGGTTTGTTTGCACGTTGCTTGTGTTGTGTTGTTTGTTTCGGCAGCTGGGACAGAACACAAGCAGGGCTAAAGTAATGGGTGATCAGATCTGAGGACCAAGCAGAATTAGCTATGGTATGGATAAAACTTTTCTCGGGAGAAGATTAGATTGTTTTTGGCAGTAAAACAAATTTTACATTTATTGCAGGAGCTGTGGTGGTACAGTGGTTAGAATGCAGTATTGTAGGCAAACTCTGTCCACAGCCAGGAGTTCAATCCTGACTAGTTTAAGGTTGACTCAGCCTTCCATCCTTCTGATATCGGTAAAAGGAGGACCCAGATTGTTAGGGGCAATACACTGACATTGTATACCAATCCAGAGAGTGCTGTAAATGTATGCGATATATAAGTCTACTCTATATAAGTCTGCTTTTGCTATTTACTAATTATAGTACTAATTATAATTTTTTTCACTTGTTTCATTTCAAAAGATTGCCAGTATAAATAGATCTATGAAACTGGGAAAGAAGCTATTTACCTATCCAGGATAGTTGAGCAAGGAAGAGTACAGTTTTCATATCACTTCCCTTAAACTCATCATGATAGTGTGTTGTGCTGTTGCATGGACTTTGGAGCCAAAAAGAGCATGGTTCTGGTTTCACATTCCTTAAACTCATCATGTTATGCAAGGTCTATTGTGCTTTTGATCCAGCCCATTCCCAACTGAATGGTTCAAACTGAGTCACCAACAAATAAGAGAAAAGCATGCTCCAGGGCTTTTTGTTTTAATAATCTAATCTGCACAATATTCTCTTTTTTGCAGCTCACTTACTGTAGTTCAACAGAATATCCCAAGTAATTGACAGTAATGGTTTCATACCCAAGTTGCTCAGGTTTTCACTACGAACATCAGTCAAAAAACTGTTTGTCATTTAAAAAAATTTATAATGTCCATGGTTCTTCAGTGAAGCTAGTCATGATCTGTCCTCTAAAGAGAAGGTGTTTCTCCATAATTGGAAGAGATCCTCCTCTAAGTGTTCCTAATGACTCTACTGCTAGCCAGGCTTATCCAGAGAACCCATATCTTTCATAATCGGTATACAGTAATTGTTCCCCAGTTGCAGCAATCTTGGTTTACCTCTCTCCTCTAGCTGTGCATTCAATGTACTGGTAATTTTCTCAGTGTCAGAATTCATTTCTGATTAGAACATCCAGGTTCTTCATTCTACATCTATGGTGGCTTCACTGTTTTTGGATTAGTTGAAAGGCTGCTTGGCCAGACTTCCTCATCTGCAGAGGAATTTCAAAGTCAGATTCAGAGTTTTGGTACAAACATTGCAGTTGGTTTTTCAGGTTTTTTTTTTCTCAATCTACTCTGCAGTCTGGAGACTGGAGAATATAGGAAAAGATGAAATCAAACAGAGAAGGAAACAAGAACCATAAAATGTGTGGCTGATTCAATTTCATGAATTTCGATGTTGCAGATTGAAAGTAAGTTCTGGTGATTGGTGTGAACTTTCAGCGCTCCCTTTGATGATGATGTCAGGTTGGAAAAGCCACTATTATTGCTTGATTCTTTATTCCCAATAACATAATTACATTCTTCTGAGTTGAGTTTTCTGGAGTGACATGTGCAAAATAACAGCAGGCTGCCTTCTCCAATAGGTTTCAACATGATTGCCTCTAAGGCAGTGCTGGAGATATCTCTCTCTATTATAAATGAAAAACCAGATGGGTAAGGTGGAAAGTAAACAGGCAATTCAGTTAACTTGTTGAATAGTTTCAGCCTACTGGAAAGTTAACTTGGGCTTTAGCTAATCCTTCGAGGGGATGAGAGGAATTTCAGGGAAGTCAGCAAACAAACAGATAAACTACTAATAATAGTGGACAAAGCCAACACACACACACACACACACACACACACACTTTAGCTAATCCTTCGAGGGGATGAGAGGAATTTCAGGGAAGTCAGCAAACAAACAGATAAACTACTAATAATAGTGGACAAAGCCAACACACACACACACACACACACACACACACACACACAACTTTAGAATCTGTGTGTGCATAGTCTGATCTTTAGAATGTAGTGAATTTTAGATTAGCAATAGCACTTAGACTTATATACTGCTTCACAGTGCTTTACAGCCCTCTCTAGGCAGTTTATAGAGTCAGCATATTGCCTCCAAAAATCTGGGTCCTCGATTTACCAACCTTGGAAGGAGGGAGGGCTGAGTAAACCTTGAGCTGGTCAGAATCAGCAAAAAAAACATATAAACTACTAATAATAGTAGTCAAAACCAAAATACACACATACACACAAACCACATTGGCATTCTTTAGTGTTCTGTGGGTGTTGCCGAGTGAACATCGCATATATCATGTATGGTTCAATTCTGTGAGAGAAGATGTGTTGATTTAAAGCAGGGATGTCCAAACCTGGAACTTTTAAGACTTGTGGACTTCAACTCCCAGAATTCCCCAGCTAGCATGGGAATTCTAGGAGCTAAAGTCCACAAGTCTTAAAATGGCCAAGTTTGGAGATCCCTGATCTAAAGAATAAACTGCAAATGGGTTCAAAATGCACATTTTATATCATGCTATCAAAGATGGCCTTGGCAGCTGGCACCCTCCTCCCCCCAAAAAATCCAGATTCTATCACTCACAAACTCCTCCATTCAGAACTGCATTCAGAAGTGTTGGGAAATACGTTAGACTTCCCAAGATGGGTACAACACAAATAATGTAAAAGAGAGCAACATATACTTATTTTTGGTAGTGAAAAAGTGTGTATGCCTGTCAGATATCTTCTCTCCCAAAGGAATTATGAATAAAATCAGGTCACATTATATTCTTTGCACTTGACTTTTAAAAAAAAAAAAACCTTAGAAAACTGATTTGCATTTTTTTCAAAGGGTGTTTTATGGGAGTTTAAGCTCCCCTTTCAGCAAGCTAAGCATGAAAGTCCTCTCCAAGGTTCTGTTTCTGCCAGCTCTGGTGTTCTTGAAATGGCATTTTTTTAAAAAAAGTTTGAAATTTAGACATTCCTCTCACAGTCTCATTTAAAAGGTAAGACTGCTGTTGAGCTCTGCATTTATTAAAAAGCATGAGCAGTAAAGGGTAGGGGGAGAGAACATATTTATTTTATCCTACTTTTGTGTGTATGTGAGTTTACCCAAGTAAAGGAACAGGGCGGGGGGTGGGTAGAGGGGAGGCAGAAGAGTGAAAAGAGCAAAAGTTGAAAAAAGCCCAAATAATCCTGCTGCTGTTATGATGTGGAGAATGGGAAATATATATGGGATTGTAAGATGACTGCTCTAAAGTACTGCAAGAAAAAAAAAAGATGGCTTTAATCCAGAGTTGGGTTTATTGAGGTCAAATTTCAAGTTATTTAAAATGCAGATTTATCTCTTCACATATTTTTAATATCTCTCTCTCTCTCTCTCTCTCTCTCTCTCTCTCTCTCTCTCTCTCTCTTTGCCTCTCTCTCTCTCTCTATCCTCTACACAGAGAGAGAGAGAGAGAGAGAGAGAGAGAGAGAGAGAGAGAGAGAGAGAGAGAGAGTCTTGCATACACACACAAACACACACGTGCATACAAACATCTATTTCACATTAGATGAGCCTGGAAAAGCCAGCTTGGTGTAGTGATTAGGGTGCTGGCCTACAAACCAGGAGACTGTGAGTTCTAGTCTTATATTAGGCAGGAATGCCAGATGACTTTGGGCTAGTCACTCTTTCTCAACCCAACCTACCTCACAGGGTGGTTGTTGTGGGGAAAATAGGAGGAGGAAGGAGGATTAGGTATGTTTGCCACTTTGAGTTACTTATAAAGTAATAAGGGTAGAATAAAAATCTAATAAATAAAATAATAAATGAGAATTTGAGAACTGCTTTGCTGAGAGGGAGGCCAAGATTAATCCAGTCCGCTTCGAACTGCTGCCAGTAAGATTATTAGGGCCTTATCAGAGTTAATATATATTATATTTTCGTAGTATCTAGGCTTCAGTTTGCCACCACAGAAATTTGTTATCAATTTATTAGATGTCTGTGAAGTTTATCATTACTGTTTAAGCTGCCCAGTTTGGTCAATTTTAGAAACTGTGTGTGCATAATCTGGTCATCTTTAGAATGTAGTGTATTTTAGATTAGCAATAGCACTTAGACTTATATACCGCTTCACAGTGCTTTACAGCCCTCACTAAGTGGTTTACAGAAGTCAGCCTATTGCCTCCAACAATCTGGGTCCTCGATTTACCGACCTCGGAAGGAGGGAGGGCTGAGTCAACCTTGAGCCAGTCAGAATTGAACTCCTGAATCACTATACCAGTCAGCAGAGTTAGCCTGCAATACTGCATTCTAATCACTGCATCACCATGGCTCACCACGGATTATTTAAAAATGAAATAAGGACAGAAGGAAGAAAGCCTATAGCCCCTTCCATTTCTTGTGCATTTCACAGCCAATTTATGCATCATAACTACAATCTTATACTGAATACATTGTGATTTGATTCTAGTTGTCTCATTGGTAGTATTTTTTTACCAATATGTGTTATTTGAGCAACTGCCACACCTATCTAAGATTAAAGACATTTTGTCCATGGTAAACCATATTCAGGTAACCTCCTGGTTAGATTACTGTAATATGTGAACCTGTCCTTAATCCCAGCATGTAAACTATAAGTTTATTTAAATTTATTTAAACTTTAAGTAAACTTCAAAACCTTAATTGGTGATACAAAATTGTATCACCAGTTAAGTTCTCATTTTCTAACGAGCTGCACTGCCTGCCTAGTTATTTCAAGACCCAAATAATGTTCATCCTGATTTTTAAATCTCAAAGGAGTTTGGTTCTCAAGCTCCTCTGAAAAAAACACCTCTTTTTACACCAGCACCCCTATATTAAGAGCTTCCATTGAGACTATTTTATAGCCTTCCCCAACCTTTTTCCTTCCAGATATATGAAGACTACAACTCCCAGATTCCACAGCCAGCATAATTTTTGCTGCATATACAGCAAAAATTATACTTATTGATATACTTATTGTTATGATATGACATAGGACAATGGGTGAATGCATGTGTGTATGATTAAGGGAAGATAATTTGGAGAAAAATATTACTTACCTTTAAGTGTGATGCAACCTAGATTGTATCCTAGAACAGGTGATATAGCTTGTTTCCCTCTTCACCTCTATCTAATAGATTGATCAGATTTTTAGATGCAAAGACGATGTATGTATGTATGTATGTACAGTATGTATGTATGTATGTATGTATGTATGTATGTATGTATTCAATTTATAGAGCCACTCACCTCAGCAGTGATTCTGGGTTGAAGGCAAAAATTAAAACCATCCTAGCAATATAAACCCATGACACCACAGTTAAACAATGATCCCCAAAACAAAAGTCACATCACCAAAAGTGCTTACCTACCTGCCTTTTCAGAGCCCCACAAAGGACTAAGGAGGATGGGGTCGTCCAGATCTCTGGGAGATGCTGTTCCACATGATGGACATGGACGCAGTCGTTTGGTCATCCACAGTGGGTGGCTACTATAATTCTTTTCAGAAAAATCCATAAATCATTGTGCCTTCTGAACATGGGTCACATAAAATTTCTACAAGCCAGAATCTGATAAATTCCTAAAAACATGCTGTCTGTATAGTATACCATTCATGAATTATATTGGGTTTTTTTTAAAAAAAACATTTTTATTAGATTATAGAATAAAATACAAAAATATGAAAGCAAATAATAAGATAATAATAAGTGGGGGGGGGAAAGTGAGGGGGAGGGAGAAAAGAAAAAAAGCATTGACTTCTGACTCTCTCTGTTGCAGTAGAATACAGCATTAACATCGAACCTCAACTTTTTACTTTTCCAAAACAATATAAACTAGCAATTTCTATAACAACAAATCAATCTAATCAGTAAAACCCCAAATCAAAGTTTCATTTTTTTCCACTTCAAGCACAAAGTCCAGAAGTACTTATATTCTTTTCTTTAATCAAAACAGTCGATTTAGCCATCTCTGCCAGCTCCACCATTCATGAATTATATTGTTGCTCTGTATTCACTATATAAAGGAATCAGTTAGTAAGAGCCAAAGGTAATGTGGGAAGGAATGCAGATGACACAATCAAATACTTGAATTTGCATTGCAGTGCCTGCCTTGAATTCAAGAATAACATATCTGAAGCCATTATCTAGCTTCCTGATTTTCTGTTATTTACTAATAAATTGCATCATCTAGCTATGTAAACTGGTGTACAACAAAACATAGTAATACTCTGCAGTGTCCAATACTTATTTTTTTTCTAGTTGGGGGATTGCTGAAGCTGAAACTGGGGAGGGAGGGAGGGAGGGAGGGAAGAGAAGATACCTGTCTAGAGAATCGGTTACCAATAGTGTATTTTCTCAATATTATGCCACAAGAGAAAGCAGGATGCCATTTGACTACTGATACTTTAGTAGTATATATTCTAAGCTTTGCTAGACGTGCCATAACCATGTAGTAACCAACAAGGGCCAACTGCTAGATTAATATGGTAACAGTTCAGTCTTTCTCTAACTCTCAACCTTTTGAAAAATCAAACATTGATACTTGTTTTGGTGATGCTGCTGTTTGTCCTCTTTGAAACTATTATATGGCAGCTCTTGCCCAGTAAGTGGACCATTATCAATACTTCCTCCATTTACTTTTTAAGCCAAATTCAGTATTTAAAATGAAAATCGGATTTTTGGCAGAAAACAATCTGCACTAGACATATAATTTATCAGAATTCGTTCAGGTATTCAAGAACTTTGCTGAGATTGCACCCCAGAACCTCAAAAACTGAAGAGTAGATGTAGGAAGGAATCATGGGATGCAATTCACTATTGTTTGAGATTGCTGCAGTTTCTACCTTTGCATCTTGAAGTCACAGATTATGGTAGGATCATTTACCCCAAATATTCATTTATTTCGTCCCTTCTTGGTGCAAAGAAGTAAACATAGTGTGTATTTAATTATAAGGATGAAATGTTCTTACAGTGCTCTCTGCTGGATTTATTGCAGCACAACATGCAGTGTACTTGAAAATAAACGTAATCTAGAAGAACATTAGCCTACTGATTCTGTAGATAGAATCAATATTCTATCTGTTTATTATATATATATTCTATAATAGATAATAATAATAATAATAATAATAATAATAATAATAATAATAATAATAATAATAATAATAATAATAATAATAATAATAGTAATAATAATAATAATAGGCACCTTGGGTGCAATGCCAAAACATCGAGAGCACTACTTGAACACCATTAGTTTTGACAAAGTCACCATCAGTCAGTTGCAAAAGGCAGCTTTACTTGAAACAGCTTACATCTTGTAACAATACCATCACACAACATCTGCCTATCCAAGGTCCTTGGGAAGGACTCAATGGGTGGACAGAAATAACAAATCCAAACTAAATATCTGGCTGATTGTGTGACCAATCATAATAATATCCCATAATAATACATATGAATTCTTGTGCATAATTATTCTGTCTATGTTCATTTATATGTTTAATAATTGATGGTACCCTTGTTTCAGGAAATTGTAGTACAAGCAGACATGTACTGTATACTTAAACATTTATGTTGGAAAAGTTAGACTAAGTCAACCAGATTCCAAATCTTTGAGCTTAACGGTTGACCCAAAAGAGAGGACCTTTGTTTAGGTTGTGCTCTTTGATTTAAATCTGGGGTGGTGTGCCACATTTTAATGCTATGCTCAGATCTGTTTAACCACTTAAAAATTAATTCTGAAAGCTAATAAAGGGAGAGCACAAGGATTTGAAGTGTCTTCCTGCAAAGGAAAAGCTAAAGAATGTAATTCACTGATATTTATAAAATGCATGTTTTCAGTTCTTACTTAGAGGGTTCTTAACATGAATCCCAGGGGAAGTAAAATTTAACTCTTTGTTACTTAACAACATGAAACATGGCATGGTCACAATCCTAAATTTTGATTCTCTTCCCCTCTGCTAAACTAAATTTAGCTGTTTAGCTGCAGTGTCTCCTGGGATATATTACAGTAGCCATGGTGCAGGAAACCAGGTTTAGGGCAGGAGGGCATATCAGGAAAGAAGAGGCGTGTTTTCAGGATCTACTTCCTTGATGCACATAGCTACCTGCTGCTAGAAACAGTCTCTGTTTCTCTGTGTCCTATAATATATGTGGGTATATGCATAATTTTGTATTTATTTATTTTGTCATGTTTATGTAGTGTATATTGGAAGTGGTGACCCTTTGAGAGCTGTATGCAACAAAATTTCATTTTAATGTATGCCGATTAGTGTATGTTCAAAGTGACAATAAAGTTATTCTATATTATCTATCTATCTATCTATCTATCTATCTATCTATCTATCTATCTATCTATCTATCTATCTATCTATCTATCTATCTATCATCTATCTATCTATCTCTGGAATGAATAAGCTTTGCATTTTATGTACCAGGATCTGCCAACATATTTGATTTTTAATGGAATTGTCATCTAGGCACGCGTACTAGGGATATAGAGCTGGAGCAGATTTATAAACATTCCAATACAAAAATTACTGTACTTTAGTGGAGAATGGCACTAAACACCAAGTACTGTTAATCATTCTCCATTCAGAAACAGAAAATTTTATTTGTCAAATATGTATCTGAAAATAAGGTTTAATTCCACAATCTGACATTTTAGAGAGTGTAGGTTTTCATTATAGAACTTCCAGAGAAAAACATGACAGTTGTGAACCCTGCCTGAATCACATGGACAGTAAAACAGACCCAAATTCATCCTAATCCACACATTTCTAACATAGTTTATGAGACATTCTATCTCTGAGCTTGCCTGCCCACCTCAGAATGAGTTTTCTGAGGGGATTTACAGTAGGTAATTTATCTGTCTACCTGTAAGGCCAAATAGGATACCAACCTCAACTTTATAAATGGAGAGAACGTATTATTATATATCACAAATTATCTCGGCTTAATGCTTAGAACTTGTTGCAATCAATGCTGACTTACTATGCAAAACCATGCAAGAGATGAGCTAGCATGGTTATTGACTTTGATGAGAAATTAATCTATTCTTTTCTAAAGGCATTTTGGAGCATTTCTTTAGTCACCCTGAAATTGGACTGTAATGCTTTGGACAGGTATGCAAATTAATTCTTGAAGGTTTTTCTACCTCTGGAACAGTTTAACATGGGGAATTTCTCGGCCTACATATATATTTATATAGCTATTATCTATTTAGTACATGTGCTGATCCACATTACATGCTGGGAAAATATAATCTGAAAAATGTGCCTTTTTTTAAAAAAAAAAAGTGAGCTACTGAATGACATTAATTGGTTCTGTGCTGATAGAAACTGTAGATTAAAATAAAAATTATGTAGGAGCAGTTACTGGGAAAAAATAATAAAGCATCACTCTTATTTTTGAACTCTCTGGATTTCAGTTCTTATTTAGCTCAAGGCTGCACCAGTGTAAAGAACAGGCTGTGCCAGTTCTCGTGTGTGAGAGACCTTTAAATTGATCCCAGATTAAAATCATAAGCAGAAAAAAAAGATGCTAAGCATCAGACTTTTCTGTGAGGCTTGCTTTCCTATTCCAAAATAGACAAATTCTTTTGAAATTCCACCATCAATACTAACAAGGTAACATTTTAATTTCCTGGACTTAATTTCCAGTAATCTAGAAACACAGCTCCATTAAAATGCATTACAATAGCCAGACCTAACCAGTTAAATGACAGAATAACTATAGTTTAGCTTTCTCTATCTAGCTGAATCAGTTGGAGCATGGCTCAAAGAATCTTCCATACCAAGTGTCAAATTTATTACACACACACATAAACACACACCCATAATTATCATTTTAACTTGACAGTCTGGCATCTAGCAACTGCCCTTCTAGCCCCTCCACCTTCTCCTCTATTGGCCAGAAATCCCCTCATCTCATCATATTCTCTGCCCTCGCTTCATCTTTTGGCTTTTCCTGTCAAGAGTGGGAGGGAGAACAAAGGACTGCTATAATTTAAATTTTCTATGAACAGATATTAATAATTTTGTTTTAATCTTGAGACCTTTGTATTACTCAGCTTCAAATACTTGGTTACATTTTGTTTGAAAGCCAGACATTGATAGAGCAGACAAAAGAAGGGGAACCACCACTGTTTGGCATGAGGGATAATAGCAATAGCAATAGCACTTAGACTTATATACCGCTTCATAGTGCTTTACAGCCCTCTCTAAGCGGTTTACAGAGTTAGCATATTGCCCCCAACAATCTGGGTCCTCATTTTACCCACCTCAGAAGGATGGAAGGCTGAGTCAACCTTGAGCCGGTGAGATTTGAACCGCCGAACTGCAGCTAGCAGTCAGCTGAAGTAGCCTGCAGTGCTGCACTCTAACCACTGCGCCACCTCGGCTCTATAAGTCTCTGAACTCTCTGCACATACAAGGTTTACACTGCAATGTTTTCATTATGAGCATGACTGAATTCAACAAAGACTGGCTGTGGTACATAGCCGGAACTATGAGGCTTAAGTTACTGCAAGGTACAGGGATTCCAAAGCAGAGCCAGAAAAATTGAAATGTTGAGTAGTTTATTGACATGTCTTCCAGACACTCCATGCCGAGAAAGATCAAAGCAATAGTGAGACATTGATTTCAGCTCTTGAGGGCAGACAAAGTAGACACGTGGAACCAGCTGCTGTTGAAATGACAAAGGACTCCCAGATGAGATCCTGTGTAGGTTCTTTAGAATTTTACTTGTTAAATTCCCCAAAGTGTAGCTAGTCCTGTGGCTCACTCCCCTTTGTTCTCTGTAGAGAATTATTAGATTTATGTTAGAAATCAGTCAGACTATTTTACCTTCAAACAGGGTTCCTCTAATTTCAGATTTGCATCCAGCAGAGTCCGGAAATGGATTTTCATTATATTGCAAATATACTCAGTGTCAAACAGAATATTCAGGGACTTGTGTAATTTCAAAAAAGCAAATCAGCAAAATGACTTTCCAACCAGTTCTTTTATTGCTTTTTTCTCTTTGAAAGCAGTAACATATCCAGTATGGAGTATGTGGCTTCTCATTCCTGCATACAGTGTTGGCCAGAAAGCCTGGTTGATCCATTCAATCTGGTGTGCGATAGCCAAAAAACACACTGAGTCAGGGAAGGTGTTTAAAAGCTCTTTATTTCTGAGCAAGAGCAAAGTGTATCTCATTGATCTCTTGACGAAAAGGGACAGTTGAGAATTGTTTCTGCATAACTTCTATACTTTGTTAAAACAAGAAAAAAGTATACAAAAACATCATTCACTGAGCAGTGCAGACTCACACAATTTTAGCACTTATGCATAAACTTTGCTATCCTAATATCCTGTAATATCTTTAGCATGTAACATGTTTCCTTCATTATAATGCCGAGGGGTGTGGTTTTTAATATTGAAATGAAACAGAAGTGTAAAAGTTCATAAAAAGTTATCACTGGATTAAACCAGTCTGTTCTAGTTAGCTACCCTCCTTCTCTTTTGTCCAGATGTGCAGGCAAATATTTGTACACACACACACTTTCTCAAGACCCTGAATACTGCTATCAACAGAGTAAGGCAAACCTCAAATAATGTTTAAAGTTAATCTTTACATATTTACTGTATGCATTAACATCAAGACAGTAAAGCAGAGGGCAAATAAAAAATTGTTCTGCTCGTTGTGAAGGTATTTTTTTCTTTCAGTTATTAATAAATTACTTTATATGACAAATAGAAACTTTCTTCATTCTGATTTGAAATCAGAAAGGGATCATAAAACCTCTCTGTCAGATTAATGAAACAGAACTCTTTATGACTGCTCTTAACTTCTCTTACAAAAATGTCTATAACGTAACATTTTTTACAAGGAAATAAGCAACAAAATAAGACCTTTAAACACAGGAATTACTTATTACTGATCAAATTACACTGCAGCAGCGCTAATTATTATGATGCCAGTGAACTATAAAGTATAGTATGTAATTGGCAAGGCATTCCTTGCAAATTAAAGCCTAGCAAAGCATGCTGTTGGTAGACTTTCCTCTGATTAATATAAATTATCGTAATCTAATGTTCTATATCTATTCATTTCAAAGAAGTGCTGAAAAATGTGATTCAGAGTAATTTAGTAACAAGCTTTTTACTATGTGAGTAATGTGTGTGTGAGAGTGCATGTGTGCGTGCATGCGTGGCCATTATCCACTCCTAAGCCTCAAGTCACAGAAGTAAGTAGCTTTATGAAACAGTTTTCAAGAATGGTAGACATTTGACTTAAACTCAAGGCAATGCCATCCTGGGGGGATTTAAAGGCAGATGTCCGGGGTTAAGTTTTACAGAATAACCTGAAAGCCGCCTAGTTTCCATTTTAAAAGTACTTTATTATTTATTAACAACACCTATAGAATATTCCAATTCTGACAGACTCTATAAGGTGAACAAGAATTCTAAAAATGCAATTATTAAAATCAAACCATAACAACAACAACCAGCTACCTATAATGGTTGCCCACTAAGGGCCAATAGCCTGCTGAAATAGTACAGTTTGGGGTGGGTTTTTTTGCTCTTTCATGAAGTGGACCTTACCCCTGAGTAGGCTTGTTGCCTGCCCATGTACCTCACAGGGAGGGGTCATCCTGAAGAGATCCTCTGGAGAAATCTGTACCAGGTAAGTAGTGTATTGAGATAAGATACTGCCTGTTGTGAGGTATAACCTAGTACTAGGCCATAAATGGGCTTGAAGATAACAATCAGTAATTGAATTGAATTGAGTCTGAAGCCTAAAAGTAACCAATGGAGCCAATTCAAAATCCACGTTATTCTACAATGATGGGATTGCCCTGTCAGCAATCTTGCCAACTTCTGCATCATTTTTAAAAGAAAGCTGTGTAGAATAGTCCTACACAGTAGGGGTGGGTTCTAACTTACCTCGCTGCTGGTTCGCTTCCTCCCGCGCCGCGTGGCTGTGCCGCGTGGGCACGCGCGCGCTTTGCACGCGCATGCATGCGCAGTGCAAAAAAATCAAAAAAATCCCCCCCCCAAAAGCCAAAAATAAGATGGCAACACATGCGCAGAAGAAAAAAACCCGGAAAAAATTCAAAAAAAAAATTCCCCCCCAAAAAAATTCAAAAAAAAGATGGCGGCGTCCACGGACCGGCACTGACCGAACCGGATCGGTGACATCATTGTGACATCACCAGCGGGTCGCTACCAGTTCGGGCGAACCGGTCCGAACCGGGAGGAACCCACTTCTGCTACACAGGTGGAGATCAGAGTTCCTGTTGCCAGAATATACTGTTTGAGGCAACTGTAACACCAGTTCAATCTGGGCAAGGCCTCCTCTGGCCATGGTTTCCACCTGCTATTTTGGCAAGCATTCAAGAAGACCTACAGATCACAAACTTTTTAGGGCAGTATCAGAGGTAGGTTCCTACCGGTTCTAAGCGGTTCTTTAGAACCGTTAGTAAACCGGTGATGATGTCACGGAATCAGTTCTTTTGGTGTGTTCTGTGGGTGCCGCCATCTTGGATTTTGCTTCTGCACATGCGCAGAAGCTATTTTTTATTGCTGCGGGGGCGTGTGCGTGCACAAAGCGTGCACGCACGGCGCAACCCTGAGCGAACCGGCAGCAAACGGATCCAGAACCCACCCCTGGGCAGTATGAATCCTCATCTTGGTTCATGATTGCAATACATAACTGGATAGCCTTGACATACTGATGACACTTCACTGCAAACCAATGAGCAGTCTCTCACTAAAGTTTACGTAGACATTAAATAACATGGGGGCAAGGACTCAGCTCTGGGGAACCCCACATTGGAACTTTCAGGGGCTCAATCACTCTCCCTAGTGTCACAGAGAGAAGTGAACATCTCATTACACTTCAGATGCTTCTTGATCAAAAGGATTATCCATCTATAACAGTGGTTCTCAACCTTTCTAATGCCGCGACCCCCCGGCCGCCGCCGCGACCCCCCCGCCGCCGCCGCCACGACCCGGGATGAGGTGACAAAGGGGGCGTGGCACCAGGGGCGAAATGCTCCGGGTTCGGGCTTGCCTGCGGGTCGCCGGACAGCTGATAGCGTGGAAGCAGGAGACTTCACCCAGACGCCGCCATTTGGGTTCTTTTACACTCTGCGCATGCGCAAAGCATTCTGCGCATGCGCAGAGGATAGAAGAACTCAAATGGTGGCGTCTGGGCTACCAGCTGTCCGGCGACCCGCAGCACGGCCGAACCGGGACCTTTTCACCCCTGCAGTGACGGTGGCAGCAAGATGGCGGGCTAACGCGCGCGGCGACCCCTGTGAAATGGTCGTTCGACCCCCAAAGGGGTCGCGACCCACAGGTTGAGAACCGCTGATCTATAAGCTGATGCCCAGTGGACGCCCGAATGTGTTAATATCATACATTCTTCGGGGAGGCTCCTTTCATGTCCCCCATGATAATAAAATGACTACAAAAGACAAATAATCTGGTATTTTATATTTTATATGTTATGTCATATAGTATGCCTTATTTTAATTGTGATGCTTCTGACACAAATAAATAAATAATAAAATCACTCTCCATGACCATCGACTGAAACTCCCTGCTTAGATAGGAGTGGAACCATGGCAAGATAGTGTCCCAACTCCCAACTGCTGCAGATGGTCTAGAACAGGGGTGTCAAACTGGCGGCCCACGGGCCAGATGCGTCACAAGCAGGCCACGCCCACTCCAGCTCCGTGAAGGGAAAAATGTTGCGAAACATCACATGTCGGCAACGTGACACCGCGAAATTGACATCCGTGGTCTAGAAGGACATTTTTTTATGTTCTTGACCAGATAGATAGATAGATAGATAGATAGATAGATAGATAGATAGATAGATAGATAGATAGATAGATAGATAGATAGATAAGGGAAAAATGTTGCGAAACATCACATGTCGGCAACGTGACACCGCGAAATTGACATCCGTGGTCTAGAAGGACATTTTTTTATGTTCTTGACCAGATAGATAGATAGATAGATAGATAGATAGATAGATAGATAGATAGATAGATAGATAGATAGATAGATAGATAGATAGATAGATAGAT
>QLTV01001849.1:538806-558347 GCA_003457575.1 Thermophis baileyi
GGAACCAACTTCCCCCCGAGATCCGTACTACCCCCACCTTACTGGCCTTCCGTAAAGCCGTTAAGACCTGGCTTTTCCGGCAGGCCTGGGGCCAATAGTTGCCCTGATTGGCCCATGCATGGTTGTGTGAGTGTTTTATTTTAAATATAGATTTTTTTTTAATTGCTTTTATATGTTTTATTTTTTATGATGTAAGCCGCCCAGAGTCCTTCGGGAGTTGGGCGGCATATAAATTTTATAAAATAAATAAATAAATAAATAAAATTAGCGGAAAGTACCAAATGGATATCCAAATAAAAATATCTTTCATTGCTGCTGGAGCAAGGAAATAGCCGTGCCTACTGATCTTAAAAGCCTGGGCTAGGCTTGTGTGGCAGAATGCAGTTCCTCACTGAGCTGAGAGATAATTTACAGATATTTCTGAGGACATGCTGAGGGTTTTTTTGTTTTGTTTTTTTTGTTTTTGAAACTTAATCTACATTGGAAACTAAAGTTGATACTGTATCCATAACTGAAAAGACAAATCATTAGAACTGCACAATCTCTCAGGCTGAGGAAAAGGCCAAGAGTTTGTTCTTTTGTTGTTGTTTTAACCATTTAGTTGTGTCTGACTTTTGGCAACTTGATAGGCAAGTGCTCTCCATGCACAGATTCTTTCAGTTGTTGGATGTACATCTTTGTATCAGTTTTGATGTTATCAAGCCAGTCTGTTCTTTGCTTGCCCCTTCTTCTTGTTCCACTAACCATTCCTAGGGTCACTGACTTCCCCAATGAATTTGCATGCATGACATGGCCAAAGTAAATCAGATGTAATCTTGTGATTTTGGCTTCTGGTGTTGTTTCTGGTTTTATACAATTCAGCATAATTCTATTGATACAATTCAGCACAATTCTATTAGTTGTCCATGTTACATGCAATAATTTACGCCGGCATCACAGTTCAAAAACGTCAATTCTTCTTCGATCAACTATTCTTAGTGTCCAATTCTCACACCCATACATCAGTTTAGGGAAGACTGTTGCTCTAACTCAGGGGTGTCAAACTCACGGCGTCATGGCGGCATCACATGACGTATTGGGAGTTTTTTCTCCTTCGCTAAACCGGGCATGCCGCATCCGGGCCGCGGCCCAGGAGTTTGACAGCCCTGCTCTAATCTAGTCTGCTTTTTGTATTTATTTCAATATCTCTGTTTTTTCCAGATCTTATTCATGTTGACCATTGTAAGGTTATTCTGCATTTAATTTCAGGAGTAAAACTGCCATCATGAACTATTTTTGATCCAAGGAAGATAAATTCTCAAACTAATTCAATTTTGTTGTTGATTATAAACATCTCATATCCATCTACAGCTGTTGTCATTATCTTTCTTTACCTGATGTTAAGACTCAACCCTACTTTTTCACTTTTTACACTTCTTTTTATACTTTATATTTCACTTTTCATATTTCTCAGTATAAATATATGTTTTATAGAACTTTAGTTTGGCATTTCTTGTATGTAAATGCTGCATCATGATGTATTACTTTATAACATATCCTATTGCAAATATTTATAAAATGGTCTTTGAATATCCTATTGTTATTCTTTCCATAACACTGGAGACATTGTAGCAACAAAACAGTTTATTCAGCTAAAGATGAATAACTACTTTACATTCGGTACCATTTATCACTGCCTGGTGATAAGTCAATTAATGCCTGCCATTTCTTTTGGCATCATGGAACAAAACTTACGCTTTTTAAAAAAGAAAAAAAAATAATTGCAGCCTTGTCAAAGGATGTTATTATAATTGATGGTGATCATTTTCCTTACTTTCCAAAGTTCAGTAGCTGATATAGCAAAGTCAGGAGTGGTTTTTTTAAAGGCATTATTCATGTCTTGGACTCCTGACACTGATGCACCAGCTTTTAATATTGCGATAAGTGGACAGATTTGTGCATTTTTCTTTTCAAAAGTGAGAGAGAGAAAATATTTGAATTAATTTTATAAAATAACCAATAATTGACTATAATTAGAAAACCAGTATTAGCCTGAAAAAAAAAAACCACCTAAGAATCTGCTGTAACACAATACCATATTTCATTTTACATGGATGTAATTGGAGATCACAACTACAGTTACTGCTATAGAGAATTTTAGAGAACATAAAATGTTTGTTTTGAAGGAAAGATACGGGCGTAACTACATTTAACAGAATAGTTTGGCTACAGAAAAGCTCAAATTACTGTGTAGGCTTTTCAGAACTGATCCAACCCCCATCCTAGCAAGACCTCTTTACCATTGTCACAGACCAATGACTGGAGACCAAATGTCAAGAATTTCAAGCCTGTAAAATCCTATCCATCGTACCCTAGAGCACTGTTCCCTCTAAGGTGCGCGGCTGCGCAGCCGCGCACGTAACGAGAGAACACCGTGCGGTAGTTTCCAACTTCCGCATGGCATTTTCTAATGGCAGAAGCTGCGCGCCTGCGCGCCCACGCACTTGAAAAGAGAGCGCTGCGCAGTAGTTTCTAACTGTCGCGCGGCATTTTCTACTCTTACAGGGAACATTGCCCTAGAGTAGTCATCTTAGTCATGTGGGTCACCTGCCTGCAATCAATACATAAGGCTTTGCTGCTAAATAGCTCACAGCAGTCCTAGAGGAGATCAACCCTGACTGCTCTTTAGAAGGCCAGATCCTGAAGATGAAACTCAAATACTTTGGCCACCTAATGAGAAGGAAGGACTCACTGGAGAAGAGCCTAATGCTGAGAAAGATTGAGGGCAAAAGAAGAAGAGGACGGCAGAGAATGAGGTGGCTGGATGGAGTCACTGAAGCAATCAGCGTGAACTTAAATGGACTCCGGGGGATGGTAGAGGACAGGAAGGCCTGAAGGAACGTTGTCCATGGGGTTGCGATGGGTCAGACAGGACTTCGCAACTAACAACAGCTCACAGCATTCCAGCCTCTATCTGTCCTCTTCCCCCAGATTTTAGATTCTTGTTACACTTTGGAAATTTTCTATACTTGTTATACAAAGGAAAATGTTCAGAGCTCTTTATCTTTGCGATTCCACCTTGAAACTTACCACTGGTACTTTCCAGATTGTACCCATACATTCACCCCTTTTTCTCTCTGGAAAACAGCATTCTCTCCCCCCCCCCAGGGACATAATCAGATCATCAGTGATTACCCAAATTTTACCCCCTCAACACCAAACCTGGCAGGATGCACTATTTGGATCCTCTGTGTTCTCCAAATATCCTGCCTCCAGTTAAAGATAATGGTCCATATGTGTAAACAGAGAGATTACCTTTCTGTAGCTATAGTTCTTCATATGTGAATTCACATGATCTGCCCATCTTCTATGGAATTTCAGAATAGTGCCTGAGGGAACACTGGAGCAGTGTTTCTCATCCTTAGCAGCTTGAAGATGTATGGACTTCAGTTCCCAGAATTTCCCAGCCAATGTTTTCAAGCTGCCAAGGTGAGAAACACTGCTCTACAATACGAAGGCATCATCTCCCTATGGGGATCCTGCTCCCCTATGGAGATGATGCTATGGCAGGGTTGTCAAACTCCTGGCCCATGGGCCAGATGCGTCATGCGCTGGCCACGCCCACGCCCAGTTTAGCGAAGGGGGGAAAAGTCCCGATACGTCACGTGACACCGCCGTGATGACGTGAGTTTGACACCCCTGCGCTATGGAGTCATCAGAATTGTAGTGGTTAACAGAAGCTCCACTACTGAGGCCTCCTAGGAAGATGATTAAAGCAATAGGTTTTTAGTTTCTGCTTTACTGTTTTATGGTTTTTGTAGCTTTATAGTTGCTGTGAGGTTCCAGAATTGTGCTCTGACAGATGGCCATACAAATCTTTTACAAGCAAGTAGACAGACAGACGGACGGACAGACAGACAGATAGTTTTGTTGGATAGTATGGGTGGATGGAGCATCCACTCCACATCTCAAGCTCTAGAACTTTCCTACTTGAGTTATGACAAAGCACTAGGATGCATATAAATACACCAATGATCTCTTGAAGAATAATGATTATGGGTAAGTGAGCTGTAAGTTTTTACAAGTGAACTGCTGAAGTCTGATGTTCAAACTTTTTCATATGGATGGTTTCATTTATATGGCATCCCACATGGGAGCTACTCATACGTAAAATAGTCACACCGTTGACAGAATGCATAAAAGGTAAATACAAGCCGCAATTTTCCAATTTTGATCATTGATATTTATCAGTAAGTTCTCACTTGTTGCAGGTTCATAACTTTATCTTATCCTCCACCTTCTCAAATGACATGCCACAATTGCTAGCAATAGCACTAGCAATAGCACTTAGACTTATATACCGCTTTACAGTGCTTTACAGCCCTCTCTAAGCGGTTCACATGCTTGCTAGACAATGCCAAAGAAATCATAACATTATCATTTGGAATCCATTCAGCTACTACCACTAACAGAGGTAAAACTAACACTGCAGCAATAGTTATAGCACTTAGACTTATATACCACTTCACAGTGCTTTACAGCCCTCTCTAATCGGTTTACAGATTCAGCATACTCCATACAACAATCTGGGTCCTCATTTTATCGATCTCTGTAGGATGTAAGACTGAGTCAACCTTGAGCCTGTGGGACTCGAACTCCTGGCAGTGAACTGAATTAGCCTGCAATACTGCATTCTAACCACTGCGCCACCACTATAAGACATACATATAGTGGTAAATATCAGAATAAGTATCACAAATCAGATTGAAGCAAACCATGACCAAATCAAATCATTACCAAAAAATGAAAAAGAGCCTCTGTGTATAGCTTAGTCTTTCTTTCCTGATCTTGCTAGAGATTGCTGGGCCCATATTCCTAAGCCTGTTGAGGCTTTCTGTACTGAGCACAATTAGTACATAGAAAGATCAGGGCACATGCATCTCATATGATATCCAGGTGTTCGATCCACAATTTAGAGGAAAGTTAAAGTAAGGAATGTTTTCAAAACAAAGTAGACCAGGGCTGTCAAACTCCCGGCCCGCGGGTTGAATGCGTCACTCACTGGCCATGCCCACGCCCACTTTAGCAAAGGGGGAAAAAGTCCCAATATGTCACATGACGACACCGTGACAATGTGAGTTTGACACGCCTGAAGTAGACTGTCTCCTGGAATTCTGATATATTAGTAATCCTTCTTCCCCAATTACGTGAGCTGCATGTGAATTGACTGCAGGCAGGGGATTCAGGAACAGACCACATGGAAGTCCACAGTTTCTCCAGGTTACTCCTATGGAGCATAACATCTTCAGACAGAGACCTATTCCACCAAAAAAAAAAAAAGCATGTATATCAATTAATGTTGGCTTATCCCAGGACAAATGATGGATGATGGTTTTGATCATTTACCTGGGAGTAAGAGGATTTTACATGACCCTCCAAAACAGATTATTGGCAGTATTCCTGAGTATCCACCTATTGCTACATAAAAACTGGGATTCTGACTTGGGTTAGCTGTGATTTGACATATGCCATTTATAATAATTTGCACAAATGCTTTGATTTATCAAATTACTCTAGTCTCTTCCTGGAGAGGTTAGTGGCATAAAGAATTCTACAGGCATGAAAGCGTTAGAAGTGTGCTAAGTTTGCTATTGTAGATTTTCAAATGAAAACCATCAGAAGGCTTTTCTGAAGGGAGATGGAAGAAAAGAAAAACAAGTACTTAATTTTGTCAAGAAATTCATATGTAAATAGCCTCTTGCTTAATGCTTAGAGATGGGCTTCTAACTACATAGATATCCATGCAGTAATTAATACTAATTACCATAATCAAGAAGAAAAATATATTGAATGCAAGCCCTCCGTGTCTGTTTTATTCCCATACTGCTATGAGTATTTTGCATATGAAAAATGACTGAATTCTAGCATTCTTTCAGCTAAAATTTGTACCTGTAAAACTCTACAGGTACCTGCGATACACGCTAGCGATTTTTACTGGAAAATAGCACAGGTCAATTTTAAGCATGTTGGCACAAAGATAATAAGCACTGAAGTGCGGTAAATTTAACAGAACATTAAGCCTCAGAGGAAAGAGTCAAAAGAGGGAACATATGTCTCATGTAAGAGCAGTTTAGTAAAACTTCGGAAGATTGCAGACTAATCTTCAGCTTCAGCAGAAAGATCAACGTGGCAGTTTAGTGCATACCAAATCAAAATATATTGGTGGTATTTTAGGAAGCAAGTGGGGTTAGTCAAGCAAGCGGGATTGCCATTTTTAAATAGTTTTATGGAACATTAAGTTAGTTAGGTGCTACTGAGTCAGACCTGACCTCTGGTGACTGTGTGGACAAATGCCCACCATCTTAATTTTTCTTCGGTGGTAACTTTTAACTCCTTCAAGGATATTCCGGTGATCTCTTTGATCCAATTCATTCCCATCTTAACTGCTGCCTTCTTGTTCTATCTCTCCCGGCCTTACTAACCATCTCACCCCAGTGGGATTAACCTGGCCCACTCATTCCAGTGGAAGAGATCTACTTTGGATCCCATCAGCCAAAGAATACCAGCTGGCCTGGTCCCTGCCCTCTGGGATATTCTCCTGTCAAAGGTGAGGTCTGCCAACACACTCCTGGCCTTCCAGAAGAGTCTAAAAACTTCACTTTGCTGCTTGGCTTGGGGTCTCAACAGGGGACCACTACATTGGAGTGGCTAATGGGGTAGAGAAGGCTGCCCATAATCTTGGTTTTTAACTTTTAACTTTTTTTATTCAATTTTCTAATTTTAATATTGGGGTGTTTTTTTTAGCACTTTTCAACTTTTTATTATATTTTACGCCACCAACTGTATTGGTGAGAAATTCCATAAATAAATAAATAATCATAATAGCTTTTTCTAGTTCATCGCTCAGTGTCCTGCTTAACTGGCATATAAGCACTAATAAATAAAGAAATTAATAATACATTCACTCGCATAACCTGTCTAAGGAATGTGGATTTCTACTTGCTAATCTTCACCTCAAGGGAGTAATAATTCTTTATTTGAGCCAGGACCAATTGATTGATTCCTCTTACACTCCATGATTCTTTTACTAACCTTTTTCAGACTACTAATTCAAAGGAAACCACCTTCTTTCTCAATGTCCCGTTTTCACAACCATGTTTAGGTCATCTGATCGTTTTGTCATAAAAGCATCCTTAGGCTCTTTGATTTTTACTAACTTTGTCGTTTTTCTCTTGAATAAATCTCTTTAGTTCTCTAGCATACTTTCTTGAGCCCAAATAAGCAAAACATTCACTTTTATTTCTTCTCCCTCACTTGTAAGTTCACTAAAATGCTTGACATTATCTTTGTTTATTTAATATTTAACATAACCCAGATTTTTCATGCCCATTTTTATTTTTATAATTAGCTCTTCTCTTCTT
Organism: Thermophis baileyi; assembly: GCA_003457575.1. Classification (NCBI taxonomy): domain Eukaryota; kingdom Metazoa; phylum Chordata; class Lepidosauria; order Squamata; family Dipsadidae; genus Thermophis; species Thermophis baileyi. Next base: position 546,207 of record QLTV01001849.1, read on the forward strand.
CATTTTCAGCTAACAAGGATGTGTCATCTACATATCTCATGCTGGGTTTTCAAACTTCCTGATTTCATTTTAGCTGTCTTCTGTTCCAGGCTTCCCTTTTTTTAAAAAATAATATATTCATTGTAAAAGTGAAGCAGATATGGGAATATTTATCTCACTCCTTTCCCTACTGCAAACCTATCTTTTTCAAGATAGCAGGTTTTGTCTGCAGATTACAGTTTTGCAGTAGCATTTTGTTCATCAGTCTTCATAAAAGTAATAAGATGTTCAGCTTATCCATACATGCACCCATTCCTTTAATATATCCCAGAGTTTGGCATGATCTACACCACCACTGGCTTTATTGTGGTCAATAAAGCCAAGGTAATCCTCTTCCTTATATTCTTTAATTCTCTCCACTATCCATGTTTTTTATTCACTGATTTTTGTGCCTCTGCCTTTTTTCGAAACGTTTCTGTCCATCTGGCATTTCTCTTTTTACATATGGATCTATTCTTCTTTATAGGATCTTGAGTAAAAGATGTGTGAAAAATTAATGCTGTTCACAACCTGCACAATTTTGCCTCTCTCTTCTCCGGTGTGAAGTTTCTAGGTCGACAGTCTTATTCCATATTTGCTGATAACATGTCCAAGATGTTGACATGTTATTTCAAAAACATGTCAGGTAAAGACGGGTGGCAAAGTGTCTCCTTTTGGCTGCATCCCCATCAGCTGCAGAAGGATCCCGATTGATTCATACAATGCAGACGATAATTTCCAGTGCATCACTCTTGCTTTCTCCAAAAAGATTTCTAGAGATGTTATTTTTCCCCCCAGTATGTATAATTAAACTGCATTTTTAACATTTGAGAAGTCGGTATAGCAAGATATTATGACTATAAAGTGTGAGAAACCCATTCTGAAATAATTGATTCCTAAATTATTCTCATCTATGGCTTTCATTTGACCTCTTGCCTCAGCATCAAGCAATGGTACATATTTGCATCCCTTTAGATCAGGGGTGTCAAACTCAAGGCCCGGGGGCAGGATCCAGCCCGCAGGGTGCTTAGATATGGCTTGCAGGGCTGCCCTGGAAACAGCAAAGGACTGGCCCATGGTGCCTCTGCCAGTGAAAACAAAGCTCGGGAGGGCCGCATGTGGCCCTCCCAAGCTCCATTTTTGCTGGCAGAGGGTTGCAGGAAGCCATCGCAGCTGGAAACAGAGCTCGGGAGCCCGGTTTCGCTGGCAGAGCACTCGGGCCACCACAGCCGCCCCCAACAGGAGTGACGTCAAGTTGGCCATGCCCACCCTGGCCACGCCCACTCCACCGCCCCGAGGTCAAACACAACCCTAATGCGGCCCTCAATGAAATCGAGTTTGACACCCCTGCTTTAGATCATCTGTTTGTGCATAATGAATTTATGTATAATAAATATAAGCACATTTTATGTAAGTTATATGCTGACTAATTAGTGTGAGCAATTGATTAAATCTTAATTGCACATTTAAAATCATAAAAGGCCTTGTAGAGCAGATTTTTCCCCCTTTCTGAAAATATCCTCATGTAAGAAGAGCCATAAATTAGAATAGCCTAATCCAAGAAATAGAAAAATCAGCTGATTTGTATGATGTTTGATATATATACCATTTTAGTATATGTACTCAGGTACTCCTAACCTGAGTACAGGAAGTCCTCAAGTTAAGACTGTAATGGAGCTGTAGGAGAAAGAGAGGTAGAGCCTGGGAGTGGAGTCAAGAGAGGAATCAGCCTGGGGTTCATTATATTCCCACAATTTGCCCAAGTCCAGCCCCTCTTCAGTTGGGTCTATGACAATTCACCATGGCCAACTCACCACAGCCAACTTGCCAGGGTCAACTTGCCGCAGGACAACTCACCATGGCCATCTCGCCATAGGACAACTCACTGAGGGACAAGAGTTACACTAATATCAAAGAAATGGTGGAATAGAATCATTAAAGAAAGTATGCAAAAGGAGGGACAGAATGAAATGTGAATGGCAAAAGTTAAAATAATTTTTATTTATTTTAAATAATTAAATAGAATTGTTAAATTGTCCTGTAGCGAGTTGTCCTGCAGCAAGTTGGGGATGGCAAGTTGTCCTGCGACTGTTCTGACCTAGGCTTCCTGATAAATAATACCGCACAAACGGAGTCCCAAAAACCTCTTTTTATTTTAACGGCTGTGAATTCTGTTCATTCCCAGCCGTAATAAGTCCCAAACAATATTCATTAATCCTACAGAAGTCTTTCGGAAGAAGGCTGATATCACCAACCTTTATCTCTCTTGACAAGCTGCCAAAGACATAATTGGCAAGAAGCTTTGCAAGGCCAAACAGAACACAGAGTCAGAACTGAAATGCTGAGACACGAATTGAACCTAGTTGCTTCCTACAACGAGCACATGCGTTTGCTCCACTTTTATATCCTATGGGAGGGGCCAATCATCTCCAAGCCTTACTCCCGAGTAGTCCTTTTCCTCCATAACTGTTCTTGCCTTCTGGCAGCTCTGTGCATGCGTGCATTGGGAACAGGCTCCCCCTGTTCCTCTGCCTCGCTCATGTCAGCCTCTGGAGGCTCTGGAGTCAGTACAGACCTCCCAGATGGCCCGGGCCGGATCTCTGCCTCTGGCACCGAGCCTTCTCCAGACTCCAGGCCTGGCCCATATTCCTCCCCAGCCTCCTCGCTGTCCAGCTCCGCAGGCTGTTGGTGAACCACAACAGTGATGAGTTGGCCATGGTGAGTTGACTGCAGTGAGTTGGCTGTGGCAAGTTAGCCATGGCGTGTTGGCCACAGCAAGTTGGCTGCGGCAAGTTGTCCCATTTCCATTCAGTTCCATTCCATTAACTCTTATCTTGCACCAATTTAGTGCTGACCATTAGTTGACTAGATTCTTGTGTATAGGCATGAGCAATAAATCAGTGTAACTGGAACTTAACATGTGGTCCTGGTACTTCATGCATAACAGGAGCCTGCTTCTTATGGTCGCATGTCATGATGGTCATAAAACATGACCAAGCTGATTTTTTTGATGTTTTTTGTGGTGGTCATTAAGCAAATGCCACAGCTGTTAAGCATACCAATTGTTCAGTATTGTGTAGCAAAACCCTCATAAACACGGCTTTGTTGCTGAGTGTTTGCTGCAGTGGGGCCACATGACTGTGAGGGGCTGACCATCAAAACTTTAGATACAGGTCGGACTTCCAGTTGACATCGCGGTGGGAACAGCTGGAAAATAGCAGAGCTCTGCCAGGCTCCGTGAAATGCAGCCGGCAACTGTTTGCCGGGAGACCCTATGGGGTCAAGCCGCCCTGGAGGGGTGGTGAAGAAAAGAGAGACACTTTGTTGATCACGAGGAAATCGCAATTTCCTCGTTGATCCGAAGAAAGCTCTCCCAAACGGCAGCAGGGACGACGGCCATCTTGGTCTGTCACAAACTAGGACAACCGGGACACTAAGATATTGTGCTGGAGCGGTGCGTGGACAGAGCAGTGAAACTGGGTGAGATAACTTCCAACTTTTACCCCAGATATTTAACCCAAGTTAAAAAATTTAAAACCAATCTCCAAATAGTAAGAAAGCGGTGATTGAGCGGTGAATCCTATGGAGAAGGATTAAAGATTAAAAATTAAAGAGAAAGACTAAAGGTTAAAGACTCAGACGCAAAAGGAATATTTAAAGGATGTGTTAAAACACAGCCTCAAAAAAGTCGAACAACATTGTGAAAAGTGATTATTGGGAGAAATTGCTTTTCTAAACTCTATTTTCAACTCCCCTGAATGGCTGACAGTCAGCTGTTTTGACTTTTACACTCTGTTGAATGCTGGAATTGGGAGCAGGGGAGCCATCTACTGGAGGAAGAAGATTACTGCAATGTTGGAAATTTGACTGAAAGTGATGAAAAGAGAGAAAGCAAACAACACCTGAAAGGCTATTTGACCTTGATTTTATCTTAGTAGGCGATTTGGAGGCTTGGAAATATCTACTGAGCTGTTTGAAGATTTTTAAAGCAACTGAACTACAAATACCCAAACTTTATTGAGCTGTTTACTGAAAGGTGGATTTGAAAGATTTGAGGAAACCTGGTGGGCTAAACTGGATTTGATTCACTAACATCATTTGATAGATCATCCTATGAGGCAAAAGAAGAAAGGGGGGGGGAGAAAAAGAAGAAAAGACAAATAAGACTCTAAAATTTGGACAATTGGGAAGGTGTAAGTTGGAAACTATAAAGACTGTAAAGTATATATTTATAGCTTTTAAGCACTAGAAAGCTAAGGGATTTGGAGGAATAATTCTGGGATTGATAAATTTTATTAATAATTGACTTTTTTGGAGTTTTTTAGATATTGGGACACTGGAATATTAGAGATATATTGAGTAATTTTTAATATATTAATTTGGTACAAAATGATTCAGCAGGAGACAATAAAGTTCTATGAAGAAATGTTAATGATAGCTAAAAGTTTTTATGAAAGTGTGACAAAGAATCATAAGGAGATAATGGGATTGTCCAAAGATAAAGAAGTGAGTGTAGAAGACCTTCAACAAATGGTGGGAAAAGATGAACAAAATATTCAGAAGATAGATGAGAAACCAGGAGTGGTGGAGGAGACAAATCAAAATAAGCTACAAGAAAACAAAAACAATGAAAAGACAATAACAATAAAACCTAAGAATCGAATAGATAATTCCTTAAGAGCTTACAATAGCACAGAGGGGAAAAAAAGATGACTTCCCAAAAATAATATCCATAAGGGTTATGGATGGGCATCCAAATGATGCCGCAGAAGGGAGATAAGGGGTAAGGCAGAGGGAACATTCAGACTATGTAAAAATATTAGAAAGAAATATAGGATCCCAAGAGAGAAATATAAAAGAATCACCAAAAAGTCGATAAATGATGAAATCCTAAAAAGGCTGAGAGATAACGGATAGAGACATAATATCTTGTAATACTGTGATTGTATTAAAAACTAACAGAAACAAATAGAAAGTATAAAGTGGGGAAATAGTAAAATAGAAATAGATATATAATAGAATTTATTATAACCATAAATATACTAAGGTTAGGAGGTGGAAGCTTGTGATTAGGCATATTTAAATGTATTATGATTAATAGTGTGCAAAAAATATAACAGAATTTATAGCTCTTAAAGACTACAAATTCAGGGGATTCAGAGATATAATCCCGGGATCGATTAAATTTTATTAATAAATGGTTTTATTGATGTTTATAGAAAACTGAGATATTGGAAATATGGTGGAATTTGAATAATACTTAAAATATTGGTGACTTAACAGGGGTCAACAAACATATTGTATGAAGAAATGTAATGGATATTGAAATATATTTTTGGAGAAAATGATAAAGAATTATAGAGAATAGTACTGTTTAAAGATAAAGAAGTGAATATGGAAGAACCCCAACAAGTGGGGGGGGGTGGGGAATAAGTACAAATTGGGGGGAAAGTAGTATACATATCAATACATAAAAGAATATATTATAATTATAATGAGCATGTTAAGGTTAGAAGTTGGAAGATAAAAACTGTGTATATATAATTGTATTATTATTGTTAGCACTGTGTAAAAAATGTATTGACCCAGTTAATCTGTCCACAAAATATGCTGGTTGTTAAAGGAAAACTGCAAATAAAACATATACAAAAAAAACCCTTTAGATACAGGTCATAATTCCCCTTTTTCAGAAAGCTCAAAACTTTGAATGGTCATAGGTCAAGGACTACCTATATTAGTGTGTGGTGATAACATGGAATAATATGGACTCAAATGAATTTGATACTGCATATGTTAAAATTGTTGAGCTGCTGAGTTTTTGAAAGATACTTTGAACCATCATTTGAATCAACAAGACAGAACACAGAGTATTTTACAAAAAAAGAAATTTGGGGGGGGGGGAACCTCAGCCAGAATGTTTGAGTGGTTGATAGATTATTAAATGTGTTACATTGCAGGATATCTCTGTACATAAAGCAATTTCCAATTGCCTGAAGCAGTTAAGCAAGTGAATAACTTGAAATTCTTCTTAGCAATTTGAAGGGATGTACTTCAGGTGACATCAAATCTCTAAACCTGCCAAAAGTAATAACTTAAAGGTAAAATCAAGGATGGATTTGCAAGTAATGCAGAAATGCTTTTAAAATAAAGATGCCCTCAAATCTTGAAGTTACTCATCAGGAGTTCACGAACATATCTATGTAGTCTTTGTGGAAATAATGAAAAAGTGATTTGCCATTGTCACCTTTGTTTAACTAAAAAAATTACCTAGTGGACTTCCATCCAAATATTAACTAGGTCCACCTTTGCTTAAGTCTGGGGGCAGAGGGGATCAGCCAAGATCAGTTAAATACTGATACCAGTTAAATACTGATACTGTTCTAGAATAGTTGTGGTGACATAATGGGTTGGGAGAAGATTTGAAACAGGAGAGAGAAATAAATGAGAGTGAGAGGCAGGGTCGCATATAAAAGCAACATTAAAAAAAGCTTAGAAGGAGGCAACCCACGAATCACCTGGATCCTTTGGCTTCTTATCTTTTTAATTGCACTAAACGACAATGTGGATGGGGAGGTTGCTTGGTCTTGGTTTAGTTTAATGCATGTCACAATATGGTTTATTAGCCATGTTTTACAATGTGGCATTGTGAAAGAATCCAGTGGTTTCATCAAAACAGCAAAGCAAGTCACATAACATAAGCTCCACCTCTTTTGCATGTCCATTTCATCAATGGGCATAACAAAAGGGACAGAGCTTAACATCTTGATGTTGCAAAGATTGTTTTGTCAATTTCCACCACTGACATATACTTATCTTGCCCAAGGATGCCTGTTGACTAAATAATCAATTGAACCATTGCTTTGAACAAAATATTGTGTTGGTACATGTTGTATGCAATGGATTTCTTAATATGTTGAACATGTTTTTCTTAAAAAGAAAAGGGAGTACAGTGCTAACATGGACCACAATAACTCTGCTTGGTCCAGATTATCTGCTTTCATTTTTCATTAAGATTTGTCATTGTGACAAATACCCTGGAAATAGCTAGTTCCACTTCACTAGGTTTTATATTTTCTTGCCTTTTTTTGAAATCATATCCCTTTTCACTATTTATATATCAGGTCATTGGTTTGCTGGGTAGCCTAAGAACTGTTTTAAAAATAAGTTCTGAATCTTCTTAAGAGAGGAACAGATTCTTTGCTATATCACTATTTTCTTGTTTGTGTTTCTCGTTTGGGTAGAGTACAGGTATATTTCTTCTCTTTAATCTTGGTTTTACAAATCCAATAACAGGATAAGAGCCTAGGGTCTTACAGTATATGCAGTACTGCTTTTGTCACCGAGCTGCTTGAGAAGAAAAATTAGGTTTTATATATAGATTTCATTATACAAAGACAGTTACATGGTGTCTGAGCTCCTGCGGATAGCTAAGCAAAGTTGTGTCATGTACATTCGAGTCTATTCATAGTGTACAAGGAAAGAACCAAATTAGTATCTTATTTGAGAGAGAAAAATACAAATTAGTATCTTTCAGGGAAACATTAATGTTTCATATTGAAAAACTAAATGTTCCTTTTATTGGAGAGCAAATGAAATTGAGAGAGTCTTGTAGTTTCAGTTGCAGCAAATTGGTGAGATATGTTTTGCTTGATTCTTTGTGATTCATCTTTGTGATTAGATTTTTCAAGCGGGGGGGGGTGTGAGTTTAAATTTTTTTGTTTTTTTTCTTTTTGTTTTTTTTTTGTGATTTGTTTTTGCTGAGGGGGGGGGGGGGAATCAGTTGCCAAGAATCAGCATCATTTGAGACAAGTATAGAGCAGAAATATATGTTTAGAATTCTGGTAAGGTGCCTATTATAAACCTGTTCTGGTAGGGGTGATAATTGAAGTGTAAAACTCTGAGACCCAATCCTGCAGAGAAACACTAATAAGATAATTGTAGATTTATTAGTCATATTTGTTTGAAAAGTATGCAGTAGGTCATATTTTCATTTGGATTAAATAATACTATTAAACCATTGTCTATTTTAAATTATTGAAGTTTAGGTTTTCATGCAGTGGATGTTGTAAATTTTATGCTTTGCACGCTTGGAAAAATGATTCAGAAGTGCTTCCATGTGAGCTGGAAAATTATCTGTAAATAGCTGACCTGTTAAAATTCGTTAACTCTTAAAACAGCTCCAGAGTTTCATATTTGCATGGAAGATTGAAAAAAAGTTAAACTGATTTTAGGAGTAACTGTATATGCTCAAGGTATGAAACTTTTTTTACTATTATTTCAGGACTACTCTGTCTGAATAGTAATCCCAATGACCTTGCTAAAGATCCAGGAACAAATTTGCAATTCATTTTATTTATCTGATTTCCTGAAAATAATTTAATCAGAGAGACAGTATGGCTTGTGCATATTGGTCCTCCCCATGCAAACTATCACTATCTACTGGACATTGTCAATGCATATCGCAGCCGCCATTTTCCCCCCTAAAGATACTAGTTCTTACAACCAAAACCTCCCTGTAATCTCTCCCTGGTTCCAAGTTTGCTAGTGGTACTGCAAGTGTGCGTGATAGAAGTGAGAAGATTCTGACTTATGAATTGAATTATTGTGGCCCTTCCTGGATGTATTGGAATACATTTCCAAAATGCCCTTCTAGAGTTAGCTTCAGGGGCAGTTGGATGCCTTTTACATATGCTAGGATCCTGCAAAGCTGACAACAAAGGAAATGTTATATCACTAGTTTCAAGTTCACAAGCAAACCTACCAGTAGCTATTACCCACTCCCCAGGCTCCGGAGGCTTTCCTGGAGCCTGGGGAGGGCGAAAATGGCCTCCCCCGCCCCCCCCCCCGGAGGCCCTCCGGAGGCTGGAAATGGCCCGTTTCGGGACTTCTGGTAGGCCCGTTTTTCACCCTCCCCAACCTCTGGAGGCTTTCCTGGAGCCTGGGAAGGATGAAAACAGCCTCCCTCAGCCCTCCGGAGGCCCTGTACTTACCTGGCATCCAAAAAGGGCCACGTGGAGACTCCTGGGAGGGGAGGGTCGGTGTGAGAGGGGCCAGCCAAAAATCAGGTGGCCGGCAAGCGCGCATGCACGCTGGAGCTGACCTAGAGCAATGGCTCACGTGCCCGCAGAGATGGCTCCGCGTGCCACCTGTGGCACGCGTGCCATAGGTTCGCCATCATGGATCTAAGTGATCCCTAAGAGCTGATGTAATTTGATGGCACATAATTAAGAAATCAGAAGCTTACAAATAAAGTCCAGTAACAGAATCAAGTTATGGAAACAGAACAAGTTTTACCAACAGTTGGAGTGATGTTTGAACTGGAATCCAATACAGTCGTTCCTGCAAAGATCAACAGTTTTTAAAATCTTGCTTCCCCAATTGCAGTTTTCAGTAGCCTCTTAGGAATAACAGCACAAGCAGTGTCCAGCATCTTATTCATTTCTTATTACATTTATACCGTAGTCCAGCGGTTCTCAACCTGTGGGTCGTGACCCCTTTGGGGGTCGAACGACCATTTCACAGGGGTCGCCGCGCGCATTAGCCTGCCATCTTGGTGCCACCGTCACTTGCAGGAGTGAAATGCTCCCGGTTCAGCTGTGCCTGCGGGTCGCCGGACAGCCGGTAGCTACAGAAACGGGAGACTTCGCCCACCCGCCTGGATGCTGCCATTTGGGTTCTTTTACCCTCTGCGCATGCGCAGAATGCTTTGCGCATGCGCAGAACGCTTTGCACATGTGCAGAACGCTTTGCACATGCGCAGAATGCTTTGCACATGCGCAGAACGCTTTGCGCATGCGCAGAGGGTAAAAGAACCCAAATGGCGGCATCCAGGCGAAGTCTCCCGCTTCCGTTGCTATCAGCTGTTTGGCGACCCGCAGGCAAGCCCGAACTGGGAGCATTTCACCCCTGGTGCCACGCCCCCTTTGTCACCTCATCCCACACGGGGAGGGGGCGGGGAGGGGGTCACGGTGGCGAGGAAGGGGTCACGGGGGGTGGCATTAGAAAGGTTGAGAACCACTGCCGTAGTCTTTCTTCTTCCATAAACACTCAAGGTGGCTAATATAAATAAAAAATGCAAAATATGACAAATTCAATATGATTAAAAAGTATCATAAAAATCTATTAACAATTAAAAGCTTAGTAAAAGAAATGTATTCTTAACATTTTCCTAAATACTGAGGGAAAGGGAGCCAAACTTGAAGAGGGTATTGCATTTCTTGAAGGCACAGAGGAGAAGGCTCTTCTTCTGGCACCAGACCCCTGAGGTTTTTGCAGTGGTGTATCTTCACCACAGCTGCTTCCGTTCTTTAACTAACAAGTTTGTAAAAGAAGAGTCAGGCTCTAAGCCAGTGGTCCCCAACCTTTACGGCTTGTCAGCCTGGGGTGGGGCGGGGTGGAGAGAAGAACTGGCCCATGCAAGTGGCAGGCCGGCGTGCACACACACCAGCCTGCCACTTACTTAAGTTGATTAATTAGCAGGTTGATCGTTGATTTTGCACAGTTGCAATTTGTGGACACTTTTGGAGTGTAAACATACATAGAGCATACTACAATAGTTAAAATGAATTGTACTCAAGATATGGATAACTGTCACTAGGTCAGGCTAGCTCAGAAAGGTTACAGTTAGCATATTAGCCACCATTGTGTAGAAGTGTTCCTCACCACAGCCCCCACCCAAGTTTAATTTAAACTTGCTTTCCCTCCTTCAGCCATGTGCGTCAATGTAGAAAATCACAGAGATGACCTTGGAGAAGAAATATGATGGTTAGCAAAACATTAATCCTGGAGAGAAAAAAAGAGGGGGGGGATGTAAGAGACACTTAAACTGGCTTCACTTTAACTTTCTTTGGTACAAGATTTTCAAGATTTCTGGGACTTTCACCATTCTGTCACTGTAGCCTGTATCAATAATGTAGAGTTCCATTATTTCATGTGGAGTCTGTTTCCTGATCAAGTCTGCTTCGAAGGGCTGATACGTACTTTATTCCTGTCTCACTATCTCTCATTAGACTGCCAGGAATTGCATCATTTGTTCCCGATTATCCATCTCCCTCCTGAGCTTGCTTCTACCACACTCTCAGTCTCCCATTTAACCAGAGGTGGGTTTCAGCAGATTCTGACCAGTTCTGGAGAACCGGTAGCGGAAATTTTGAGTAGTTCGGAGAACTGGTAAATACCACCTCTGACTGGCCCCACCCCCATCTATTCTCTGCCTCCCGAGTCCCAGCTGATCAGGAGGAAATGGGGATTTTGCAGTAACCTTCCCCTGGGGTGGGGAGGGAATGGAGATTTTGCAGTATCCTTCCCCTGCCATGCCCACCAAGCCATGCCACGTCCACCAAGCCACGCCCACAGAACCGGTAGTAAAAAAAATTGAAACCCACCACTGCACTTAACACTTCCTGGCACACTTTTTTGATGCTGCCTGGAATATATCCCATCATAGATGGGAATATTTTTCAAGAGAAGATTGGATATCTATTTGTCCAGGATGGTATAAGGACTCCTGCCTTGGGCAGGGGATTGGACCTCCAAGGTCCCTTCCCGCCATATGATTCTATAGAGCCAGGGTAAGAATCGAGAGGTGATTAGATATAAAGAAAATATAGGCCCTGCTGGATATGAGATGTTTTATGGGCAAGTCACATTCATGGGTCTTAACGACAGCCCATATCAAAGCGGTGTTTTCTTTCTGACAATTTATTTCCCTATAGACTACCCTTTTAAACCATCTTGGGTTGCATTTACAACAAGAAATTGTCATCCCTATAAAACCTGGGCTAAGTTTCCCTATAGACGTTTTACAGACATTTCCCTGCAGACTGCTCTTTTAAGTCACCTAGGGTTGCATTTACAATGCAATTTTCTTTTTTTGTTGGCCAGTTTTTAGCAATTTTAGCCATGTTTTGTGTGTGAATGTGGTGGGTTGTCTGGTTTGACTGTGAATGGAAGAGTATGTCTGATTGGTTGTGTTGGGGAGAGACATTTCCCGCTCTTTTAAGTCACCTAGGGTTGCATTTACAATGCAATTTTCTTTTTTTGTTGGCCAGTTTTTAGCAATTTTAGCCATGTTTTGTGTGTGAATGTGGTGGGTTGTCTGGTTTGACTGTGTGACTGTGAATG
>QLTV01001849.1:560982-577099 GCA_003457575.1 Thermophis baileyi
TGCTTTTTTTTCCCTTTCTTTTTTAAATTGTTTTTATATGTTTTATTTTTTTATGATGTAAGCCGCCCAGAGTCCTTCGGGAGTTGGGCGGCATATAAATTTTATAAATAAATAAATAAAATAAATAAATAAATAAAATAACCCTGGTCTTGCTGATTGGGTTTAGCATATCTAATTCTTGCCTTTTCATTTAAGATACATTTATGTGTTTCTTTCCTTAGATCAGTCTGACGACCACAATCTTTGAATAACATGCCCATTTACCTATACCCTAAGTAATTAAATATATTTCTATGCTAGTTCCCAATGTATATACTAACTTTCTCTTTCCATCATATTAAAATTACACTTCAGTGACAAGTTTGGAGGGCTTCTAAGGACCACAAAAGGGGATCTGGAAGAATCATAGCATTTCAGAGCTTATTACTGCACCTCCAAAGCAAATCTTCATGATAAAACACTTAATCAAGAGAAATGAGATTCTGAAATGTCTCCAAGGAGATTTTAAGACTTGCTGCTTTGACTTGGCTCATGTATCTCTCAATTGTCTCTGGGAAAACAGTTAAAAACTGATACGGCCAGGAATTAGAGACTGATTTTATTTGGCAGAAGCCAGGAGGAAGCATCATGCAGCACCTTGAAATTAGAATTCTGAACAAGCCACTGATTATAGCATTTAGGCAAAATGTTCCTAACCTCTCAAAGAGTTCTTGGTGCATAAACTTAGTAATTCTTCCTGGTTTCAAGGCAGTAGTCCTTATTTTTTTTTTTTTTTTGCAAATTTATAGTAACCAGTAAATTAGGTGAGATTGCTTTAGCTTAGGTGGTAGTGCAAGATTTGAAATGAATATCAAGTTGTTTCTACTTATGAGTGAAGAAATTTTTGGAGAATCTAGATTTTGACTTCTGTGTTTATAATCTTCAAGGCTTGGCCAGAAACATTTTCTTGTATGAAGTTTCCTTTTTTATTGTTATTATATTTAAGGTGTAGAGGAATGCTAAGATAGTCTTGAAGAAGATATGTGGCATCTGATAGAAAAAATAGGCAAGGAAAACAGGTGTGGTGAGGAAAAAGCTCAAAATTGATCAAGCTTGTCTTAAATGTAAAAATGACAGAAGAGAATTACTGTCAAACTTCCAAGATAATATTGTTAGAGCCTGTATCAATAAAGTAAGTGCTAGTATGTTTTGTGATATCTGTTTCTTGACCTGATGTCAAAGGGCTGACATATATATTGGCTTTCATCTGAATTCCAGGTTATGTACATGGGGATCTCTCCCTATTTTATTCCTATAACAATCCTGTGAGGTTGGCTGGGCTGAAAAATGAATTGTCTTAGGTCATCCTGTGAGTTTTTAAAGTGAAGTGGAAATTCTTAGTCACCCAGGTCATAGTTGTCTCAAAGTATTATTTACTGTATCATTGATTTCTTTTATAATATTTACAATCCTGCCCAATACAAATGGACACTGAATGGGATACAAATAGACAAAACCAAGACATTTTTTTAAAAAATGTAGTCTCATGATCAGAGAGTGAGACTGAGAGACGCAGATTCAAGTCTTCAACCTTTGCTTTAAAATCTGAAAGGTGCTTTTTTCAAAAGGCAACTGGACCAGTGGTGGGTTGCTGCCGGTTCGGACCGGTTCTCCCGTACCGGTGGCGGAAATTTTCACCTCACCAAACCAGCACCGATGTCTGGCTGTCCACGCCCCCAAACTGGTTCTCTGGTCGCCATGGCCCTGCAAAGAACACTCTGCGCATGCGCAGAAGGTTCTGTGCATGCGCAGAGGGTCATTTCCGTGAAGTGACGTAGGCATGCGAGCGAAGCGATGCGAACCAGTAGGGAAGGTAAGTGGAACCCACCCCTGAACTGGACTGTTTTTTTCCTTGAATCTTGGATGAAGCTTCTTGGATGAGAAGCGAAACATAATCTTCTTCCTCAAGGAAAAAATGTTTGCATTCAAAGAATGCATCATATTATAAAGAAAGTTAGATTGGACTTGGAGATTGGGAAGGAAAAGATTACACCATCTGGAAAAAGAGGGAGGCATGAGGAAAGAAGCTCAAAATAACCCTACCTTGATTTTGTTAAGTATAAGATGGTACAGACAGAAACTTGGACAGGTTTTCAAGGTTCTGTTCAAAGGTTCTTATCTACTATATAAATAAAAATGTAAATGTTCGTTTGTTCAAAATCTTAAATCTCCGAAAGTTCTTCACCGATTGCTTTGAAATTTTGACACAACGTTGTATTCGAATGCACACGTGTTTTTATATACCTATATTATATAGATGTCACACCTGTGACAGGTAACAACATGTTTTTTGTGAAAAACAGCGCCATCTGTTGGACGTAAAAGCAACACACACTATACTAAATATGTTACGATTCCATTTCAATGTTTCTGATTTACGATCCATTTACAATTTCCACATTTCCAATATAACTCGCACATGGCTGAAGATATTTTCCGTCGAATACACAAGGAAAATTCAAATATGAACATGCATTTCACAGCAGAATTCTACAACGAAGCATTGATAATGCTTGAAGATTTCTGCTAGCTCAAGGCCAATCTTTAGAATTGTGCGGTTTACATCTACACACGGATTGCTTCTCACATGGACAATTATATGTTGCGTGTTCCACAGTCGGCAAACCAGACAATCTCTATATCTGCACAGACAATGGAACAACAAAAAATATTGTATACCCACAAGCATTGTGAAATTAAACATATTACAAACGTGTGCTTTTTTCCTCCACTTAACCAGACTGAGCCACAGCAACGCGTGGCCGGGTACAGCTAGTTTACAATAAAAAGAATTCCTGGAATCCCTGCTTTGCATGTGTTTTGACCCTAAAGAATCTCAGAGGACTGACACATGCAAACCTCCCTAAAGTGAAAGCTTGAAGAATCATTAATAGAAATTCTACAGTGGTAATGAAAAAATACCATAAATATAATAAAAATGATGATGATGATGATGTTCTGTGAAGTAAATTACTTTAGAACTACTGTTCATACAATATTGAAAGAGAAGATGGAAGGCAAGCAGAGACATCCTCTCACTCCCCAACCCCACCATCACACAGACATCCAACTAGAAATTTAGATTTTCTGGAAAACTTGAATAGGAAGGGGGAAAAAACCTATGCCAATGAATACAATTCCAATTAACTTATTCATTTTCATAGTCTGTACAAGTGTTTTCATTGGAGAGGAGGAAGGGAGAGCTATGCAATCCCTGTTTTTCTTGTGCACCTCCTCTTCCTCCTCCTCTTCCCTCCTGACATATACCGTAACTTTGAAACTGCCAAATTTCCCTGAGATGGAATATCTTGTGATTTAAATCTTATGATTTAAAATCATTTTGGAAAAATCTCCAACTCTTCAAAAACTATCACCAGCTTTTTCATGTGAAGGAACTTGAGGACCAGATACATTTTGATTATTATGGTTTTATGGTTTTATTAATGCATTTTGATCTTCTGCATAAGGAAACATGAAGGATTCTGAATCATTGAAAGTGAACCTATAAATAATCAAAATAAAAGGGCAGCAGACCACAAGTTGCATCTAAATTTAAATAAAGAGTCATATATACATTGATTTTTGTCAAGGAGCAGTAAGGAACAAAATTTGGTGGTGGGGAGATGATGAAGCATTTCATCACCAGTAGACATTACTACATTGTATTACCAATGAGCCTTTTTTTCCCACGCTCTTCCAAAGGGTACATAGGAAAGAAAAGGAAGCTATGGAAGTACAATATAATTCTTGATAATTGTGATCACAGGCCAGATACCATGGCATTTTGAGGGTCTTACGAGATTTAGTTGATTTTTAAACTTCAGTTAAAAGTCTAATTGGGAAGCAGGGAATGGGTTTAAATCCTGCCTGCTTATGTTCTTCAGAAAGCAATATTCAGAGGTATAATGTCTCTGTTATTAGAGATAATATATAGCTATTATGAGTAATCATTTGATAGTTACACTGGGTAACATATAGGCTGTCCCTGCTAGATGCAGTGTTCCTTTAAATGCTGATTAAATTAAACTAATTGGATAATTTCCTATTTTAGTTCATTTATTTATTTGTTCAGCTACCAACTGTTCTGTTCATTTGAAATATTCAATAGCAGACTCTCACAGATTGAAAATCTCTTTAGGGATCAGAATTTCAAACTTGCCAGCACAAAACTGAAAAAGTTTGGAGGGGATTTTCTTCCCCTATTCCCTGTTTGCAGTTTTTTTTTTAAACTGAATTTCCCTGAATTGTTTTCAGCCACTGAAGGATTGCTTTCACTTGCTTAAGGGATTATATGTCTTTAATTAAATAGTACGTTACCTCCACAGGCAAAAGCTTTCAAGTATCACAATAATTTTTAAGTAATTTCTTGAATCCATCGTTACACTTTATTTTTGTTGTGTTTGGCCTCCCAGGCCCAAATCTAATATTTGCCATGCCAGCAACTAAACAACCATAAGGACAGAAGGTGTTGACAAAATCAAATTTCTTGTAGGAGTAAGGACCAAGAGCTAAGCTCTCATTTGATCTAGTTCTAACAGAGTAGCACCAGAGTGGGATTCAAAAATATTTGCCAATTATATGGGGATAATCGAACAATCCATATATTTGTGAAATTGTTATGAAAACCAAAGACCATAAGAGAAGTTCTTTGGATATTTGTCAAGTTAGAGTTAAAATGGCCAGTGAGTTTGATGGGGGAAATCCAGTTCAGATCCATTAATCAGGCATGAAACTGATTCGCTGATCAAGGGGAAGGTTGACGGTGAGAGTTGTGATCCCTTTAAATAATCATCTTCTAAGATGTTTAGGGTTTTGTTGGTAAACACTGGCACTTTCAATTGTCCCTGATAGGAAATCCACAACCAGTGCAGATCTTTCAGTACAGGTATGTTTCCTATAACTTGTTCAACAGTCATTTAAAAGCACTTTTCGAGCATAGCTGCACATAGAGCATGCTGGATTATTAAAGGTGGGTTGTATATAAGGTCCCTGTTGCTAATTCCAATCAACTGAGAAAGAGTGTGAATGAGAGGACTAGCCATAATTGTGTGAATGCACTCCTTGCTACAGCCTCCACCTGAACATCTAGCAATATTTATATCACTTTAAGGATTCTGTCCACCAGTAAGTAGTTTATATAAATTTCATCAATAGAATTTGAACATTTCTTTTAATGAAGAATGAATTAATCGTAGCCAAACATGAGAATAATGCTTCCCTATTATGCCATGAGAGAATATGTCCAGTTGACTCAACTATTACTATTTTTCATGGGCAAAATCTTTAGGAAGTTAGAGTATTTACTATATGTTTTCTTTAAAATTGCCAAGGAAAGGACATTGACATTTCTGAATTTCTATTTTCTAAGTTTGTTACATAATAATGTACTTTCCTTATTTCCCCCACCCCCCCAAAACTAGAGGAAAAACAATGTTCAGAAAAAAGATCAGAGTTGGGTATCATCAGAATATTCTTGGTATCTCACTCAAAAGTTCTGGACGACCTCTCCCAGCAGCCTTATATAGATGTTAAACAACACTGTGGATGAGATAGAACCTAGAAGTATTGAAAAGTAGTCTGGCTGTACTATATCTGATCTATCATATTCTATCTTCAAGTTGACAAATAAATATATTAAGTGCCTGGATCAGACCATTTTAATTAGTCCTTCATTTATAGCAGCCACGGTCTACAACTGAACCAAAAGTGATCTCTCCATGACATAGGAATCACAGAGAGGTGTTCCTCTTTTGGCTCTAGCTAAATACCAAACCCAGCAGGTACCCTGTTGCATGTATCAGCCAGAGGCCAACCAGGTAAGTCTATAATTGTCATAAATGTGACATCTTGAGAAATCTCAATCTGAACATTGAAATCCCCACAAGGCAGGATTTCAGAACTCTAAATTTGGAAGAGAAGATGTTGTGCAGTATGCTGGAAAGTATATTAACAGTATCCCCACACTTCCTGGCCATTTAGGGTTAGCAGCAAACACTCAAAATTGACAGATCATCAAATACAGCTTCTGGCCACTGAGATGGTGTTCCTATAGACTTTAGACCAGAGTTCCCCAACCTTTCTGGGTTGGTGGCCTGGAGGAGGAGGGCAGGTGCCTTTACATGCACATGCACACACACACACGGGGCCGTGAGCATGAGTGGGAGGAGTGACAGTAGTGTGAGTGGGAGGTACATGCGCGCACACATGCGCTCACTGGCCAGCCACTCATGCGGCCTAGTGGCCAAAAGGTTGGGGACCCCTGCTTTAGACACACCAGCTTCCCACCCTCCAACCCTAGGCTGATGCATCACCGCATTCGATAACGCTGGCTAGAGCTTGGAGAGCTCCCCCTTTCTTCTTTTATTCAGTTTCCATTATACATTTCAGGTCAGCAGGGATTACCTTGCAGTTTCTCTCCCCGCGGGTGTGGGTACTAAAATAAATTATAATAATCAGTTGCTAGCTGGTAAACAGGAGAGATTAAAATAGCAGAGAGGAAATTGATTAATAGATCATACTGCAGCACTGGGGCAGAAAATTAAGATTCCATTTAAAAAATGAAAACAAAAAGGACTTTGCCAGGCACTATAAAAGCACTAAAACCACTCAGTCTCTCTCACAAGGCCACTTTCCAAACCTGAGAGCTATTTTGCCCAAAATTCTACTTCTGCATATGGAAAAAATATGCCAAGGAGAGCCTCCAAAAATTATTGTCAGATATCGGGTAGGAATAATTGTGAAGAAGCACTCTTCCAAATACTATTGTTACAAATAAGGGAAGACTAGATTTGTATCAGTACTTAAAATTCAGTTTGGAATAAATCAACTGGGGCAGGAAATATACCCCCAGTTAAATGAATGTTCAAATCGCCGTGTTTTTGAGTAACTGACATTTCCAGACCATCTTCAAAGAAGGGAAGCAAATGCAACAGAGTACTTGGAAACTGCAATGCAGTAATCCCTAAAAGTTTATTTTATTTTTCTTAAATTATGTGGAGCACACAAAACAAAATTTGTAAAAAGTTGTATTCTTTTCAGGAGGATCGCTGGTTTATTGCCCCAGCAAGATATATATCCAGATATCACTATTTTATCTTTTATTAAAGCCATTCAGATTAATAATACATCCATCTCCTCAAAAAAAAAAATCAATAGAGCTTTGATTGGAAAGCATTTTATAACCACCTTCCTGGATAACTTTCTGCAGTATAAAATGAATAAACGCTGTGCTTTAAAAGGCAATGCATTTCTTTTCAAGCAAACCTTGTGATCATGGTAACAATATAAGGCTATGAATTAGTGTTTAAAATATTTCTAGGACTAGCAAAGGAAATTCGCTTTTCTTCCCAAATTATTGCATTTACAGCAGCCATCCCTCAAGGTGCCTGCGGTTCTTTAAAAGAAGCAAAACCAAACCTAGTGTAGCTTTAATACAACTGATAGCCTGCGTTTTAGTTTGGAGAGTTAGGATGTTTGGAAGACAGTTGAGGGAAATTTTTGGAGTTTGTGGGTTGAATTTGGGGGGGGGCTATGTTTGGGCTACCTTTAAGAATGAGTTGGGCTGTGAAAAGGCATACGGCAACATTGAAAATATCTCTCTCTGCAGAGGTTTTGATATGTAAGAAAACGCAGGCTTGGCTCTAAATCCCTGCGAAGAGAACTTCATCTAAAGTGTTAGGTTGGAGAAAAGGGAAGGCAATTTTCAGAATCCTCCTTCACATTGGCTGAGAAACTGATCTTTGAAGGATTGCAAGACCCTGTAAAATATTTTCAGAAGTTATAAGGGGGCTCTTGGGGGAAATCTATAAAAAAAACCACTTACCCTTACCCTCACTCTGTTTCAGCAAAGTACAGGTCCTTAATGTGTTTGCATTGCCAAAAGAAAAATGGGGCACAGAAGATAGGTTGTTCAGCAACATTTTACAAGGAAAATCACAGCTTAATCTGAACCCGTTACAGGTAAACTGCCTTTGATTTCAAGGAGACCTGGTTTCATGTAATTATAATTAGGATGCCCTTTAAATTGTGCTGGTGAAAATCCATCAGCCACTATTATGCAACATAAAAGAAGAAGGCCAGAAACTAAGAGTAGGAGAAAATGTTGATGGCTTGTGTATGAATCAGCTTAATTAACCTTGAACTGATAATAAAAGGAGACAATATTATCCTTATGTTTTGCATTTCTCAGAATATTGCAGTGCAGTTCTGATTATAAGCAATGGAAGAGATTCTTGTTCATCCAGAAAGTAAAAAAAAGAAAACGATGAATATAATTCCTTCTTACTTCTTCCAGTTCTTTGCCAGTAGTGCATTTGGAAACTTCAGAATGTATCTCTCAGTGGATTAAATCACATTTTTAAAAAGGATTGCTCTGCCTATATATATGAATAACCTGCAAATCAACTTCAAGAAGATAGGAAGATGTATAGGTATATTCATATCTTCTTGAAGTTGATCTGTACGTTATTTGTTATTGGACCTCATTTCCACCACAGATCCCTCACAGAACTTGGGCGGTTGGTGCGAAGGCCATAAAATCAACAAGGCTTGTCATCATTTGTACAAGCAGACACAGCAGCATTTCTTGGCATTTCTTCCCTGTCAGCAACCCACAATTACCTGAATTAATGGCTGTGTAAATTGCATAAACATTAGGGCATTCATTCATTTAAAACATTCATTCATTCAAAACATTCTTAGGCCACACTCCACTCCCATCCCCAGGGAGGCATATAACAATTGGAAGTACTTGCCTTGAGGCTAAAGAACATGATGGAAGAAAATGATGATGGAGAAGAAATTAAAAATAAATCATTCTCTGGCTTTTAAACACAATTTTGAAATATATATTTTTAAAACTGATTTTGGATTTTGTGTGTGCTATCTCATCAGTGTTATCTCATGTCATAGGTATCATGCAGAGGTGGGATTCAGCAGGTTCTGACCAGTTCTGGAGAACTGGTAGCGGAAATTTTGAGTAGTTCGGAGAACCGGTAAATACCACCTCTGACTGGCTCCGCCCCCATCTATTCTCTGCCTCCCGAGTCCCAGCTGATCGGGAGGAAATGGGGATTTTTCAGTAACCTTCCCCTGGAGTGGGGAGGGAATGGAGATTTTACAGTATCCTTCCCCTGCCACGCCCACCAAGCCATGCCCACCAAGCCACGCCCACAGAACCAGTAGTAAAAAAAAATTGAATCCCACCACTGGTATCATGGTGTTGGGTTGTCACCCCAACATAAATGATCTAGAAATTGAATTGTTATTTCTGAATAGATTTTCTGATAAGTAAAGCTGCAAATTTTGTCCCTGAAATGGCTTACTGAGGGCAAGAAGATAGCTTGAACTTGCCCTCCAAGAACAAAGAGAGTTTGACCCAAGTTCTACCTTAGAAACCTTCTTCCAGTTATCTTTTAACTTTTCATTTTCCAGTGATGAAACTTCCATGCTGGGAAAAACTAAAGGGAACTCAAACAAATATTGAGTCATATTAGGATTTATAGCCTTCCTGTTCATCCAATTTGATCCTGGGATTAAAGCAAATCATACCATTTCCAAGCAAGACAACTATTATTATGAGTTCTATTTCTAAGGCCAGAAATATAAATATCAATGACTGTGAACTGTTATCACTTGGAGTATACTTTCTGGGTCACATAAGTTTTAATAAGCCTTTAAAAGATTCCTAGTATATTTACTTGAAGCATTAATATTAATTTCACTGGAGCATGTACAATGTATTTCTAATATTTGTGGAATGCTATTAGAGTAATTACCTAAAATATCTCTAAGCATCCCTTAAATATTGTGTAATTTTGTTGAAACTACAAATGTATTGGACTATGTAATTAATTTGATGGAGTTTAAAGTTTCCAGAGATGTTGACTGATTCCAGCCATAAGTTCTACATCAGTAATTAAAAGATGTTAGCTTTTTCCCCTCTGAATGTTGCTAAAAAGAAAATAATAAAGAAGACCTTCATTTTCAATTTTCACGCATTGATTGATTCCGAATATAAGGTTCATCTATCCCTCTTGGCTTCTGTTTATACCAACGATGGGTAGCTCATGGATCACCTCATTTGTATGGATCTTAGAGACCACCAAGATTTTAGTGCCTTTTTTTGTTTGTTTCTTAAAACAAAGAAAATATTTTAAAAGGACATTAAGTATTTGGTAGCCATAGTGAAATTATTTTGAGTAAGTTGATTCAACAGCCACCAGTTCTGACTTTCACACATAAAGAACAAACAATTTCATCTCCAACTTCTCCAGTCATATCATGTCAACCTCAAAGGTCCCATTTAAAAGTACATGGTCCACAGCTGGAAAAATGTTATCTGTTCTTGTTGAATAGGATGAAAGTACCAAGCATGCATGAATCAGGTGCAATTTGATTGAGATCATTTATTTGATTTTCATCAATGATGCAAGTTCAGATTGGAAATGTGATTTAGTTCAATGTAGAAATCCAAACAACATATCAAATTGATTAGATTTGAATATTTGACTTAATCTGGAAAAAATTATTTCTTTCCATGTGCAAAAATTCAGGTCAATTGAAAAGCATTAAATTTGTTGATTTGATTTGAAAATTCAATTTGATTTGAAGGTGCAGTTGACTTATGATTAAATTACACCTCCCTAGGAACTATGTATTACAGGAGTCAAGTCTTTTATCACTGAATGCTATCTTTTTAAATATCAAGTATAATATGACATCAGAACCACAGAGTGACAATAATTTATTCATTTTTACAAATAGCCCTCACTGATTACATTTGGGATCAGCAACACCGTTACTAAGCATGAAGTCAAACATCACATGACTGTACCAGCTGATGATGTCAATCCCAGCTGCAGTCATTAAGTGAATCACCATGGTTTGTTAAGCACAATGTCACATGACCATAACTTGCAACTTCTAGCTGGCTTCCTCATTGATTTTGCTTGTTGGAAGTCAGCAGTGAAGGCCACAAATGGCAATCGTGTGACTGCGGAATACTGCAACTGTCGTAAATATGTGCCAGTTTCCAAGAACGAAATCACAATCACATGACTCTGGGCACAATGCAACTTCAAGGACCAGTTGTAAATTTCCTTTTTCAGCACCACTGTAATTCTGAATGGTCGCTGAACCAGGGGTGGGTTGCAGATTCAGGTACTGCCGGTTCGCTCAGGGACGCGCTGCACGGGCGTGCGCACGTTGCGTGCATGCACAGTACTTTAAAAAAGCTTATGCGCATGCGCAGAAGCAAAAAACAAGATGGCGCCGCCTATGGCGCCGCCGAGAGAACCAGCTCGGGGGCGTGGCAGGCCTGGGTCACTGCCGGTTCCAGCGACCCAGGCCGCCACGTTACTAACGGTTCTATAGAGCCAGTCCAAACCGGTAGGAACCCACCTCTGCACTGAATGAACAGTTGGTAAGCGAGAACCTTGCACTTATTTGGCATATGTATATATTGTCCCATTCTGGTTGCTTACCAAAATACAGAATAAGAAGAATTATAAAATTCAGTATTATAAAATGCAGAAATCTCTAAAATTTCTGGTAAAAGTATTTATTGTGAGCCTCCCCCCCCCCCCAAAAAAAAATATTATAATAAGCAGTACTTGGCTGCATAATATAGGCCTTGCCACAGAAAAAGTAAAGTTGATTGTTTACAGTTAACAGGATCTTCAGAAGGTGCCCCATTGGGATAGATCAGGTGGAAGTAGATAGTCATATAGTCAGCAGCTTAGGCCTAGGCCAGTTGTACACCACAGATATAAGGCTATTTTATCTGGGCTGTAGAAGTGCAGATAACCATTAGAAGACAACAAAGAGCTAGTGTTTTGTCTATCTCTTTGATGTCATTCAGTGGTCATCCAGATTTTTGTGGTCCTTCCTTAAAGAGCATGTGGAAGTAGCTTTGGATTGCAACTGGCAAACAATTTAATCTCCCTCCCATTCCATATATTTTTGTCTGTGTAAAAATCACATGTCCTCAAACTGACATTTCTCATGGGAGAGAAGCTGCTATTGGTGCCAGTAAATTATTCCTTCCAGGTAAAATGCCTTTTGAGGACAACATTATTTTTCAGAGACCACAGCACACCAGGTTGAAAAGTCTTTCAGCTGGGTGACTGCTTTTCACATTAGCCAGGTACCCACCAGACTCTCTGAATCCCTTGGAGGAACACCTGCTCTCTTTGGTGCGCTCTTATGTTAAGAATGATGCAAAAAATCCAACTATCAAGGCTTTTCTACATTCAAAGAGAGATGACATTTTCTCCAAAAGGGAGAGCTTCAGAATGAATCTGCAACAGCCTTTTCTGAGGGAAAGCTGCCAGTTTTTCTTTTCGCTTTCTTAATTGGATTGTTAAGCCTTTTACTATCATCCCCATTAACATCATTGAAGCTGGACTCTGAGCCTCTTCTCTCAAGGTCTTCCTATCACCCATTGTCCTTGAGTGAATGGAAAGAAAACAATGCTCCCAGCACTACAATTGACAGCAGTTTGCAGCACTGACTTACAACTGTTATTTGAATCCATAATACAGAACTATTTTGAGTTTTATAACAGACAGAGGGATTAGAAGATGCAATTGTGTCTTAATTAAATTGTAGACATAGGTTTGTAACAACATGAGTGAGCTGAAACAACATACTAAAGATATGATTCAGCTACGGTATGTTATCAAACGAACTCTGTTAACTACTGTTAGCAACTTTTTTTGTGTAGTAAATGTGCTCAATGCTTTAGCTACACTTACAAATTAAGGTCAGACTCAGAGGGATGTTGTTTGATGAAGTGAGAAGACCAGAAATTTTGAGACATAAGAAGTCCCATCTGTTCCACATTGGAAGGAAGGAAGGAAGGAAGGAAGGAAGGAAGGAAGGAAGGAAGGAAGGAAAGAGAAAGAAAGAAAGAAAGAAAGAAAGAAAGAAAGAAAGAAAGAAAGAAAGAAAGAAAGAAAGAAAGAAAGAAATACATTCCCATGTTCTGCTTACAATCCTCAGTTAACCTTTTTAGTATCGGTTACTAGAATTGCAAGTCCTTAGACTTCTCACAGACATACACATGCATGTATATGCCTTAACAGAATAACAGAGTTGGAAGGGACCTTGGAGTCCAACCCTCTGATCAGGCAGGAAACTCTATACCATTTCAGACAAATGGTGGTCCAATCTCTTCTTAAGAACCTCCAGTGTTGGGGCATCCACAACTTCTGGAGGCAGCTTGTTCCACTGATAAATTGTTCTCAGTGTCAGGAAATTTCTTAACTCTAGGTTGGTTTTCTCCTTGATTAGTTTCCATCCATAGTTTCTTGTCTGGCCTTCAGGTGCTTTGGAAAATAGGTTTACCTCCCTCTTCTTTGTAGCAGCCCATTAGATACTGGAACACTGTCTTCAGAGCACATATAGGGACACAAAGGAAGCATCCACTTGACATTGCATCTTGCAGCTGATGAACTTTATAGCACAATAAATTTATTGAAACCCAAAAAAGTGGGGGGGGGACACCATTTTTAAATAGATGACAGATCTAGTTATTGTTGACTGAGCATAACCATTGCAGAGTGATAAAGATTTTTCCTAACCAAAGGCACTTAGAAGAATTTTCTGATCGAGAGCAGGAGGCACCTGGCAGACCTTCATTCAAGGGTCTCTTCGATCCAGTTCTTTTCCATCAGCTGCTAGCTAAGGCCAGGGCCACGGCCAAATTAGGCAAGGACTCCCAGTTACAGGAGCCAGCCTCTGAGCCAGAGGGCCAGGAGGACTATCTGTTCACTGAATGTATCACGGCTCCGGATTGCATTCCTATTCTGGGAATGTTTTTGGACCTTATTAAGAAGCAATGGTCCAACCCAGCCCTGGCTTCTCACCTCAGCAGTCTGGAGGGCTCCCTGTTCTGTGTGGATTCGGCCCTTGAGCAGCTAGTACAGGTGCCTAGGGTGGAATCCCCAGTAGCGGCTCTGACCTCGTCTTCTGCCTGATGCGGAGGATGCCCTTAAGGTGGACGAGAAGAAGGAGGAGATGGCTCTGCGTAGAGCCCACCTGGCTGATTCTTGGGCCATCAAGGCGGCGACTGCTTCTTCCTTTTTCACTAGGGCTTCAGTCCACTGGCTTCATCAGCTGCAAGGCAGGATTTCCCCTGAGGACCTTAGGGCCCATCAGGATTTGAGTAAAATCATTGCAGCAGCAGAATATACAGCAGATGCGTCCCTAGCAGCCGCAAAGTTTTCGGCTAGGGCCATGGCAGCTTCAGTGACGGCCCGCCGCCTGCTGTGGCTCTGGATGCCAAAAACAAGGAAGGTGCTTCCCTCACAGGGTCGTCGGGCAGATTTCCGTCCGTTACCTATTTCGGGCGGCCCTCCTTCAGGCAAGAGGGAGCCGGGGCAGGCTTTCCCCGTCAGCAGAAGCCCTTCTTCCTGAGATCTGATTATCAATCTGCAAGACCCGCCTTCGGGGGCAGGGGCAGACAGCAGTCCCAGGGCAAACGCTCCTCACGTGGATCGTCCTCCCGACTCTTCAAGTGTCAAAAGTGACTACAAGCCTCTTCCTCCCATAGGGGGTCATCTCGGCCTCTTCTACCTGCAATGGGAGGGGACCACGTCGGACGCCTGGGTCAGGGAGACCATAAGGTGCGGCCTGTCTTTGGTGTTCCTTTCTCTCTCACCAAGGTTCTTCCTATGCTGCCCCATTTCCAAGGACCCGTCCAGATGTCGTCTCATGAAGGAGGCCATCGAGTATCTGTTGGACATCCAGGTGATCCAGCCGGTGCCTCAGGATTAGCGGGGGCTGGGATTTTACTCCCACCTTTTTGTCGTCCCAAAGTCCTCAGGAGGGTGGAGGGCAATCTTAAATCTCAGAAGGCTCAACAGGTACCTGGTTTATCGCAGGTTCAAGATGCATTCCCTCTCCTCCATCCTCCAGGGAATCAGGAAGGGAGATTTCCTAGCCTCCGTGGACCTTACAGAAGCTTACCTTCATGTCCCTATGAGACCGGGACACAGGCAGTTCCTCAGATTTTGTTACGCCAGGCGCCATTTTCAATATACCGCCCTCCCATTGGGATTGGCTTCGGCCCCCCCGTACTTTCACCAAGGTTATGGCGGCCCTGGCAGCGTACCTCAGGACGCTTCCCATCAGGATTCAGTGCTACCTGGACGATCTACTCATCCAGGCGACCTCCCCAGCTGCCGCGGAAAGAAAATATGTTGGGAACATATTCATATTTATGTGTGAAATGTCAGAGAAGTGGGTATGAATCAACTACAACTTTCTTTTCTAAATGATGAGGTACTAACCTAGTGGTCATGTGTGGCCCTCAGAGGCTCCAAGAATTATGCTGCTAAAATCAAGCTGTTATATTACAAGTTTCAAGAAATCGACATTGTCTTTTTGTTATTATGATGTAAAGAGTCAAATATACAGTATGTCACAGAAGTGAGTACACCCCCTCACATTTTGTAAATATTTAAGTATATCTTTTCCTGTGACAACACTGAAGAAATGACCCTTGGCTACAATGTAAAGTAGTGAGTATACAGCTTGTATAACAGTGTAAATGTGCTGTCCCCTCAAAATAACGCAACACACAACCATTAATGTCTAAACTGCTGGCAGCAAAAGTGAGTACACCCCTAAGTGATAATGTCCAAATGGGGCCCAAGTATCCGTTTTCTCTCCCTGGTGTCATGTGACTCGTTAGTAGTACAAGGTCTCAGGTGTGAAGGGGGAGCAGGTATGTTAAAGTTGGTGTTATCACTCTCTCTCTCATCCTGGTCACTGGAAGTTGAACATGGCACCTCATGGCAGTGAACTCTCTGAGGATCGGAAAAAACGAATTGTTGTTCTACATAAAGATGGCCTCGGCTATAAGAAGATTGCCAAGACCCTGAAACTGAGCTGCAGCACGGTGGCCAAGACCATACAGCAGTTTAACAGGACAGGTTTCACTCAGAACAGGCCTCGCCATGGTCGACCAAAGAAGTTGATTGCCCGTGCTCAGCATTATATCCAGAGGTTGGCTTTGGGAAATAGACGTATGAGTGCTGCCAGCATTGCTGCAGAAGATGAAGGGGTGGGGGGT
>QLTV01001849.1:577144-614070 GCA_003457575.1 Thermophis baileyi
GAGTGCTGCCGGCACTGGGGAGCTACAGTTCATTGAGGGAACCGTGAATGCCAACATGTACTGTGACATACTGAAGCAGAGCATGATCCCCTCCATTCAGAGACTGGGCCGCATGGCAGTATTCCAACATGATAATGACCCCAAACATACCTCCAAAACGACCACTGCCTTGCTAAAGAAGCTGAGGGTAAAGGTGATGGACTGGCCAAGCAGGTCTCCAGACCTAAACCCTATTGAGCATCTGTGGGGCATCCTGAAATGGAAGGTGGAGGTGTGCAAGGTCTCTAACATCCACCAGCTCTGTGACGTCGTCATGGAGGAGTGGAAGAGGACTCCAGTGGCAAGCTGTGAAGCTCTGGTGAACTCTATGCCCAGGAGGGGTAAGGCAGTGCTGGAAAATAATGATGGCCACACAAAATATTGACACTTTGGGCCCCATTTGGACATTATCACTTAGGTTTGTACTCACTTTTGTTGCCAGCAGTTTAGACCTTAATGGCTGTGTGTTGCGTTATTTTGAGGGGACAGCACATTTACACTGTTGTACAAGCTGTAAACTCACTGCTTTACATTGTAGCCAAGTGTCATTTCTTCAGTGTTGTCACATGAAAAGATACACTTAAATATTTACAAAATGTGAGGGGGTGTACTCACTTCTGTGACATACTGTGGTACACATACTTGTTCTATAACTCATTAGCTGAAAAAGGTTGATCATTTAGCCCCTATACACCTGGGGTGTCATTGCATCACTGATACATAATCTCTGCAAATTTTGGAGAATAATTTAAAATAATTTGGAGAAAAATGCTACTTTGGTGTCAGGTTTCAGAGGCTGTTTTACTCCCATCCATTTCTGGGTGTCTGTTCTGTCTCTCAGTACGAAACAGCTTGACAGGAAGTGGGTTTTTAATGCTGACTTCCATGCCCGTTATTTTTTTAACTTGTCAAAATTATTGCTGTTTTGCCAGTCTGCAAAATTGCTCTTTATATTTTTGTCATTTACATAAGACAACATGAGCTGGCTGCACCTGGAAAAGCTGCTGTGTTTCTATTATTATTTAATCACTCACCAAGCTGCTCATTTAGAGCTACGCTCCTTGTTTTTTGCCCTGTGGGCATAAACTACTCACTCTCTTATTGGTCATCATAGACTTTAAGTCTCCCACTTATGGGAAGAAAGGAAAGAAATCAGAAGATTCTTTCTTTCTTTCTTTCTTTCTTTCTTTCTTTCTTTCTTTTTTCTTTCTTTCTTTCTTTCTTTCTTTCTTTCTTTCTTTCTTTCTTTCTTGTGTTTGAAACCGAATAATAATATCCTAAAGGATTTCATCACTTAAATAAAACATTCGGGTTAAAATGCTGAGGGCTACTTTCAACTGCGCTGCGCTTCTTCAAACATGCCTTCCCTTGCGCCCAGTGCCCTAAACTATGCTAATATCACCCCATGTGTTTTATTTCCAGTAGTTTTAAAACCTCATTATCATTATTCATCTTGGTGAAAATCAGATGCCTCACAGATTCAGTGGCCTTACTTTCATCCCTTTGTTGGCATCCGGTGCCCTCCTGTGATAGTGCCATAATAGACACCTTCAGTGCTACCTGAGAAGAAACAGACACTTTTCACAAGGACATAACTCTGTGCTAAAGTGCTTAGGCCTTTGCTCTTTGTCTTAGTGGAGAAAGCAAAGCTAGGCATGTTGAAATCAAAAGAAAAGGCATTTGAATTCTGTTTGGGGCATATACAATTTTTATTTGGGGATAGAATAGAATAGAATAGAATAGAATAGAATAGAATAGAATAGAATAGAATAGAATAGAATAGAATAGAATAGAATAGAATAGAATAGAATAGAATAGAATAGAATAGAATAGCTTTATTGTCTCTGAATGTACATTAATCGGCATACATTAAAATGAAATTTTGTTGCATACAGGTCTCAAAGGGTCACCACCTCCAATATATACTACATAACATGACAGAATGAATGAATGAATGAATGAATGAATGAATGAATGAATGAATGAATGAATGAATGAATGAATGAATGAATGAATATATTATATGACAGAGTGAAACAACACAGTCTAGTTCAGATGTATACATGTACATGACAAGTAAAACGAATCTTGCGAGTTTACCAGACGGATGGCATAGGGAACAAAGCTGATACAGAATCTGCTAGAAATGCGAGTGGTACATATCACTAAGATATTGACTTCTTTTTCCATTGGCTTCATGCTGGGGATCAAAACTCCTCTTCACTCTTTTGGTTTGCCAAGCATTTTCAGAGGCAGTGTTCCCGCAGTTGCAAGCTACAGCAGCCAAGTTCACAGGGGCCACAGGCATGCTTTGGCTTTTGAGTTGCATAGTAGAGTTTCCTTTCTCCAAACTCAGCAGGGCCTGGTCAAAAAATGGTATATGGCGAGAAAAAATTATTTCAGTATGAAAGAACCACTAAGAAGTGACTTGCAGAAAAAAGATTACACCGGCCAGAGACTGAAGCAAGCACGTGAAAGAAACTCAAAATCACCTCGGATGGATTTTGTTTAGTATAAGATTTAGTATAGATAGCAAGATATCTTCAAGTTTTCAAGATTCTGGCTTTACAATAATAAAGAAACATGTCTTAATCTATACTTCCTGTTTCTTGACCAACATCTACGAGTTGTGATCTGCTGTAATGGTAACTTCTGTTCAATAGGTCCCAAAAATATTTTCCAGTGAATCGTCCTGTTTTGGTCAGAGAACAGCTAGCTCTGCCATTAAAACTGAAAAGTTGTTATCATAGATCAACATACTAAATTTAAATGGTAGGACAGAAAATGGATTGCAGAGTATCTGATTGTTTTAAATTTGCCTTGTATATTCTTCTTTTTCATTTTCAAGGTTAAAAGTTGGCAAAAATATATTCTTAAATGTTATTTCTGGCTGTGTTGAGCTACATATTAAAATTAGGAGCCTTAGTCCCCTAAGACTGACTCTGCTCATTTTCATCTCTTAAAAAACTGCCATATTGCCAATATTTGTTGGATTGGTCTAAGATGATTCACACTGAGGTAGACAAAGATTTCCTACAGCATCTGGAAACTGCAGGACAGAAAAGAGACATTTGTGGGATCATGGGATCAAAGCAGAATTTTTGAAATTATATTTCCAGCTTTACCACCGCCAAACAGATGTACATTTAAAAAAAAAAAAGTTAGCCATCTGTTACATACACATACTAACTGCATGTATCCAGCAATAGACCAGAAGTTATGACTAGGCGAACGGAATACATGTACATGTGTGTGTGATTCTACATGCAAAGGGAAAGCTTCATATATTTTGGAATTTTAGGTGTCTGCAACCCTATGAAGGATCTCTGATCCTGAAGGGACTGAGCATAGTAAGCTTTACTTTGAGCCGGTTAGTCATTCCCTCTCAGCCCACTCCATCTCAAAGAGTAGTCATTGTAGGGAAAATAAGAGGCACAAACATTATATAATTCATCTTGAGCCATATAAATAAATGACCAATCATGGTCCTCTCACGATTGGATTATTGCAATGCACTCTATGTGGGGCCTGCCCTTGAAAGCCACCTGGAAACTACAGCCACTTCAAAATCCAATGACACAAGCAGTAATGGGCAGCTTTCAACGTACCCATGCGTCGCCACAGTTACACAACCTATGTTGGTTCCAAGTCGGTTCTGAGCACAATTGAAGATGCTGGTTGTTACTTAGAGCCTGGATATTGGAGGGACTGCTTGTCTCCAGTCGTTTCTGCCTGTCTAGTACATTCTGATAGAGTGGG
This sequence comes from Thermophis baileyi, assembly GCA_003457575.1. NCBI lineage: Eukaryota > Metazoa > Chordata > Lepidosauria > Squamata > Dipsadidae > Thermophis > Thermophis baileyi. Next base: position 580,943 of record QLTV01001849.1, read on the forward strand.
TTTATTCCAGGTCTCCTCTATTAAACATTATCATCTTGTGGGACTGAGGAAGTATGCTTTCTCACTCACAGCCTCCACCCTCTAGAACAGCAGAGATAAGACTCCAGAGATAAGACTGCAGAAAGCTCTGAAATTCTAGCTAGTCAACCAATTAGAAAGTCAACCAATTAACCACGTGCTTCATCACCCAAGTAACGACCCAACCCTCCACAAGAGGAGCTGTGTAAGAACATTATTCAGATGAGCATGGCAGCATCCCAGAGCATTGGAAAAAGAAAACAGACCGCCTATACAACATCTTCCAACAAAATGGATACCTATGCAACTTTATCAAAAATTGCCTGACTACTCAACGCCCCACAGCACAACTAACATAAGCTATGAAAAGGATGACACTGTTATACATCAGAAACAACTTAGAAACAACCAACAGGCAATTACAACACACACCATCACTATAGCACACAAAGCAACTAAAGCCCTCCAAAATGTCTTACATAAAGTAAAAGACGCAGTAGCCAAATAAGGAAGAGTCGTCTACAATTTACAGGGAAGGACATTAACAACCATCATGTCAGACAGACAGGCTGAAGACTAGCATAATGTATTCATCAACACCACTAGCAGTCAGAAGGCACAAGGAAAACTCCTTAATCTCACAATGCATGGGCAATGATGAGGATGATGTTATCCGTTCCGTCAAGTTCAACTAGCGGTGATTCTGTGGGCCAGATCTATCCACTTCTCTTCATTATTTCTTTGAGTTTTTCTATGCTCTGGGTTATGTCAATTTTGATAGTCTCCAGTCACCTTATTCTTTGATGGCCTGGTTTCCTTTTACCGCTAACTCTTCCAAACATAATTGCTTTCTCCAGTGAATTTCCCCACATGACATGGCCAAAGTAAGTGAGACACAGTTTCATGATTTTGCCTTCTAGTGACATGTCTGGTGTCATACGCTCCAGTTCTTGCTTGTTAGTCACCTTTGCTGTCCAAGGAATATGCAGGAGTCTCCTCCAGCACCACAGTTGATTTTCTTCCTGTCTTGGTTTTTTAAGTTCCAACTTTCACAACCATAGATAACTACAGGGAATACAATAGAATGAACTAACTTACAATTGGAACTAACCTACATTTGATTGCCAGGCTGATGTCCATACTTTTCCATTTTTGGCTTCTAATCATCATTACTGTCCAATGTTTTATTTCTGCGCTGCATTCACTGCCTTGAGGTATCTGCGATCCTAAGAAAATGAATTTTTCCACACATTCTATCTCGTCACTGTCAATTTCTGGTTTGATGTTTCCCTTCCTTGCAGTGGTCATATGCTTGGTCTTTTTGATGTTCAGGAAGATACCAAAATTCTCACTTTCTTCTTTGATTTTCTTGATCAGATGTTCCAGGCCTTCTTTGGTTTCTGAGAGGAGAATTGTATTGTCAGCATACCAAAGATTGTGTATGTTTCTTCCACCAATCTTTACCCCAATTTTTGATTCTTCAAGATTAGCTTACTCATGATCATTTCAGCATACAGGTTGTTTAAGAAAGGGAGAGAATGCAACCTTATCAAACTCCTTTCTCTGTCTTAAACCAATCTGTGTCTCCCTATGGTGTTTGCACACTGTCTTCCTGATTTGTGTACAGTGATTGTACCAATTTGACCAGATGTGCTGGTGCCCCCAGGTCTTGTAAGGCTCTCCATAGCTTCTCCTGAGCAACACAATTGAAGGCTTTCTTGTACTCTATGAAGCACATGTAAATGATCTTTTGATATTCACAAGATTTTTCTATGATCCAGTGCAAGTTTGCAATATGGTGGCAGGTGCCATACAGGGGTGAAATGCTACCGGTTCGGCCCGGTCCAGGTGTACCGGTAGCGGTGGCCGCCAGTGGTTCAGAGAACCAGTAGCGGTGGCAGCGCGAGGCTCCGCCCACCCTCCTGGACGTTGCCATTTTCTTGTTTTTAACCCTCTGCGCATGCGCAAAGCGTTCTGCGCATGCGCAGAGGGTGAAAGGGTGCATGTGATGGTGGTGCGAGCAGAGCGAGCGCGTGCGCGTGAAGTGAGCGCATGCGCACGAAGCGCGCATTTCTGAACTGGTAGGGAAGGTAAGTAGATTTCACCGCTGGTATCATGAGTCCTTCAAAAGCTGGCTTGGACATATGGTAATTAATTCCCTTTCTGTCTGTCCAAAGTCTGTCCATGCAATTCCCTTTATATGAAAAGGGATTTTCTGTCTGTCCATGCAATTCCCTTTCCATGATAGGGAATGCATAGACAGACTCAATCATAGTGTCAGAGTATGCACAGCGTGACTACTATTTTGAGACAACCCAGGAGCAAAATACGGTACACAGAGTGGTTTATATACAAGACTTCTATATACATACACACACGTGGTAGGCACATACCAGGCATCCTCAGTCTTAAAGCGACAATAACCCTGCTGACTCATCTTCATTGCATCAGCATTTACAGCAGCTGGTCAGCATTTAAATCTTCATTACTCTGACACATAGTTTCACCTGAGAAACTGTAAGCATCCTTCACCAAGCTAGATCCAAAAATACTAGGGAATTCCTGAAAGCTTGTCACTCAGACAAATCAGTTATCAATAAACATAATAGAGCTAAATGATTCAAAAGAGTCAATTAAAAAGCTAAGAAGGGAACAAAAAGACCAGAAATCACCCTCTTCAGTAGCCAACATCTAGATAAGCAGGGATTAATACCAGACCAACAATCAAGCAGAAAACAATAGCAATAGCACTTAGACTTATATACCGCTTCACAGTGCTTTACAGCCCTCTCTAAGCAGTTTACAGAGTCAGCATATTGCCCGCAACAATCTGGGTCCTCATTTTACCCACCTCGGAAGGATGGAAGACTGAGTCAACCTTGAGCCTGGTGAGATTCCATCTGCCAAACTGCTGGCAGCCGGTGATCAGCAGAAGTAGCCTGCAGTACTGCACTCTAACCACTGTGCCACCGCGGCTCGTGCCCTAATCAAGGAATTACCAAGGAGAAAAAAAAATCACATATACATACTAACACTGGCAGGGCAAACTACTGTATATAAACAGGGAGCAAATCCCACACTCACTTGCACTTGTGATGTTTCAGGTAATGAAACAACTGCAGGCAAACAACCAAGAACAGAGAGCACCAGGTTCAACCCTGAACTACATATACCCTCTTCTACTGTATAGGGCAGGGTTGTCAAAATCGATTTCATTGAGGGCTGCATCAGGGTTGTGTTTGACCTTGGGGGGCTGGGGTGGGCATGGCCAGGGTGGGCGTGGTCAGCTCAATGTCACTCGTGTTGGGGGTGCTTGTGGTGGCCCGAGCGCTCTGCCAGCGAAAACAGGTTCCTGAACTCCATTTCAGCTGCAACAGCCTCCTGCAACCCTCTGCCACCGAAAACGGAGCTCGAGAGGGCCGCACGCAGCCCTCCCGAGCTCCGTTTTTGTTGGCAGTGGCACTGCGGGCCAGTCCTTCACTGTTTCCAGGGCGGCCCCGCGGGCCAGATCTAAGCACCTCATGGGCCGGATCCGGCCCCTGGGCCTTGAGTTTGACACCCCTGGTATAGGGAATGTCTCATGAGACAATTTAGTTCCACTCATATCAAGACCAACTACAATATCAAGATGGTAACCACTGCATATTTTAAGACCTGGTAAAGTTCTAAAGTATGCCACCATCCCAAATTCATAGTAAACTACCTTAAACTTTTCCCCACTTTCGATTGCCACTTGAGATAGGTAGCCGGAGAGCAGATGGAAGAAATAGAGGCTGTTAATATTGTAATTAATGCTCCATCTGCTACAATTTCCTGTCTGTACTCTAATGAGTTGTGTTGCATTTGTCACCTACACCAGTCTTAATTGGCTGAATATGAGAGATGGGGAGAAAAATCATTAGAATTAATCATACCTTCTTATATATATTTACTTGCATGTGTGAACTAGCTCTATGGATATATAAATAGCTTTCTCCGAGATTTTGGCTAAGACAAAAGTCAAAACCTCTATCGATTTTCAGGTGGAGATTAAAAGTGGTGCTTCCTCTTTTTTCTAGGGACTAAGCAGTCTAGTCAGTCATGCAAAATTTATTTCACTAATTTACTCTTAAGAGGAAATAACTGCTGGAAATTTAATCATTAAAAAAGAACAAATGACAGATATATAGGTTAATTAGCAAACATCCTTAGAACTGCAGATACTTAATGCATAAAAAATAATGCTTTTTTGCCAGCTTAATGGATCGGCGCATGCATGTGTGTATGAGGAAGAGATGTGTCTTTGATTATGCAATCTGCTTGATCAATTTTTAAAACATGTAAGTAATTTGTATTTATTGTCAAGAAATGATACATTGCTATAATCTGATGTGGCTCTACCACTGAGCCACAGTCCCTCTCTGACAGAGGCCAAAATTATTCATTAAACTGTAGAGTTCAGAGACAAGAAATCTAATTTGTGGAAGATGTGTTTTGGGTTTTTGCTGGTGATCTTTGTTCATATATTTTTCGATGTTTGAGAAACCTGCACATCCTTTTTCACCAATGACAGTAACTGGACAAACTTCTAGGCAAGAATATCAATGGGAATCATTGAATCCAAGATGGTGAATGCAACCACACCGTCAAAAACTCATCTCTTTTTGACATGCAATGAACTTTTTAAAAGAGGAGAGTCACAATCATGTGGGTATATCCACCCTCGTGACTTTTTTGTCCTCCATCAGGACAACTCTAGGTCTGTGATACAAAAACCTATCACCTAGTAGACATTTCATGCTTCTTTGAAAGATATTTCTTGTCTCTAATTCTACTGAGATACCATAACTCTTATTCCCAAATTCAGTTTATAATTTCAACCAGACCTAAATAGCTTTATTGGAATGACCAGAAAAACTGTAAAATAGTGTACAATTAATGAATTAACTTAGCTTGTGTAACTAAACTGCTGGGTTTTAATCCTTTCACCTTGTGAGAATTGGCAAGGATACGTTCTAGTTTTGGGTTCCCTCCTCCCAGTCAAAATAAGAGTAATTAAACTTAATACTAACCTTCTTCCTGAAAAAAACCAACTTTCACTTTTGGTTTAACTTGGCTTGGTCTCCTGGCCAGTTAACGCTTGCATTATGTGTGCCTGTGTGTTCAAATGTTAAATTGGAACAGGTTCCTTGCAATTTGGCAGGCATTATGTGGACTAAGTCACATTCAGAAGGAATTGAATGAGTGCTGAGAAATGTTATGGAACTTCTAAGATTGTCCAGTCAGAATTGTGAGACTTCTAAGTTTAAGATGAGGAAATTTAATGTGTTTCATGTTTGGATATTATCATTCTTTAAAATTCTTTTGCCTCTGGCTGTCTTCAGAAGGAGCCTCGGTATGCAGATGAGTAGGCTGTATTTCTGCAATCTATTTTGCATCCTATTTTAATTCCTATTTTGCACCAGAGGCAGTGTGTTTATGAGATCTAAGAGGTTTGTGGATTCATTTATGCTTGCTTCCTTTCATTTTAAAGCAGATTGTGGCAGCTACACAATATGGCATAAGCCATGCAGGATAATCATTCTTTCTCACATGCCCCCAAAACCTTATATTGTGTTTCTGGTTTTAGGTAAAATATTAATATTAATTGTTACCCATGTGTATCTTTGGATCAGCCATTGTGTATGTATGTATATAATGCCTTCTGTATCCTCACACAAGCACTCTTTGTGCCTGTTTCAAGTTGCTTTAAACTGTTTAAAAAAAGATGAGAAAGGATCTGACAACAATTTGTCCATCATATAGATCTAGAAATTTATTTATTTAAACTTCTTATGGAAATGGAAAAAGATGGCATTTGATTTCATGGGGTAATATTTGGGCATGGGAGACAACCAAATAAATCTCTCTCCCATTTCTGAGGCCCAGGTGATATCTGAAATGGGAATGGGGCAGAAAAAATCTCCTCAACTCAAAAACTGATAATAGCAGCAGCACCAGACAAAATAGGACATAAACTGAAAAAAAAACCTTTATTCTGCAGAATATATCTCAAGAAGCTTGTTCTGTTAACCGACACCAAAATGGGCCAGTTTCTTGACTTCAAATATCAAAATACTATTTAAAAAAATTCAGGACAAAACAACACATTTTCTGTAACTTTGTAAACCAGAGAATTTTATCCCTTCTCAAACTAAGCTAAAGCAAGTAATAAAGATCGCAACTCCATAGAATGAATTTATGAAGGACACACATATTCTCACAATGTAACTGGCCATTCAAGAAACTGGCTTTCTGGACTCAATCAATGATACATCTTTTAGACTTGAATCGATTGCCTCAAAATGAATCAGGAGAGCTTTGAAATGTGTTGGCATCAAAATGCATTTCTAAATACACGTACAGTACACTTTTTTTTTGTTCCAGAAAATAATTATTTCACCAAACCATCCTGCTCTAAAGTGGTGTCTTTCAGTTACCTTTGACCTCAGCTTTCACAGTACTGAGCTAGATGGTTGAAAATTATGGGTATTAAGGTCCAACACAAATGGATGACACCAGCTTTGAGATACAGCATTATTTTCCTAGGTTATAGGAAAAAAAACACCACTGACACTTGATAAAAATGTTTTCATGAGATTTTATACATATTCCCCAATATAGGTATTTTTCGTACACGAGTCTGCTAATATATACATATTCACAAACAATTTTGACTTAAGGCAATGCATTTGTCTTTTTGTATCCTTCCATAATGCATCTTTTCCTTTTTTTTCCTTTTCTCTCCCATCGATAATCCCTTAATTCAACATGAAACCTTTTAAAAGAAATGTAACCTAGACTCATTGCTTTAGTTAATCGATTATCAGTTCATCAAGGCTCTCTACTATCTCTAAGAGAGACAGCAATAAGAGATTTGTATGAATGCCCAGAAAGGAGAAGGCAAGTGTATAATTTTGGACAAAGTTTTAACTCTTCATTCCACCATGTGACACACACGCACACGCACACATGCACACACGCACACACACACACACAGAGAGAGAGAGAGAGAGAGAGAGAGAGAGAGAGAGAGAGAGAGAGAGAGAGAGAGAGAGGGGGACTTTGGCCCACTTTTAGCCTACATCATTTAGTTTTTCCTCAGTGGAAAGCAGAAGCCATGGAAATTCCCTGTTCCATTCAGCAAAGATCATTCACGGTCTGTAAGTCGGCAAATCAATTGATTGACAGGCTACCTGGAGCCAAGCATTAAGGGTAAAAAATCTATGATAAAATGTGTAAAAGTTCCGAGAACCCATTGGGGCCCACAGGCCCACCCAGGAGCAGGGCTGGATGACAGTGGAATTGAACTCTCAGGGTCTTTCTTAGGATGTTTAAATGCCTAGAAGTGATTGTCTTAAGTACCATACACACACCTGGGTTGAAACATACCATTCGGATTGTGTCATGGTTACAAATGTATTTATTTAATAACCAGAGGCATCCTGCAGTGCAGATAGTAAATGTACCTGTTCAGGATTCTTACTGTTAATGTAAAATATATTGAGATAATTACGCCATCTGAAGGCAAAGCGTGCCTTGCTTTCAGCAGCTTTTCTTTTAAATCAAATGTTTGTCAGGCTGAGCATCTCCACTGATCACAGTTGTGTTAAGAACAGCAGGGAAGACTGATAATACATCAGAAGTGGAGTCTGAGCCATTGAGGTACAACTCTACAGGTGACATTATGCAGCAAAGCAACTGTGTGGGGATCTTTGAAGGAAAGTTATTTCAAATGGGAATGCCTACTTCAATGTAAGAGTGGAAAACTGAAAACTTAAGCACAGAGCTTTATTTTATTTTATTTTTTAAAAAATACTCTATAATAAATAACCCATTAACAATACAGACAAGTGTGTTCCTCACAATGGGAAAGCAGATTTTAATGCTTTTTCTGAATTTAGGTGGGTCTAATGTAGCTTTCCCAGATCCAAAGTGCAACCCCTGATGAGCAAAGTTGAGCACATGCTTAATAAGGTTCAGGGAAGGCTGGCCCATATGACTTGCTCCAGGGGTGAAATTCAAAAATTTTCCCTACCGGTTCTGTGGGCGTGGCTTGGTGGACGTGGTAGGGGAAGGATACTGCAAAATCTCCATTCCCACCCCACTCCAGGGGAAGGATATTGCAAAATCTCCATTCCCACCCCACTCTGGGACCAGCCAGAGGTGGTATTTGCCGGTTCTCCGAACTACTCAAAATTTCTGCTACCGGTTCTCCAGAACCTGATGAATTTCACCCCTGACTTGCTCCCTGAAGAAGTCTAAATGTATTCCCTCCTTTTGTGATTCCTCAAGCCAGCAGAGTGTTGGCTTTAAGAATTGCCTGCTTGTCTTCCGTGCAAACGGTGCCCATCATCCAGTAATGTGCACATACATGCAACACAGGACCCAATCTCTCTGCCCAATTTTTTTCCTCTGCTGCATACATCAATCCTCTTAAACCTTTATTCTTCCGTATTAAATACATTTCCTCTAGTGTCAATGTTTTTATTTCTCAATCCTCATGTTCTTCTCCCTCCTGCTCTCTTTCTCTCTTGTGTCCCATTTTTTTTTTAAAACAGGCTTTTAAAACCAGTGAATTACCAGTGCTGTAATGAAATGGGAGTTACTACAATCCCCATCTGCTAAGTTGATTTAAAAGAGGTGGCCTTTCATTACAAATGGTGTTTAAATCTACTTGCCATGAGATTTTAAGTCCATATTATTATTAAAATATTATGATTTATTTAACTAATTCAAGCAAAATCAACAGCAGAGGAAATCCACAGTCAAGTGGGAGTGGTGGAAACCCACAATCCTGAGAGCAAAATTAGATTAAGCAAATTATTTGGAGCAGAAAAGCAGAGAAGCAGAATTGCAATCAATGTACAGTACAAATACCTCCGTTAATATGATTGTATAATGCTACATTTGCTGTATTAACTTTTCTAAATATGGAAGGCTAAGAAGAGTAGTATTGTAGGTCATATTAAGTTTCTCTGAGTTTCACATGTAATTATTCAACGTCTGCTTTAAATATACACTAATACTGACCCATTCAGAGGAGCAAGAAAGGAAGAATGAAAAGTTTAGCCATGTTGATAGGATTAAAAACAAATTGTTGAAATACTTTGCATGAATTATAAAGTGCTCAAATTCCAGGTATCCACTGATACTTTTGTGTATTCCTAAAGCAATCTGACACACAGCAAAAAACTGCAGTAGATACAGTATGTGAAGAACACTACCACTGGAAATTTGTTAGGATGAAAAACTTGGTTAATCAAGCCAAGTCTTTATTACTGTACCATTGGCCATTTACTAGTTCTTCATACAGACTGGATTTGACTTGGGATTTCTGACATAGCAACTACATCTGGTGATGTACCGCTTTGGTTTTTATTGGCTGATGAGTGAGTGTATCCACACTGGCTTTTTTTCCAACTGGTTCATTTCAGCATTCTATAGAACAGAATGAGTGTCTGTGGAGATTCTCAATCATCCACGTCACAGTTGTTGCAAAGGTGCTGTTCAAAAGGCAAGAAAGTCCAGTTGACTTTTGAACAACACCTTTGGGACAACAGGATGAATAGCATGCCATACCTGCCCAGCCCAATTTGTAGACCTCTCGAAGCCTTCCACATCACATTGGACAGCACTTTATGATAATACAATTTTCTTTTCTTTTCTTTTTCTCCCCCTTTTTTAATCATCTGAGCAACCAAATGGGTGTCCTGAGCCTCTGAGTGGTGGTTATATACCTATAATTCTTTCCATTCCCTAAAATAAAAGAGGCCTAACATTTCAGCCCCATCTATTCCAATGATGCTATAATCTCACTGTCACGTTGTCACTCCTCCCTCTGAGGCTGAAAATTGCACACAGGCATATATAGGCCCTCAATTAATGGAAGTGGCTCATTTTTATGCCGTAAAATAAGTGATGCTTTTGCCAAGTAGTGGCCTGATGAGCTCCTCTCTGGATTTGATTTTCAATGCAAACACAGCACCACCACTGTGGGCTGGCAGATAATTTTCAATACATCTGCCACGGGCAAGTCATCCATGGCAACATTTGACAAAGAAGTTGATAATCCTTTTTTGTCCCTCATGTGGTTCTGTTTTCATAACCTGTTCTAGAGAGCTTTGAAAAAGATCAGGTTCCATAAATGAACTGCTCAAGAGGAGAGTAGCTTACTTTCATATCCATATTAACCTGGATTTGCTGGTTCTATCTCTACCATTACATGCCCTTTTATGATCCAAACATGGGTATTTGATAAACTGCTGCAAAATGCCAACAGAGGCATTTTCCAGAGAATTAAGGTGTTAGGAGCATTCAATAAAATTGGAAAGGGTTGTGGTTAATGAAGTCTGCAACCCTTTTTCACCATTTAGTGAAAAATATGATTAATTCTTCTCAAGAGCACCATTAATCATCACAATGCATCCAGCATTGCTACTGTCAGAACACTGTACATTATTTCATTGTCTCTGATATGTGTACTTCTTTTGTCCAGTTTATTTTAAGGTTGTTGTTGTTGTTGTTGTTGTTGTTGTTGTTGGCTTTAGGTTCACTGTGAGAAAAAGTAAAAAGACTTAATTGTTTAAATACTGAGAGAGAAGAAAAAATAAAGCAAGTTGAAGATATTATCATGACAGCCATTTTGCTCTTTCTATTTAAGTCAGCTTTCTTTATTACAATGTACTTCTCCAGCTGAAGAATCAGTAAGGAAGCATTATGCTTTCCAAGCAGCTAAAATGCATCTCTCAAGTTTGTCTGGTCCATGACCAATCTGCTGCTTTATGACATAGTAAAAAAATATAGCCATGCAAAACAGCTGGTTTGGGTGCTTGGATGTGAAGTTGACCAGATCTTTTGATAGTGGATCTTGCAATAGTGGATAGATTACATTCTTCAGATCCATTTCTGCATCCCTCCTATTCCCCACGATTGTTTTATTAGTGAATAGTATTCCTTAGGGTTTATTATATAAAAAGCACAGTGATGTCCGTGACTAATAAGATGTGTGTACCTGTGTAACTTTGTATATTAAAATCAAGGAAAGAACATCCTTGCTCCTTTCATGGCCCCACTAAAGAACCTTAGCAATGTAGATTCTGCTATATGGCTGTTTCTTTTTTGCACATTTATCTGTACTTATCCAACACCTTGAGGAAACAGACTTCCCTGTTGCAGTTCAAGGCCAGCAGGAGATAACCACCTTCCTAATTTTCTTTCTTTCTTTTACAAACATTGCAGATAGCCTTTAGCACTGAATTCTTGAAAGCAAGTGAGAGCTATTTTTCACTCTTGCTGAAATATTAAGCTCACACCTTCCCTTTCTTGTTGCAGGGGAAATGGCCACTCAAATGGATTTTTGAGAGGTTATAGTACACAAAAGTATAGGAGATGAGTGACTCACACACATTTTCTTGCCATTTCATCTTGGGAGGTTTAGCTTTAGACTCAGTAGCTACATACAGACACAGTAGAGGACTTGACATCTTCACCATTTAGTAGCCTGATTGTGAGATGGCGGCTATAAAAATGTGAAAAATAAAACGAATAGTAGGTATTCAGAGGAGTTTCTGAGTGCTTTTTTCTCTTACTAGCATATAAACTAACTTTGTGTCGTGTTTGCAGTTGATGGTGATGCATCCCCATCAACACTGACAGGCAAGCTACTATATATAAACAGAGAGCAAACCCCACTCCCTTCTAGCACTAAAGATGTTACCTAGTCAGGTAACAAAATGTCTGCTAGCAAGTTACTAAGCTCAGAGAACACTCCAGAGTTATCTCTTTCTTGTACTTTCTGAAAGGGGACAATCAGACTGAATCTCAAATGATTTCAAACAACCTTACATAGCATAGTGGTTAAGGTGTGTGAAACTAGGCTGAAGTTGGCATAACCTAAATATGAGGCAGCATGTAAGCAGTGAGGAGACAAAGCCAGGAATCTTGTCTACAAGATCCCTTGCAGGTCGTAGATAAGAAGAAAAGAAGTTAAGAAACAAAGGAAAAAATGTCTCCTGAACCAGACAAAGGAAGCTGGGTCTGAGCCCATAGAAAACCTTCAATCCCAGCTAATGAGAAAGAGATTGGGTTAAAGGAGATCTGAAACTCATTTACTCCTTGAGTCTTTTTTCCCCCTTGGGATCCAACTTACCTTAGGGATAGGCATATTGTTTGTGTGGTACTTAACTAAGCTGTTCTATCCAAGGATCTTCCTCCCTCCCTCCCTTCCTTCCTTCCTGCTTTGAACTCCAGAAAGAACAAAAATTAGCATTATTCCTATTTTATTTAATAGATAAAGGAGATAATCCATGAGATTCTTCAGTAGAGCCCCATTCCTGTGTCCATTTTGAGGATATTATTATGCTGGACTAAATCCTTTCCCTAAAGGAGCTAACAGTGAGGAACTTGATTTACAAAATAAGCAATGGTTTTAAAAACCTAAAAATATTTTGTTAGAGAAATATAAGGCAGAGGCTGTGTGAGAAATGCTAACAGCGAGAATAAATGGATTATAATTCCTGGCAAGAAGATTGGTATTTTTCTCCTACACCATCCACACTTTTAGCAGCATACATTTTAAAAAAGGTTTGCCTGAAATGCAGTGGTTATCATGAGAATTTAATTTGCATAGCCTAGATTTAAAGCGATTACTGCAGAAGAGGAGAGAAAAATATTTCCAACAATATCCAGGAACACAGGATAGAACAGCTTCTGCACTTTTTTTTTCGTTATTAGAACAGCAACATTATCTTCCAGAGCAAAACTTACCAGTGTTATAAAATTGCAAGGTGGGAAGGCAAGCCTTAATTAGAATATTTGCAAGGGAGGGTTGCAAATACAGGTTTGTGCACAAATAGGCTTTTTTTTTTTTTTTGGTAGGAGATCACAAGTGTATGCAGTGGTGGGTTGCTGTCGGTTCGGACCGGTTCTTTAGAACCGGTAGCTCTGACTCCAAGGCAAGAGAGAACTGGTTCTCTGTATCCATGAAAGTGGGCCCGCCCGCCTGCCCGCCCGCCTGCCCCTGGGTTATACTGACCTTTATCTCTGCTTCCGAAGCCCAGCTGATCAGGGGCGGCAGATTGAATTGCCGCTCCGCAGCTGTTTGCCATTCTCCTTGCCTAGTTTGCAACGCAGAAGTGCTTTTTTTTTTTAAAGTACTGAGCATGCGCAGAGGATCAAGTCCGGGAAGGGACGCACGCAAAACGTGCACTTCCGTCACGATGTGAACCGGTGGGGAAGGTAAGTAGAACCCACCCCTGAGGGTATGGAAGGAAGGAAGGACAGACAGATACAGTACGTGTGTGTACAAAAAGAACAGATACCAAAAATATATAAACAGTTAATCATGGATCCCCTAATAATAGCTGGATTTGTATAAAGCTTACAACACTTGTGACCCAGAGTCAAAATACCATTTGGATATTTATTTGGGTCTTGCTTTGGAAGGTATATGGAAAAGATTATAATTTGTGTAGGCAGTAATTACAGACAGTCCTCTGTATTTTTAATGTTATCAGATTATATACCAAGAGGCTGATCACCAGTCCATTTGATTGTAAGTCCAACCAGTACAGTTCTTACCTTATGTAAATGGCACATGTCTAATTCCAGATGTACTGTAATTCACAGTCACTACACAAAGGAAAAACATTGCAAAAAAACCATAATGAGATCAGGAAACAAACAGGACTGGGTAATGTCCAAAATGGTGTACAATCAGCCTCCCAAATGTGTGACAGTGCGGCCAGGTATACATTTGCAGCGTGCCATAAACTAACCCTTTCCGGCCTTCTGAGACTTTCTAGGTTGGAGTTGTGGACAGGTTTGTTGGTACCAACAGAAGTTTGTAAGGCAAAAGTTTGTAAGAACAGGACTATCTGTGGGGCCTGTGAAATTGAAGAACGTACATCATAGCACCTAGTGGATTACTTTGGCACGTGACATTGTGACGCTCGGGTTCATATACTCAGAGGAATTTTGAATATGGCTTTGGAAACTTTCTCGTGAGTTGCCTTCTGTGAACCTTCACAGTGTGCGATTCAAAATACCTACAGCTGGCACTGCCATTTCCTTTCTCTCACAAGCGTGCAAGGATCCGCCTCCAACTACCCCTGTGCACAGCCTGGGATGCTAAAGAAAAAAGTGCTGAGGAAGAAAAGACATATTGTTGGATTATATGAATGCTTTTGCAGCAAAAGAGCCCTAACCTCTGTAGTAAATTCAGCATTTTAATGTGTTCAATCCACTCATTGACAGTTGAGAAGAGGAATAACTGATGCACTCCTATACAAGCCAGATGACTACAGTGATTATTAAAAGTATGTGGGCAGCAAAGCAATAATAATAATAATAAATTACCATAAAATGTACAAACTTAATGGAAATCACATTGCAAACAGATATGCCCTTATAAAGAGGGTGTTTATTGCTTTATAAGAGGAGAGTGGGTTTCATTCTCCACTATTTACTCTTCATTTTCCCCTCTATCCTTAGGTTCAACTAATCCACTATAACCATGAGTTATATACAAATGTCACAGAAGCTGCAAAAAGTCCCAATGGCTTGGTGGTAGTTTCTATATTTCTGAAAGTAAGTATAGTAAAATTTCATAAATGTTTAATTACATTCTGCTGGGTAATTTTAAGAAATTAAGAGCGTTGGTGCATACATCCAGGAAGTCTAACTGCAGCCCTTTTCTACTTGGTACCCCAGATGTGTTGATATTACAACTTCCGGACTCCCCCATCCAGCAAAGGAATTGTAATTCTGTGGACTATTTACAGGATGGGGAAGACAACTTTGAAGATTGCCTGCATTTAAAAACTGCTGGTTCTTTGGGGATAACACAGTCATGCTTTAGGATGAAAAGCAATTATATCACTTTGGAGAGAGACACAAACATTACACAAATCCATTTCCATCTATCTGAAAATAATGCAGTAGTATTTTATATTACTGTAATTGTGTTATTAGTAATAATACTCTTTGGCAGATGCTCAGAAAACATCACAGATCATTTGGGGGCCTTTTTTCTTATCCCAGTCTTGTGCTTTTGGGTTTCTTCCCTCCATAAATATTTCTAGAATAGACCAGTAGTGGGTTCTAAAACTCGTTGCTACCGGTTTGCGCTCTCGCGCGTGCGCAACACTTCTGCACATGCGCAGAAGCTTCCCGGGCGGGTGGGCGGAGCCTCCTGCCACCACCGCTACCGGTTCTAAGAACCGGGCCGAACCGGGAGCAACCCACCGCTGGAATAGACTGTATTTAGTTTGTCTTTTGCACAAAGGAGAAGGGTATTATTCCCCAGTGACCTATCTAATAGTCCCTGTACTAAATGATTTACATACATTGAGGTAAAGACAGAGATAATATTTGAAAAGAATTTCTTTATGCATGTTCCTTTCTGGGAAACAGGATTTGTAGATTTGCGGTATCATTCACTTGGCACTAGAGAAATGGTCAGGGATAGTCAGAATTGTCAGAGACATGAAGGGAGAAGTGGAAGTAGAACTTCAGCCTGAAACACTGATGGAGTCCAATATTAGCAGTCTTCAGAATAGGTTGCCCAGCATATAGAGGGCTATCTCATATTTCCTAAATCAATGTCATGCAATGTCATGTCAGGTGGCAATATGTCACCTGTTATATTATTTAATAGGGGTGCATCTCAGAACAATATCCTTCAAGAAGGCCTGTCACTCACTCCACCCCAACAAAGATGACTTGGGGCTAATCTATATTATCAACAGTTGCTTCTGTACATGTGTGGTAGACACCCAGAGGTCACCATTTCTGGGTCAAACGACACAACTTCTCCAGTCTACTCCAGTAGCTACTTCAAATGGGCTTTTTGTGCAAATTTCCATTCAAGTAGCATACCCTTCAAAGATTTGGTACAACCCTTTTTTTTTTTTTTTTTTGTAGCAGGTATGAATCTGGACACCTTGTTTCATGCAAAGAGCTTAATCCTTTCTCTCCGACTGCATTTTTCACTAAGTGGCCATTTTGCTTCTGGTGTGGGATCTTAGAATGGTACTGCTGCTAAAACCGGCCAAAGGAGAGACATGGGGAGAGGTACATTATAAAAGTGACAGATAGAAGAAAATCTAAGCTGATTCTCCCCTGAGCTGCTGCCATTTTTATCTATTACAGCCAGTTAAAATTTCAGACCTAATACAGTAATGGAACTAAAAGGTAGTTTGGCTTTCACATTGCAGCAGTTAGCTGATGTTTTTTTTTTTTAAACCAAATGTAACTGAGCAGAGAATAGAAGTCTACACAGGCCTTTGACTTCCCAAAATGACAGGCATGGTAGGAACAAAGATAGCACATTTGGCTGAAGGTGGTTGTTGCGTTTTGTATGATCATAAATCCTCATTGTACAGGAGGATCCCTGGTTGCTATAACCACTGAACCACATTCCTTATTTAAGGCTGGGGATAGCAAGGGTGGCCTACATGTCTCCATGCTCCAACCTTGATTATGGTTAGAGTGGAGTACTGCAGACTACTTCTGCTGACTGCCGGCTGACTGCAATTTGGCAGTTCGAATCTCACCAGGCTCAAGGTCGACTCAGCCTTCCATCCTTCCGAGGTTGGTAAAATGAGGACCCAGATTGTTGGGGGCAATATGCTGACTCTGTAAAGTGCTTAGAGAGCGCTGTAAAGCACTGTAAAGCGGTATATAAGTCTAAGTGCTATTGCTATTACAAATCCTCCCCCGTATCTTGCTCTTCAGATAATAAAATTAAAGAGGGAGGAAAAGGAATAGAGAAAAAACAATGTAAGTGGAAATTGCATTCTGAAGACTTCCTTGGTGCATTTTTGTTCTGAATTATTCCCAGACTACATCTTGTATTTTGTTGTCATGCAGTCCAAGCGCAAGAGTCAACCTGACAAGTGCAGGCTAATTAATTCATGCTCAGGTTCCACTCTGTAACCTTCACACTGTTTTGCTTTGAACTATCACTGCCGTGTATAAATGTAACCAAGCCTTGTTCTAGATGAAGGCAGAGGGCAGAGGACAAAGTATTTCAAAATGTTGCAGAAGAAACCACAAAAAAGCAGACTCACACCAGATTCATACCTAAGCTCAAAGCAAGAGGACAAGGGCTTAATTACCTTTCTTGAGTAGTATTTTAAAGTCATGTTGATCTTTCCTGCATATTGGATGTGGAAGGATTTGCTGCTCTTGACTGGAGTGCAGGTTGATGCCCAGACCTTCTTCTCCTTACTAAATGCTCCAGCTAAAAATGGTTATGAATCCACAGTTCATCCCACTATAACTGCAGCATAGATGAGAATGCAGCATGCTGTGATATGAGGCAGAAAGTGATACGTCTGCCTCAAATCACAGATCACATATGGTGATCACTAGAACAGACCAGGTTTTGCTCTGGATTTTTGCCTAAATGAGTCTAGAGCAGTGGTTCTCAACCTTCCTAATGCTGCGACCCCCGCCCCACCGCCGTGACCCCCACCCCGCACCCTCCCCGCGCATGCACGTTGCCAGGTGGGAAGCGATGGTGACAAAGGGGGCGTGGCACCAAGATGGCGGGCTAGCGCGCGCGGCGACCCCTGTGAAAGGGTCGTTCGACCCCCAAAGGGGTCACGACCCACAGGTTGAGAACCGCTGGTCTAGAGTATACTAACCCACTCTATCTCTGGTGGCGCAGTGGTTAGAGTGCAGCACTGCAGGCTACTTCAGCTGACTGCTAGCTGCAGTTCGGCAGTTCAAATCTCACCGGCTCAAGGTTGACTCAGCCTTCCATCCTTCCGAGGTGGGTAAAATGAGGACCCAGATTGTTGGGGGCAATAGGCTGACTCTGTAAACCATTTAGAGAGGGCTGTAAAGCACTATGAAGCGGTATATAAGTCTAAGTGCTATTGCTATTGCTATTCCCCAGAAAACTGAGGCCAAGAGTTGTGGTGGTTCATGACCAGTCTTGCCTAAATGGATTGAAAGGCATTCTTCATCTCCAGCATAACCATGTCAGATTGTGCCTGTTTTCCAACATTATTAGTTAAATTTTCAGTTAAAACCAAAAACTAGGATGGCAAGAAGCTGATGCAACTCATGTTCAGAGTATTCAGAATACAGCTCCCTTTCCTTTCTGTTTTCTTTTTTTCCATTCCTGCACTAATACAAAGTTGAACTGCCATTACTCATTTCATCTGATTGCAGTATCTCCACATTTTTGCTAATTCTGTAGTTGTCCCTTGATTCTCTTCCTCCTACTCCCCACCCCCACCCTGATAAATAGACATTTTCCAAAAATAAGAGGTTCGTGGTTATTACTTTTGTTTTGACAATGAATTCTTTCCACCGCAGGTTTCTGAATCATCAAATCCATTTTTAAATCGTATGCTTAACAGAGACACCATAACAAGAATAACGTATAAAAGTAAGTTTCTTTTTGACTCCACGTCAGTGAATAATGGGACAATCTTTCAATATGTATATTTCAGATTGAAAGGAATTTCAAAAGCGAAAGATGATAAAAGCATCTCTCAGAATTGCTATATATGCTTTATTCTATGAGGCAATTAATCACAGAGTTTTTAACAAGAGAAATTCAAGCATCTTCCAATTGTTTTGTGGTAGTGGAGTGGAATTAATGAAACACATATTTTTTCTTAAATATCTGAATATTTATAAGGATTTTCCGTCTAAGCATTAGGAAGCAGTAATAGTTAAAACATGATTAAAGCATAGTAAAATATGCCATAATGAAAAAATAATCGCTGAGGTATTTTTAAAAAATCTGTGAGGTACATAAAGCACAAGTAATCCATTTACTCAGTTCTTATTTAGGCTATAACTTGTGGCAAACTTATAATTGCTCTGAGTGTTTTCAACCATTCTGTATTATACAGTTCATGTAAACTGAGATGCCAAATGCAACTGCTGACATTTCCTGAGATGTAAATGTCACCATTATCCTTTGTCAGTCAGGACCATGGACTCCTGCGTTCCATGTTCCATTAGCTGCATAAATTCCTTCTTCTACTGGCTATAGTTCATTGTAATACCCAAATTGACAATTTTTGGCTGTTGTTTTTCCTTGTGCCATTATTTCATATCAAGTTTGTAGGATGTTGGAATTGAGCTCATTCCTTCTTCGGCCATGGTTTGTAGTTTAGTTTACCCATAGTTCAGGTTGGAACTATTGATCAAGATATAGAGGGGGGGGACCTATTTGCCTCTGGTTGTGAGGCAGGGGCTTCTCTTACACAGAGGGGCAGAAAGAGTTGTATCTTCATACAATACACAACTGACAGATTACCTGCTAGCTGATGCTGTGGAGTTTAATGTCAGGACTGAATAAAAACATGTAAAACCAGTCCATGGTTAAATAGTACAAACCTAATCATTATGAACAAGGGATTTATTCTTTTCCTGGCAAA
The DNA here is from genome assembly GCA_003457575.1 of Thermophis baileyi. Classification (NCBI taxonomy): domain Eukaryota; kingdom Metazoa; phylum Chordata; class Lepidosauria; order Squamata; family Dipsadidae; genus Thermophis; species Thermophis baileyi. Next base: position 600,385 of record QLTV01001849.1, read on the forward strand.
CTGATAGAGAGCTGAAATAGATGGTAGTTGGAAGCAAAATAAGAAAAAAGATATGCCATCGGAAAGGAGAAACAGCAGGGGTTGAAATCAAGCATGGGCTCCCACATTCTGTTTAAGAGCTCCCCTAAATTACATTGCTGAAATTTAGTGACAAAATCGTAATATTTTTGGGAAAGGCCTACTTAGGGAAATAGATTACCAACAAGAAAAATATTGTCATCTTCCCTGGAAGCTTTTATTACACAAAAAAAAAGTTTAACAAAGGAGGCAGGGAAGTTACCAAGTTCACCAGCAGAACCTCTTTTTCAAACAAGTTCATTGATGGAAAAATGAAATTGGAGCTGGCTTTCCTAACAGTGGTGGGAGGAGTAAAGCAGCAGGGGAATCCACCAAGCTGGACAGAACGCCAGACTGTCTTCATGATCAAGCAGGGAAGCAGCTGACCTGTGGGAATGGATTTTTTAAGCCAGCTTTGTCTTTGGCTGGTTTATGAACAGGAATCAAGTAGTGTAAGACCCTTAGGATCACTTTTCTGTACATCAGAGGCGTATAGGAAATATAAGTCTCATATCTTCCATCTAACTTAATGAAAACATAAAAGAATGTATAAAATGCATAAATGTATAAAACTACAAAGGATAGTGGCCATCTACTTAATAACTGTGTAATTTGCTTAATGACCGACACACCCGGTCACATGGGTGCTTTGACTTATGACCACAATGACTTGGATTTCTAGTCCCAATTGCAGTCGTAAGTTGAGGACTTCCTGTATAAGCATTTTCAAGGCAAAAAAGCAATGCAGGAAGAGTTACGAAAAATAATTTTGCAACTGTCATGGATGATAGATTATAGCTTCAATGCAGGGGAAATTTAGTTTTGCTTCATGTATCAAGAGGAATTCTGTATTGCTCTTAAGCAGCTGTCTTTCAAAAACTCATATTTAGGAACCTCATTTATACAGCTATTGCTTAGCATCAGCTCTGAGAAAATCAAGGACTTACTTGCTTTTAGAATAAATTGGGTGATACAATAAGAGTTGTACACTAATTGAAGAATAGTTCTAAAAGCATCACATTCACAAGAGTATGAATCAGACTAACAATCAGACACGCTTGTGGAATTTCAACATGGATTTTTAAATTGAGCTTTCATTGTTTTAATAAGGATTCCAATTCAAACAATCCCCTGGACACACACACAGACATACGCAAAGGTATTCTCAATTATACGAAGGTATTGAAATGACTACAAGTCATTGGAAGTCCATCAACAGTTTTAAAGGATATTTGGTTTTATATTTGATTTTTTAAAACTCAAGAATTGACAGACTAATTACTATCTTTTTTTAAGCATCTGAGTTGCATTTCTAGAAAAACCCCAAACCCAAGTTTTCTTCTGCATGTGTAAAACAGTCTTTAGTTTACAGCCTTGATAGAAATATGAATGCATTTTCCAATTTTCAGTAAAATAAATGGTTCTAATTACTATGTAATAGAATTTCTTATATTTCTTATATTATGGTCCCAAGGGACATTAATCATCTTAAATTTTTCCATAAGTGTTTAGAGCCAAGATTTCTGAGACCGGCATCATTTCCTCTTTGGAGGTATCCAACATAGTGCAATTTTTGGATGCCGGTCTTAGGCATATGTAAGATATGGCCAACAAGCCGCATAATGACAGTCAGCAGTATTTACTGTATATTGCAAGGTAATAAGATTAAACCAGTGGTGGGTTGCTACCGGTTCCCCCCGGTTCAGGCGAACCAGTAGCGGCGGCGGCGGGAGGCTCTGCTCACCCGCCCGGACGTCATCATGGACGATCTGCGCATGCGCAGAACATCGTGCGCGCGCACATCTCCGAACCGGTAGCAAAGGTAAGTGAAACCCATTACTGGATTAGACCTACTGACAGACCAAATAGTAAGGACCACTGATTACACCATGGATGCTCAATCTTGGCAACTTTAAGACTTGTGGACTTAAACTCCCAGAATCTTGCAAGACTTAAAGTATTTCACCTCTCCTTTCCTTTTACTCTCTGGAAGACCAGGGAGGGTCTTTTCTGAAACATTTCCCTCACCATCCCACCTTCTATGAGCAGAGAGACATCTCTTACATGCTGGTTGTCCAGTCTGCAGGACTCCCTCCTGTTTCCCCAGGTTTTTCCTGCATATCGTTATGGAAACCAATGCATCCTTACATGTATCTTGCCAATTTCAAATCAGACCAGCTTCTTTTTATGAAAGAACCACCATTTCTATTCTTAGGGAGATGTGGATGTTTTGGTTTAGTCAGCTTACTTGCCACCAAGATGTCTCAATAGTTGGTTAGCTCCAACAAGGGGTTTCATTTGCCCATCATCACTGTCACTACAACTCAGAAAAGTGGATTTCTTTTTTTAAAAAACCAATGTTTATTTATTTTTCTGTTACATTTATGCTCCATATTTGATGCCAGGAATTCAAGGCAGCTTAAGTAAGATCTTTTTTTTTCTTTTCTAGATAGCATGGACTGAGAGGGAGACTGTAACCCATGGGGTTTCTGTAGCTGAGGATGGACTAGATTTCTTCAGCCCTAATCTAACACATTTAACCACTGCACTGTACATCAGTAATGACTAATAATACTTCTACATGATTATATCATTGTGGCAGAAGATTGGAATCCTTTGCTACTTTATTGACAGGGAACAGTAGGTTACAAACCTCTGCATAATTCATTATGATTTAATTAAACAGGAGAGCAACTCACCAGTCTAGTTGCTGCACTGTAACAGGCCGTCTATTTTAAGCTCTTTGCATCTTTCTCTGCGAGTCATAACCCTTCCTCCACCATTTCCTTGTTTTAATTTTGGTCTTAACAATCCTCCCTCATGTTCTTTTTGCTCGTGATTCCCATCTACATGCTAATGCCTAGACACTAAACTGGAGTGTATGAAAGTAAAATGATGTAAAACTCTGGAAAGGAAAAAAATCCACAGCGAACCAAAACCGAAAAACCTGTCATGGAATCTCTAAAGCAAAATGCTGTCTCGCTTATTATTCTGACAAAGAGCAAATAAGATGAGATACAGCAAAACATTGCAATAGTGGCAAATATCTGTAGCTCAGGTGTAGGATGAGGGAGAAGGTTTGTTCTCCAAGCTTGTGGGTTGGTTTTGGTACCAGGCTAGGTAACATCTTCAGCAGAGTTTAGGGGCAAAATGGTATTTTTTTAAATTGAATGTATATTGCCGCCTATTCGCCCATAGCGACTCAAGGCGGCTTACAGAATATAAAACCACATTTAAAACCATAAAACTAATAAAAAGAATCAAATAAATTAATATAGTATAATATAAAAAAATCACCCCGGCGACAGCAGATTACACAAGCCATTTAATGGGCTACATCCTGCTCTGGGTTCCCCAGGCCCGCTGGCAGAACCAGGTCTTCAGCACCTTCCGGAAGAGTATTAGAGTGGGGGCCATTCTAATCTCTGGGGCAATGATGTTCCAGAGAGAGGGAGCCACCACAGAGAAGGCCCTTCTTCTAGGTCCCACCAGGTGTATCTCCCTCAGGGATGGGACCCACAACATTCCCTGCCTCCCCGCTCTGATGGGTCGGGTAGATGTGACCGGCAGGAGACGGTCCCTCAGATAACCTGGTCCCAAGCCATGAAGGGCTTTAAAGGTGACAACCAGCACCTTGAACTGCACCCGGAAGCAAATCAGCAGCCAATGCAGCTCCCGCAGGAGAGGTGATTCATGAGCACACCGGGGTCTGCACAAAACCATACAGGCCGCTGCATTTTGTACCAGCTGGAGCTTCCGAATGCTCTTCAAGGGCAGCCCTATGTAGAGCATGTTGCAATAGTCAAGACGGGAAGTGACTAGGGCATCAGTGACTGTGAGTAGGGATTGTTGGTCCAGGAAAAGGCGTAACTGGCGCATAACCCGCAGTTGCGCAAAGCCCCTCCTGGCCACGACCGCCACCTGCTCTTCGAGCAGGAGTCGTGAGTCCAGGAGAACCCCCAGATTACGCACAGGGTCTGTTTGGGGTAGTGCCACCCCATCCAAGACCAAAGGTGGCAATTGTCCCTGAGCCAACGAACCCCAAACCCAGAGCCACTCGGTCTTGCCAGGGTTTAGTTTCAACCCGTTGCTCCCCATCCAGCCCCTAAAGCCTCCAGGCACTGCGAGAGGGAGGACACGGCATCACTTAACTCACCACGGGCTGAGACATACAGTATCTTGCCCATATGCTATCTGCCTCCTCTCTGCCCCTTGTTATACTATATTATTACTGCAGGGGAAGAACGGACCCCTTTGTGATGGAAGGGAATAGAATGTTGTGATTTGCTGTGTCATTGATGATGATGTGATTGATTAATGTCTGCCTAAAAAAAGTTGTTTTGTTTCTAGGACGTATCTGAAGAACTATTTCTCCCTCCCCTTTTTTTATAATATGGGCTACCTTGTTTAGAACAATGTGGCAGGCTGTGAAGGAGGAAATCTTGAAGCCTACAGTGCTTTGTCTGTCTCCCAGAATGATGTTTCTGATTACCCCAATCTGTATACAGGAAGAGTTGTAATCACACAGTTTGCATTTCCCAACAGTTTCCCAAATAGTGTTGGTTATTGCATCTGCAGCCTCAACTGCCTTAAACTCCATGTTCATCACCAGATTGTGATGTAGTTTTGCACCTTGTGTGAGCATTTCCATATTCTGAATATTAGCTTTGAAAATATGCACCCTCCATGCCAGTAGATTTAAAGCTCTGATGTTATGACTCGTAGAAGTCATATCCTTCCTTTTGGTAGGAAAATGTACTGAGTATAATTATAATTAATCGTACTGACAGATCGAATAGTGATGACCACCAACTACTCCAGGGGTGTTCAACCTTGGCAACTTTAAGATCTGTGGACTTTCTCTCCCAATTCTCAAAATTCCCCAGCCAACTATGAATCTATAAAGCTATGCTGGCTGGGGAATTCTGGGAGTCGAAATCCACAAGTCTTAAAATTGCCAAAGTTGGAGACTTCTGGACTACACTAAAGGAAAACATTCCAAAAGGCAAGAGAATTGTGGTGAGGTTAGTGATGGTTGCACTGCCTGTGAATAATCTATTCTAGCTCTAACAATGGCCTCATTGCTCTTGGCATTGACCAAGGGAAGTGAGCAAGGGCTGGAGGGCAGCAGAAGATGAAGATCTGACTGCTTCCTCAAGTATTCGGGTCAAGAGGTCAGGTAAGCTCTGCTGCTGTTGATGGGTTCCTTTTTAAGTGAGGTTATTTTTTTTATCCTTGGATGCCAGGATGTCCTACACCGTGGTTTTGTGTTTTAATCCTTGTATGTCACTCAGTGTGAGATGGTCATAAAAATCAAAGAAGGCCAAAGTTCAACTTCAAATGCAATTATCTTATTAAATTGTTAAAACTGCACTGATCTGCATTACTGCAGCCTTTCTACTTACTCTTTGCTTTAGAGATAGCTTAAGCTGAAATCCTTCAAGTGTCTTTTACATCACACCCTAGACAGTTTCAAAAAGTAAGCTAACTTTCAGAGGGTCTGAACTGGAAACCTGTTATAGCCACAAACTACTTATCCAACCTTGCTTGCCCAGCACGCTGTGGAGCCTTTTTTTTTTTTTTTGCCTTGTCTGAATGCCTTTCTCTCAGAATCACTAGATGGGAGATACTGCAGGAGCCCATTTGGAGAGAGAGGTCGTCCCACTGGTCAGAAAGAACCAGAGACTTCATTGTGTGCCTTTTTCCACTGCCTTTTCTACACCAATTTAGCGGCAGCCATTCCTTTAGGCCCCTCCTAACAAATCTTGCCTCCAGAAATCGCGTGCACTCCATCACTGGATGTTTTTACGAAGAGTCTAGACGAGAGATGTCAAACTGATGGCCCACGGGCCGAATGTGTCACACACAGGCCACACCCACCCCAGCTCCGCGAAGGCAAAAAATGGTGTGATACGTCATGTGATGGCAATGTGACGCGGCAAGTTTAACACCTGTGGTCTAGACAGTCACTTATCTAAAATAGTATAGGTTCTCCTGCTTGAGCAGGGGGCTGGACTAGAAGACCTCCAAGGTCCCTTCCAGCTCATTCATTCATTCTTTTCTATTTATTCTATTCTAAATCCCCAGTCTTGTATAAGGGAGAGCAGTTCGTTTCCTACTTGCTCCGTTTCTCTCTGCGCAATTTCCCTAAGATGTCACAGCAGTGGCTTTCTCTTTTATCGCATTTCCATTGCGTTTCTGTTTTATGTTTGTATCCTTTACTGTATTTTGTTCAATTTTCCCCTGTTTTGGTTTTTAAGTTTAGCTTTTACAAATCACACTGTCTTTGCAATATTTGGTTATTGTTTCTGTAATTGGATTTTTTTTCCCCTTGCTGGTCATAGACCATAATTAGTCCATAATACTTAATACATACTATATCTTAATGCTTGTACCCACTAAAGGAAATTAATCAGTCTGATACCAGTTATAGGTAGTGTTCAAAATAAACAGTTGATGCTTTAAAGCAAGATGGTGCTTGCTGTTTTTTATAGAAACATGGGCCATCAAGAAGGATATAGGAATTGTGAAAACACAGGAAGGATTGGGGTGTATTATTTTGATAGAGGGTAGGTTTCTGTGCAGATCCCGTCTAATGACTTGACGACTGTAATAGTGCAATTATGGGAGGGGAAAAGGTAAATATGAACAATGTAGATAATTGCATAATGATCCTAATGGGTTATCAGTGCTTTCTGTGCAGTTAGTCCAATAAAAACAGTTACTGATTGTAACTTGCAAACTAACTCTCAAAAGTGACAAATAAATTGGGCAAAGCCATGTGTTCTACCACTCAGAGATTTCATTACTGCAATTTGCAAGATGTGCTTAAGTTCTCATTTTTTATTTTTTTTTCCAGGGTGTTTTAAAAAAAATTTTTTTTTAATGTTTTATGTGGTTTTTGTCCTTTTATGTTTTTATTTTAGGTGCTTTAGCATACTGTAGGGGTTTTCTTTTCTTTTTTTCTTTTTTTTAAAATCTTATAATATTCACTTTTTTCTTTTAAAGTATATTGCATTATAAGATAATCATATCATTGATATATCTATATAATGCATATATAACATTACACATGAATATTTATTTTTATTTTATTTTATAAAATTTATATGCCGCCCAACTCCCGAAGGACTCTGTATGTATGTAATGCCCTTTATAATATAATATAATTATAACATGTTTAAAATGCAATATTACTTTTAACAATTGCCAAAAATAATCATAAATAAAAATACTAAAGTATTTTAGTAATGAAATACCTTTTGAAAAAGCAGTATAAAAATAATACCATAGATAAATGCTTTACATTTAAAAGACCAGTTGAATTTCCTATATTTCTAATTTAAAACTGTCAAACAACAGGGCAAGAGAATAAAATCCCTAAGATTTTGGGAAGCTTCTGCCAGTTGAGAGAAATGAGAGCATTTAAAGCAGTGATCAGACAAAGAGAAAATGCTTTCCTGCATTTTAAGGGAAGACTTCCTAAATATCAAAACTAGCTATGAGATTATTATTTTTTATCCCCTAATTTCTAAGACCGGACTTAATTGTTTTATTGACTGCAACTCTTTATACGAAAGCATGGTCTTATGGCAGAACAGATGGAACAGTCACATGATCATGTAATAAATTTTTGCATGACTGTGCTCCCAGAAATCCCTGTTTGTAGTTTAATTTGTTAAATGGTTGCTGCCTCCATTTTAAGTAGCTTCGCTAAGGACCTCATAGGGAGACTTTTAAAATTTGAAACACCTCATTTTGACTAAACACTTTGATGCTGAGCATCACTCTCTATGCTTCATAAATAATGAACAGGTAAGAAGCGGAAAGAGAGAAGGAACTAGGATGAGACAGAAACCAGTCAACAATTGCAAAATAAATCTGCCTTTACTGGTCTGAGTTGCCAAGACAGTTGAGATGCATTTGGTTAGCTCCAGCACTCTTCAGCGCTACAGAAATGATTTTGCTCACCTATTAGGCTTGGAAATAAAAGTATCATGCTGAGTCTTCAGGCCAAGGACCTACTGCTATAACCATGCATCCGGAACAGTAGGAGATATGTCATCTTTGGCATGGATTGCCTGCCCATTTTTTTTCCATTGTCACAGTTCAGTCTCATCATTAGTGCAAAAACATTAATATTGTCATTCCTTCAGACTTAAATAAATGTCCCGTCAATCATTTTCTCCGAAAAGGTTTTCGACATCATGTCAGGCTCAAGAATAAGTGTGGGTGAGTTGCTCAAAAACAGGAGTTGCAAGGGACCGAGATCTGAGCCAAGACTTCTTCCCTTCAGATCTAAAACTACCTGCAAAGAAAAGAGAGGGAAGTCAGACCGGAGCAATCTTTAGCATCTGTGTAGTAGTGGCAGCTTTAGTAAACTGTGAATTGGTCTGTGAAATAAAACAATATTGTTGCTGAGCAGCAGAACAGGAGGAATGGTCAATACTAGCCAACATCAGGCAGAGGTGAACAAAGACCCAGTGATCAATGGGAGGAATTTTCCTGCTGATACACCCCAATTGAGTTCTCGGGTTTTGTTTTAGAGCCTTAATACTGGTGATTTGTTTAAATTTGGCTCAGGATGGCGGGGAGGGAGTTTCCTTGTGTTCAGGGCAGGCCTGGGAAATGGTGGAATCATTTGAGATGACGAGAAAGAACACGAGGGTCATAAAAAGTGAACTACTTTCCAATGAATGCGGTATTACTTATCTATATAACAGGTACTTAATTCACTTAATCTGTAGCAGTTTGGTACTGGGACTCTTGGCTGAAAGAAAAATTGTGCTGTTCTCTAAATTTTCCCTAAATTTTCCCTAATCCATCACAATGCCACAGCACCATTCCTCTGCATCTGTCTCACTTTCGAAATGCTGCTTCCAGGGTGCCAAGATCTGTCTCAGAAAGAGCTTCCCCCTGCCCTGGACAATTGGGGAATTCACCAGACTCTCTGAGGTCAGAAAGGAGCCCATACATTGCGACTGTTCCTGTTGTTTCCCTCTCTGTGAATTGTCATGACAAGCAATCACACATGAACACACTTTCAGCCATGCTTGACTCACCTCAGGATTGAAAACCTAATTCTCTGAGGTTTACAGGAACTGGACCTTTTTGACCAGGGGATACATCAGAGTCACCACTTGCAGATAGCATCAAGGGATTATTGTGAAGATCCAGTTCTACACTGAGGATGCAATTTTCTGGTGTGTCAGAGACTCAATGAAAAGAGCTTGGGATGAAAACCAGAGCTCAGCAGAGGAATACACCTACCGTTTAAAATTTGGGACAAGGGAAACTCCTATGTTCATCCCTTTGTATCTCCCATTAAAAAGGCAGCAGCACCAAATGATACGAAAGGCAAAGTCTCTTCCTGAAAACACTGAGAATTGCAGCCAGTTAGAACTGAATCGATGCCACCAGACAAACAAACGATCTGGCCTGGCATAAGACAGATTCTGAATGAACTGAGGACTTAGGAAACAGATTGCCACTAGAAGGGACAAAGACCCTTCGGTAGTGCCAATGGGCACATCAAATGGGATTCCCCTTGCATTCATCTTTTCAAACTATCAGTGAGAAAAGCATATTTTAGGAAATTATAGATGAAGCAAACTTATAATGCAGACAGTTGCATTTTTCTAGAAAAAGGCAGACATAAGGGAAACTTAGATGGGAAAACAAGTGCAGGCTTTTCCGTTGTAAAAAAAAAAAGAATAAAAAGAAACAGAAAAAAGGTAGAATACAACCTTGTGTGACATGAAGGTTAAACCTCCTAGCACTGAATAATGTGACTGCCTAACTAAACCATGGTTTCCTACTCTCCTTTCTCCATATGGCCAATAGTGAAAATCTGAAGAGCTTTTACTGTTCTTCAAAATATTAGGCAAAGCAGGGCAGTATTGTCCTTAGCATTGGCAGAAATAACACATGTAGTGGGGGTGCGACTGAAGCTGGTAAATTAGTCTGCACCTTCAGCTTTACTAAAAAGCTTCAGACAACCAAAGCCACAATGGGGAGCAGAATGCCTATGTCTATGAGCTATCCAGTGACACCATGGAATAAAAGATAGTGACTGTAAGAGGAGCAACTGGTAAAGAGCATTAATTCACAAACATCTACAAGGTTTGAAAGATATGGAAAGGTAAAGAACTGAGTTGGTGTAAAGTAGATTTAGCTGTCTTTTCCTTTTCTTAATTCCTGTCTTTAATTCATTTGGCTTATACTTTGCATCACGCTGTTTACCCTGAAGGAAACCGCATGATGAGTGTGTGTGTCTCTGTGTGGGTGTTGTGTGTGTGTGTGTGTGTGTGTGTGTGTGTGTGTGTGTGTGTTACTCACTACTGTCTGCTGTCTCACTGTTTGTGGCTGAGGAGTATGATAAATCAGTATTCCTTACGGTGTTCAGGATGGCAGTTGATTCTTTCAGAACAAGAAAGTATATGAAGAGTAAGTATCTTGTTGCATTTGGGATCAGTCCATTATATCTCTGATCAATCTCCCATGATGTGCGTTCCGGTCCTGGTTGGGTCTTGCTCTTAAATTATCTCATAAATTTAGCTCCTGGATGCCTTCAATCTGCCTCCCACGATGATGCTCTGAAGCAAAATAAGAAATGTTCATTCTTTTAACTGTTCTAATCTGTCCTTCCTTTCCTCAAAGAAATTAAGTAGTCTCTCTTTTGTCCTCAAAACCAAGTGTGAAGTAGTGACTGTGTATGTGTGAAGCAAGCTGTACTTGTTGGCATAAAGAAAGTATAGCCTGTAGTTTTAAGCTGTGTGTGATATCCATATGAATATCAGTAAATGTTTATTTTATTAGATTAAAAGCAGAAAGATCCTCATGTAATTCCTTCTGATCACATTTTCTTGTCCTCTTGTTTATTAGCTTTTAGTCTTAAAGATTATTGCAAAATCAGAATACTACTGGCATTCTGGAAGATTATTAGCAAGAGGTTTGAGGAGGCCCGAGGATTTTTCCCACAACAGCATAATAATGCAAAATTGTTGCACCTTATGATTTCCATACATCTTCTTATGACTGCCTGCTATATAAACAGTACATTACAATGGAGTACATCATGAGGAAAAAGCTAAGTGAGAAGAGATCCTTCTGACAAACAAAACGCTTTCTATATAGCGTGGGTAGAATATAGTGTAAAAAAAACCAAAACCAAATCCAGTTGGAATGAAAGTCCTACTAAAGAATGAGAATGAAATTACGGGCAATGTGGATAGGAACTAAGCTGATTATTGCTAATGTAATTACTCCCCACGCCCTTCCCTGTAATTTCTTTCTGTTTTTTTAGCAGAACTTTCATTCCGTTTTGATTTTTTTGTACATAATATACTGCTTATGCTATACAGACCAAGCCTTCCCTTCTGAGAAGGCCGAGATCTCAGAGCCACACAAGTTTTAGCAAATGACTATACCCACCCATACTTTTAGCCAGCTGTCAGATCTGTGAGTGAGGCTTCATGCTCTTCCTACTTACTGGGAAGCCCCTGTCCACCATTCAGAGGATCCACACATTATTTCTCCTCACTTGTTCTCACTCACCTGCGTCAGTCAATTGCTTACCTTCTCACTCAATTTCCTTGCGCACTTTTACATCTCTCTTTCAAACTTTCTCAATCCAGCATCATTCTACAACATGAGCTACCTTATTAGTCAGGACAATGTTTTTCCCACACATCTTACAATGTCACACCAGACCATTGGCCCTTGTAGATAAGAAGTCTGTGTAATTCAGGGTGTCAAACTCGATTTCATTGAGGGCCACATCAGGGTTGTGTTTGACATGCGGGGGGGGCGTGGCCAGCTCAACGTCATTTGTGTCGGGGGCACCTGTGGTGGCTCGAGCACTCTGCCAGCAAAAATGGCTCCCGAGCTCCATTTTCAGCTGCAACAGCCTCCTGCAACCCTCTGCCAGTGAAAACAGAGCTCAGGAGGGCCGCGGGCAGCCCTCCCGAGCTCTGTTTTTGCTGGCAGAGGCACCATGGGCCGGTCCTTCGCTGTTTCCAGGGCAGCCCCGCGGGCCAGATCTAAGCACCCCGTGGGCCGGATGCGGCCCGCGGGCCTTGAGTTTGACACCCCTGGGTGTAATGCCTGACCAAGTACCAGTCAGACATTACATGTACTATGTGTGCCTGTTGCCGTCACTGTGCTACGCGAGCCCAAATAGCCAGGGAGAGGATTATGAGTGATCCTTTGTGTCATTAAAATACATGCTTCAATAATGGGTAGCAAGGTATCTGAAAGCCAATGTTCACCAGGACATGGGAATTAGATCTCTAGAACAAAACCTGTCTTTGTTAAGATTGGTGGGATGCACAGTGCCACAAAAATAAGCTGCAAAGCTCTTTGAAATGTGCCAGCAGATTTTTAAGAACTCGGTCTCTTTCTAATTATGAACTGAGTACATAACATTTGCATCCTGACATCTTCTACAAAGGGGATGGCTCATTAATTAGCAAAGAAGGAAGTGTCTGATTTAAAAAGGAGGAGCTGGAAGCCCAGTCGTTCCTTTAAAAGCCTATTTTCCCATTGGCCTGAGCCTTCCAAGGGAATTCTCAGTGATTTCTACACCACCACCACCACTGAGTGCTCTAAGGGCATTAAGCTTCACTGAGTAGCTTTATTATCATACATTAACCTTAACAATATAGAACCTTCTTTTTTCTGGAGGGCAAGGGTAATTAAATCTAAACAGTCTTGGCCTTTCCAAGAGAGAATGGACAAAAATTATAATGGTTAATTAACCCTCCCTTCTCCCCTCCTGCCAGAAGAAGGTATCCATTTCCAAAGTAAGATGTTACAATTACTGCAAAATGCAACTGAATTACAGTTTAAGATAAATCCTGGCTCAGTGGCCAAATTTGCACCTTGCACAGAAAATTAAAATAATCCTAGGGCTTGTTTGGGCATTTGATTTAGTTTACAGCATCTTCCCGAAGCTGGTGCTGTCTAGATAAAACTATAACTCCCACAAATAGCCAAATGTTGGCCATGCTGATAGGAACATGGATCCATGTGAACTTTTTTCTTTTTCTTTTTTTTCATGTGTGCCTTTGAGTCAATGTTGACTCCTGATGACTGCCTGGATAAATCCCTGCACTTTTTGGGCTTGTTTTCAGAAGTGGTTTGTTCTTGCTTCCTTCCTTGGGCTGACAGAAAAGGACTGGCCCAAGCTGGCTTTATGCCCAAGGCAGAACCAGAATTCACAGTCTCCTGTTTTCTAGCCCAAAATGGTTCTTGATGGGAACTACAGTGGAACTGAAATACATTGAGGAAAACACAAGCAAATGCTAGAGGGAAGGCCTAGCATCAACATGCTTGAGCAGCTTCCAGCCTCTAGCTGCCCTGTTAGAATCTGCTCAAGCTGATGCCTCCCCTGTGCCTCCCTAGGTACTGTCAAGGAATCCTCTTCCTACAATGCTGGCAGACATTTCTCCAGTGGGATCTGTATATGAACGGAAACACCAGTACACATCCCCTCCAAATGGGATGAAAGTTGTAATAAAATAGATAGAAGAAGATTAGTTGGTTGGTGATAAATAAATGATAGATAGATAGATAGATAGATAGATAGATAGATAGATAGATAGATAGATAGATAGATAGATAGATAGA
>QLTV01001849.1:614886-643809 GCA_003457575.1 Thermophis baileyi
AAGAAAGAAAAAGAAAGAAAGAAAGAAAGAAAGAAAGAAAGAAAGAAAGAAAGAAAGAAAGAAAGAAAGAAAGAAAGAAAGAAAGAAAGAAAGAAAAACATACAGCAGATAACCAACAGGACTACCATAACTGAACTGCAAAAATCCAGATGGTCATATGGATGTAAACCTATTCTATTCTGTTCTGTTCTACCTGTCCTGTCCTGTCCTGTCCTGTCCTACCCTACCCTACCCTACCCTATCCTATCCTATCCTATCCTATCCTATCCTGGAAGGCAGTACAAAGATACCAAAAAAAAGTGAACTCTTCCTTGCCTTGTTACAGTTGGCTGATTTTTGCAGCCTAGATCCGCTAGCCCTTACATACAACACTGTACTGAATAGAAGGAAAATGCATGCAGAAAATATAGATATGAAGAAGAGCTCTCCCATATTACACAATACTGGTGGTGAAAAAGTGTACATAAGGAAAATGCTCAAAAGTGAAAACTACTTAGGAATTTCAGACTTAATGTTTTTTTTAAAAAAGTGACAGACTGGTGCAGGAATGGGCTGAAAGCATCTTCAGAATAACACACCGAGAAACTATTCAAGACTGACTGATTTGCATCTTTAGCCACCACTCTGATTTTCCACATTCACACATAAAGCACCGAGAAGTGGCTGCAGCAATTTCAAGATTGTCAGCTTACCGCGTTAGTTGGAATATTATCATCCCTTTCTGAAAACAGCAAACGGTCACCGTGACATAAGCCCACCTAAACTATATTTACTTACTTATTTATTTATTTGATTTACTCCTGCCACAATCTTGTGATTGAGGTTATTGCTGTCACAATAAAAGGAACAACAGAATTAAAACAACGTACAATCCAAATCACAAACGCACAACCGAAAAAGGGGAGAAAAATAATAATGAGGTGTTCCAATGGCATTATTGAAAGATTCTTCAAAAAAGCTCCATTTTTAATCACTTCCTAAAAATATTCCCAGGGTGGGGGCGAGCCTGATTTCAAGGTGGAATCTATACAGTAACATTGGTGTTGCTACAAAAAAGCAGCAGCTTCCATCTTTGGCTGACTTCCCAAAACGGTGGGACAACATGAACTCCTTCCTTACTTGATCTAACATGACTGGGCCATATCCAATTGGGGAAAGCAGTTGTGTCGGTATCCTTGATGTACTTTAAATTGTACCTAGGAACTGAACTGGTAACCAGTGTAGAACACACAATACAGACCACAGGGTGGATTTGATTTAAATTAAGTCAATTTAAATCACGATTTAAATCATTAGTAAAAAGGCTTGATTTAAATCAACTCGATTTAAATAATATTTTTTAAAGAGCAACTGTCATCTCTGTCCCGCAGTAGCTCCTCCTCTGACCCTCTGTTGACCCACCCAATATTGCAGAATATACAGCCTCATGCTACATAACTAAACTCCATTTCATGCTGAATAAACTAAATTATTAATGTATCTTAAATAGAAAACTATCTTTAGATAGATTTTTACTCCAAAAGCATTTTATTAAAATAAATGTGATAAAAATCAAAAAAATCCGATTTAAGTTTTAAAAAATCCGATATTTTTGATTATTTTTTTTAATCATTGATTTTTATCCAGCCTGACAGACCATAAAGCAGAGGTGGATTGCTGCCGGTTCGGACTGGTTCTTTAGAACCGGTAGCGGAAATTTACCACTGCTCACTGAACCAGCAGCAAAGACTGGCGGTCCACGCTCCCGAACCGGTCCTCTGGTTGCCGCGGCTTGAAAAATAACCCTCTGCACATGTGCAAAGGCTTCTGCGCATGCGCAGAGGGTCATTTCCGGGTGTGTTGCGGAAGCGATCACACTTCCATCGTGATCAGAACCGGTAGGGAAGGTAAGTAGAACCCACCCCTGCCATAAAGTACTGTACTAAGCTGATCATGCAACTGGACCATACTGGGATTTTTTCCCCCAAGTTTTAGGAGAGAGCTTTAGACTTTTCTTCATTTGTAAACTATGGTCCGCTACACCACACACCTTGAAATGACAAGGAAATCACAATATCATTTTTTGCTCATTGTGTGTGGAAGAGTTTTGTGGGATATGAGAAAAAAAGCAGGATTTGCAGCTGCAGATTGCCCACGCCTAGAGACAGCTTAACCTGCTCCAATGTATAAACGTTGGCAGAGTAGCCTAGCAATTCAAACATTTTCCTGATTTAGATCCATTTCATTACCAGTTAAACTCTGACAGTTGATGATCTTCATCTCACAAATGCAAATGCTCTGTTCTCATAATAATTTTACCATAATTTATTTCCTAGATGATGCATACTTACTGCAGGGACTTAATATTGAGGAACTTTATCCTGAAACCTCTAGTTTCATTACATATGATGGGTCCATGACAATTCCACCCTGCTATGAAACAGCAAGTTGGATACTAATGAACAAACCTGTCTACATATCAAGAATGCAGGTAAAATGAAAACCTTTATTGGCTATGATACAGTACCTTTGGAAATAATGAATTCTTCTTATAATTGCTGTGCCTTCAGAAACGTGTACTTATTTTTCTGGAAAGCCATGGTAAATTAGGCAGCCTCCAATAGAGAAGTTAAAAAGAATCCCACAACTTTCAAACTTCGCATTTTCGAAGGCTATTATCACTGTTCTCCACCTCATACGGAGGGAAAGAACGGGTGTAAAAGGTTTCACCATTTTCAAGGAGAAGGCAAAATGTTTGGGTGCTTCAGAGGGCTAAATGTGCAACGGAAGGTTCCTGTTGTGGCCCGCCAGCATCCCGTGCCGGTGCTCATGGATCCCGAGGATGATGAGGCGGTTGTGGCAAGGTGCACCTGGCGCCCGAGTCAGAGAGCGAGGAGGACGATGAGGCGGTTGTGGCGAGGTACCATCAGCCCGTGTACCTGGCACCCGAGTCAGAGAGCGAGGAGGCTGAGAGTCAACCAGGGCCTGAGGAGCCCATCAGGGCCGAAGAAGAAGAGGAGGAGCCTCTTCTTCTCAATGCTCGGGCACGCAGGGCTGCTAGAAGGCAAGAGTGGCTACTCAGGAGGAGGTCTCCTCGGGAGTTGTGTATTTGTTCCAGTCCGGGTCTTGTTTCTTGCATTTCAAGTTCTGGGAGTTTTGCCAGATATCGTAAGAGCTGCTCCCTTATCTCTTGGACTCCGGCCAGCTGTTAAAGATTAGACATTTACCAGCAGAGGTTTGGAAAACCTATTCTGCCTTTATTTTGTGTTCAAATTATTACGTTGCTCCTAAGAAGTTATTAGGAGACATTTATTAGTAAAAGAGCAGTATTTGGAAGTTTGTGTGTGTGCATTATTGGTGGCTCGTCGTTGGGGCAGAACAGTTCCCCACTTCAGTACTAATGTTTTTGTTCTTTTTTAAAATATCTTTCCAAACTGCTACAACGAAGTCAAAAGCTTTCTAAGAGGCAGAAGAAGTAATGGCAGTTGGAGCACAATTATTATGTTTGGTAGTAAGACAAGAATATGAAAAGAGAAATAAGTTACAAGTGGAAACTATAAGTACAAGTTGACAGAAGGAAAAGACTTGCTTTTCCGTCATAGCGAGATTCTTTCAATTTCTCCCACCACAAAATGAGACAAACCATTTCAGTTTATCTCAGCCTTAAACATTACAGTCCTGTTTAGGGGAAGAGCTTTGCCATACAGTATCTCCTCTAATTCAGGGGTGTGGCCTGCAAAGTGCTTAGATCTGGCCTGCGGGGCCGCCCTGGAAACAGCAAAAGACTGGCCGGCGGTGGCTCTACCAGCAAAAACAGAGCTTGGGGAGGGCCCTCCCGAGCTCCGTTTTTGCTGGCAGAGGATTGCAGGAGGCCGTCACAGCCGAAAACGGAGCTCAGGAGCCTGTTTTCTCTGGCAGAGCACTCTGGCCACCACAGGTGCCCCCGACACGCGTGACGTCAAGCTGACCACGCCCACCCCGGTCCCCCGAGGTCACACACAACCCTGATGCAGCCCTCAATGAAATCGAGTTTGACACCCCTGCTCTAATTCAAGTGCAACAGTATTCCACCAGCAGCTTATCTTGGTCATAGCAGTCTTCCTTTTATAAAAAATATCTCTTTATCATGTATTCAAGGTCATTATATCTGAAAAAAAAGGGAAATGAGTCACTATTTTGTCCTTCCTAATAATGAATTGCACTGGAATAATGCTAATCTATGCCTTCTATTGATTTGAGCTGCAATCCTATATTCACTCGTTCTGAAGTAAAGTGTATTGAAAATAATTCCATTTACCTTCAAATAGTTCAGCTCGTGACAACATCTAGTTTCCTTTCACTGAACTGGATAAGCTAAGCAAGATCAGATCTGCTTAAAATTTTCATGAGAGACCATGAAAAAATAGGGCCATAGGATCGACTGAATCCTGAAAAAAGTGGTAGCAGATAGTTGCCAAGAAAACTCTGTGAACTCTCAGCTCCAAGGAGAGTTTATCTTAAATAGCTTCAGAATGATACTGATAAATAATTTCTACTGGATATAGAGCAGGACTGGTTCTCTGAAATTCTGCCCTTTACTCATGTCTCCAGAAACTGGGGGCGAGGGGGGATGGACAAAGTCAATCCACCTACCATTTCCATAACATTCAAAGGCTGCACAATTCACTCTCAAGAGATACTAAATGGCTCTGGCCTGTTCTTACAGTGCTGATTTATTACCACCCTCACAATAATTGGCCAAATTCCTGTTCACCAATTGTCCCAGATTATAATTAGCTTCATGTTTTGCTCTCTTTGCTGAATAATTTTATTAAAGATTATATTATGCATGTAAAACTGATATAATCTACATAGTATAAAATACATTAAAAGAAAAAATATTTTTATATAAAAAATTAAATTTAAAAAGTGCACAGAAAGAAAAAAGAACTCTCCCCCTTCATCCTTAGCAAGTATAATCAACATTAATATCTTATTACCACCTCTTAAAATAAAACCAACCATCTCTTCATTGCATAAGATAACCCCTTCTCTATCAACCAATTTTTAAAACCTCACCAAGCCATTTTAATCAGCAAAAGTCCATTAAGAGTTATCAGAAATAACAACATTACAGGTAGTGCTCGACTTATGACCACAACTGAGCCCAAAAGTCATGTTGCTAAGTGAGACATATGTTAAGTGAGCCTTGCACCATTTTACAATCTTTCTTACCATATTTGTTAATTGAATTGTTGCAGTTGTTCAGTTAAACACAGTTGTTAAGTGAATCTGGCTTCCCCATTGACTTTGCTTGTTGGAAGGTCTCAAAAGGGGATCACATGACTCTTGGGACAAGGCAACAGCCATAAGTATGAACCAGTTGCCAAGCATCCAAATTTTGATCACTTTTTTCAGTGCTATTGTAACTGTGAATGGTCACTAATCAATCTGTTGTAAATCAAGGACAACCTGTATTGCAAATATCTAATGAACCCAATTTGAATCCTTCCTCATATATTTTCTATTTTCTCCTTTTCTATTTAAACAAATATCCCTATCATCTCTCATCAAATAAACAAAACCTTTATAACATCATCATCTGGTCCTAATGATCAAAAATCTGTTAAACATTACCCAAGTTAGCAACTCATATTTTGCTCTCAAACATTAAGATTAAAAATCAATCTCACTCTGTCTTCACTTTTTATATTTATGCAGATGCATTCTTTACGGTTACTAAGCCAGAATCAGCCTTCACAGATTTTTCTGAGTATGAGTGATAACTTCAGACCAGTCCAGCCTCTCAACAATCGATGTATCCGAACAAACATCAACTTTAGTTTACAAGGGAAAGATTGCCCGAACAATAGAGCACAGAAACTACAGTATAGAGGTATGTTCCAAACACTATATTCATTTCAAGGTAATGTTTTCCGTTTCAGAATCCCCTTTGTCTTACAATGTCAGATTAGGAAGGTTTGATCTACCGTATCCCAGGTTAAATTGTTTGTTTGTCAGGCCCAATATTTTCTACTTTAATAACCTCTCTTCACAGTCTTGGACAAGGATCTTTCAATCACCCGCTTCCTGGTGAGTAAGTGGAAATGCTAGGATTAAAATTGGGATTTTTGATGTGGAAAATATATGTTCTGCCACTATAGAAGACAGCTCTTTCAGTCTTCTAAAGAAGCTTCTAAACATTCAGAAAAATAAGGCTTACTAAGGGGGCAAAACATGACTGGCATGGTGATAGTTGGAGTTCTGGCTACTGAATATGAATGAAAGGAGCTGGACCAGAGGTTGGAGTTGAAAATAAATATCCTTGAAAAAAACTAAAGATATCATAGAGACACCTTCCTGAAGGATTCTGCGTAACATGCACTGGGCTAACCAGATTCTGTTTCAAAACAGTGGAATCATTTATAGGCAACAAAACCTATAAGGTTTTAAGGTTCAAGAACAAATGCCAGCAAGAGTTCACAGATTTAATTAGTCCTCTTTCCCAGGTTGGCATAACTTATTTGGTTATTAAGGAGGAGAAAGAGGGTGTAGTTTTGTTTGGTTTTGCTTTTTTAGTAAGAAATATTTTCTTGAAAAGAAAAGCACTGGCAGCCAGGAAATTAAAAGCACAATTCTTTCTGGAACAACTGTTTCTCTTTTATTTTGGAATGCCAGTAACACTCCCTTCCCTGATGAACCTTCTAATCCAGTGTTTTTCAAATCTGGTTTCTTTAAGATGTGTAGACTTCAGGTCCCAGAATTTTCCATGCTGGCTGGGGAATTCTGGGAGTTGAAGTCCACACTTCTTAAAGTTGCCAAGTTTGAAAAACACTGTTCTAATTTAAACCAGTCTTCCCTGTACTGGGGTATTAGACATAACTAGCAGGAGTTAAGCCCAAGATGTCTGACATGCATTATGAAAGGCTTATTAGGACAAAATAATAATGATTGTATCTTGCAAATGTATACACAACAGGGTGGTGTATGGGAAAACAAACATGAATACATCTGTTTTCATGGAAGTCACCTTCCTAACAAGAAGTGTTTGCAAGGGACTGGAGCTCAGTAGAAGAGGCCATGCTTTTCATGTAGAAAATCCCAGATGTAGTTACTGCCCAGACCCTAGTATAACCAATATCAAGTTAGATCAATGATGGTGAATCTTTTGGGCTTGGCATGTCAAAAATTCAAAAAATACCTAATTCAACTCTGCTTGCATGTAAATATGATGTGTCACCCAAAATGTCATGTCGTGTCACCTTTGACACATGTATCATAGGTTCATCGTGACTGAGTTAGATGGATTAATAATCTGATTGAATGTAAAGCAAGTGACACGTTTTGAGATATTGTGAACAATTATGAAATATTCATTCTCTTTCACTAATCCTGAAAACTTTCTCTCCTCTGTAAGAACCAGTGTTTAACTTCTTTTCTGAAATATATCCACTTCTGTCAAGTTCTGGCTCCAAAGCTTGATTTCAAGGCAATGCTTGATTTCCCCTACCAGCAGGACATCAGAATCTATAATAACCTCATTATCTCATTGTTCCCATTATCCCATCCACAGGCAGATATACCAGCATTTCAAATGCTGGAAAAAGCCCTGGGAATTGTATAATATTGTCCAGTTAAGATTTATTTATTTACACATTTATTTATTTATTTGGTTTTATCCTAAGTAACTGACCTCACAAACTATCCTTCAGATATTTCAGTGATCTTTAAAGTTGTAGTTGTAAAAAGAGAAAAATAAAGGGGGGAGAGTGTCATTGTGGAAATTTTTCCATGGTTATTGGGTTTGTTTTTTCTCTTTCAGTAAATGAATGGCTCCTGAAGTAATTAAGACACTAAACGGGAAGAAGTTTTCACCTCAACGGAATGCTACTACTGTGAATTGATATACTACAGAATGCCCCAGCCCCATTCAGTCCTCGGTCTTTGTACTTCATGGAGCCACACTCGAGAGAAAAGGATGCCAAGTTGGAAATTCAGCTCAATCAAATGTATTCATATGATCAGTCATAAGAAAAAAAAACAAAAGACAATATCTGCCATTCCCATGATTACAATTTTGATACTGTTTTCCTGAAACTACTGTCGCCCACAATGAAAAAAGACTGTTCAGACTTTGTATATATGAACTTCTTCCTCTGTTCCCCTTCTCCCTTCTTCTCTTTCCCATCATAACTCCATTAAAAAGGTGGTTTGCTGCTGCCATCCAAGTGGATTTGTGTTCTGTGTGCCAAGTAATCCTTGGAAAGCTGTCATATCACCCTCATTATTGGTTACTGGCAAAGCAGAACTAGGGAGATAGTAAGGGAGATTTATTTCTGGATCATAGTCTTTCCATTTGCTTAATAATGGACAGATGCCAAGATAAGTATTGTAAATAGATCACTGAAGAATATAAAGGAAATTGAAATATTTTCCCCCTCATCACATACCTGTAGTAGGAACTGCCAAGACTGGAATTAATCCATTTTTCTGTTTCTTGTTTTACAAAGGTCATACACTGTGTTTGGTTATTGTTAACAATTCAATAAATGTGTTTAACAAATTAATTTACCACACTCACTTCAGTTTATTATATTTCTTCTCTCTCCCCCCAAAAATGGAAAGGACCTTGAATTCTTCTGATATCAATCATCAGAATTGTATTTTTACATGTTTATTGTTTATATGTCAATATATAGTTAAAAGCTACTATAGGAATAATCTCCAATACGAGAAGCACACACACAATCATTTTAAAATGCCTTGGTAAGCATTTATTTGGACAATTTCTCTGGCATTTAAATCAAAAACTGATTTTCATTGGACAGCAGAAATACAGGAAGTTATCCCATTGGTTTCTTATACTTTTGCCTCCTATCAACATCAATACAGGTTGATGGGTAGATTTCCCTACTCATATAGCTCAAACTCCCAGAATTGGAAAGCCAAGTCAATCATACAGAAATAACTCAGAACCTTTCGTACTTCCTTCTTGAACAGAGTCAGAACTTACACTGTTTGGTCTAGTGGTTAAGGCACCAGGCTAGAAAGCACAAGACCATGAGTTCAAGTCCTGCCTTAGCCATGAAAGCCATCTGAGTGATCTTGGGCCAGTCACTCTCCCTCAGCCAAATCCATCTCACGGGATTGTTGTGGGGAAAAGAGTATTGTGTGTGTTCTTGAATTGTTTGTAAAAATAATAAAGGCGGGAAATACATACATATATGTATACATACATCTGTACATAAATCTGAAGGCCCTCAGATGCACTGGCCTTACATTAAATCCCTGACATTTCTGAAAGGAAGTTTCAGTTGAGCCACCCAGAGTCAATGATTGGCCTGGCCTAAATTATTTATTTATCTGTTTATTTCCTTGGATAAGACTACACCCCTTTGCACAACGGGGGTTCCTAATAATGCAAATTTGCTGTTGTATGGAGGCTTCTCTCTGTGTTAGGAGAACCTGAGGAAGTCCATTGCAGGCACACATATATACCAAATAGGGAACTGGAAAAAGGTTTGAATGGGGCTTTTATGTTTGTGATATCTCATCTAAAATATTGCAGCTGCAATTTTTTAATAGACATAAAAAATACTGAGAAAATACCCTTCCTTCTGTCTCCACATAAAATATCTGGGTAAGGATATCTCAATAACAATACAGAGATTTTGTTAGTAGAAAAGTATGATAGCCGTGGTGGCGCAGTGGTTAGAATGCAGTACTGCAGGCTACTTCTGCTGACTACCACCTGCCAGCAATTTGGCAGTTCAAATCTCACCAGACTCAAGGTTGACTCAGCTTTCCATCCTTCTGAGGTCGGTAAAATGAGGACCCAGATTGTTGGGGGCAATATGTTGACTCTGTAAACCACTTAGAGAGGGCTGTAAAGCACTCTGAAGCGGTATATAAGTCTAAGTGCTATTGCTATATTGCTGAAAGAGAATTGTTTCTTTAAAGAAGGCATCTGGTTCCCACATAATTGTATTTGTGGTCAGGTAAAGTGGGCATCTGAAAAAGACCTCATCCCGTCTACACGTATTGTTGAAGCAAAACAACGTAACCAATATATCTGATGGGGAAATACCTGCTTTTCTTAATGGACAAAACAAGATTTCACCAAGCCAAAAGCAGATTTCTTTGATGTTTTGTTTTAATTTTGTTTCATGGTTAATGTTCATTTACTATATTGAAGTTTTGAGTAAATGTATTCAAGTAGAAGGGAGCGTGATGGTTCAGTGGTTAAGAACACTGAGCTTGTCAATTGGAAAGCTGACGGTCCAGGTTCAAGACCTGAGTGCTGTATGATGGGGTGAACTCCCGTTACTTTCTTCAGCTCCTGGCCACCTAGCAGTTTGAAAGCATGCAAATCAGTGGTGGTATTCAGCCGGTTCTATCCGGATAGCGCGAACCGGTAGCACTGACTGCGGGTGGCCCCGCCCAGACGTAAGCACGTCGTGTTTTTGACGCTCTGTGCATGCACAGAAGGCACATGCACGGACGAGGCACGTGCGCTCACATTTGCAAACCGGTAGGGAAGGTAAGTGAATACCACCCCTGATGCAAATGCAAGTAGATAAATAGGTACCACTTCAGTGGGAAGGTAACAGCGTTCTGTGCTCCTCAGTGAATAGTCATGCTGGCCACATGACCATTGAAATTGTCTTCAAACAGCACTGGCTCCCTTGGCCAAGAAATGGAGATGAACACTGCCCCCTAGAATCAACACGACTGGACAGGGGAAACCTTTACTTTTATTCAACTAGAACCTCTTGAACTGCTCTCTGAAAAAACAGTTCCTGCTCCTTCCATAGATCAAATCTAATTTACTACCCACCCACCCACCCACCCACCCATGTCTCTCTCTTTTCCTTTCATCTTGTATTACCGGGCTCAGCAGACATATTAAAGGTCTAGTTACAAATGAAATAACGCTGGATTTTTCTTCGAAGAAGCATCACATTCTCCGTTTTGGATAAATAGGAAAGAAATATGACACCGATTTGTGTAGTGTTTTCTGAATAATAGATGCCACCAAAATGAGACTGTTGATCATATAAATTACTTTTTAAGAAATACCTAGCAGTCATCAAGAGTGAGGATTAGAACATTTTTCACAGATCTGGAATTCATGTCTTCATATTGCAGTTCAAAAGAAAAAAAATACATATTTGCTGCCCAATGGGCGTACGTTTCCACTTGTCTTCTTGTTCCTGTAACAAGAAGAGGTATTACTGAATATTTGGAAACTTATAAACATTTTCATATATTCAAAGTATCACCTATATTGCTGATACATTTATTATTATATACTTTATTCATTAAACATGAAACTCAGTCAACTGAACATTTAAAAATGTATCACAAATATTGACATCATCATCATCATCATCATTATATGTTACTGTTATATTATTTCTATTTTGTCCCTTGATTATCCAATCTCATAGATTAGAAATATCAGCAAGAGAGAGGGAGAGAGAGAGAGAGAGAGAGAGAGAGAGAAAGAGAGAATGACAGGGGGCAGCATGTTGCTGACATTAAATCTTAGATTATACATTATCGAGAGTCATACCAGGAACCAGGAACCTTGCTTTGCAATGTACTGTATGCCTAGGACCAAAACTTGAGGTATCTGGCTAAGTAGTGATTGCCCTTTGGGAGAGGCCATTCACTCTTCCAATCATCAGCTTGTCCTTCCTTCTAATACTCTGCCCTGACAAACACAGCCATATGTACAGGTAGTCCTCAACTTACAACAGTTCATTTAGTGACCATTCAAAGTTACGTCACTGAAAAAAGTGACTTATGACCGTTTTTCACACGACTGTTGCAGCATCCCCATGGTCATATGATCAAAATTCAGATGTTTGGCAACTGGTTCATATTTGTGATGGCTGCAGTGTCCTAGGGTCATGTGATCACCTTTTGCGACCGTCCGACAAGCAAAATGAATGGGAAATCCAGATTCACTTAACAATTTGTTACTAACTTAACAAATGCAATGATTGACTTAACAACTGTGGCAAGAAAAGTCGTAAAATGGGGCAAACTCACTTAACAAATGTTTCACTTAGCAACATAAACTTTGGGCTCAATTGTGGTCGTAACTCGAGGACTACCTGCAGCTCAGTTCTGACATGCTGACACATACCCTGCTACTCTGACTCTATTGTTACTTTCTTTATGATAAAAAATATTGACGCTAAGCAAAACATGTCTCAGCCTTTCCCTGGGAATTTTAGAACATGCTCAAAAACTGCTTTGTTACTTACATAGATTCATTGCTGCGACTGCCACCCAACCAGATAAGCACCTACATGCATTCGAATTAAAGATGCCTACATTGTAGAGTAGGTACTGCCTTTTTACACGGCAAATAGGTCTATCACATTTGTGACTTCTTCCTTGCATGCAGAAAATCACCAGAACAGACAAAAGCTTAGATTAGCTCATTTCTCTCTGGTGTACAAGGTTGAACGAAGAGCTGTCTTCATTCAATAAGGCCTGAAATCATTATGCACATTTTACATTATTTGGGGAATGAAGGCCTTTCCCTACCAGAGTTAAAGTGCTACCTATCAGTTTTTGAGTGCACAGAAAATCATATTAAAATGAAATTATCATTGCCAAGCCCTCTCCTACCTCAATCACTCTTCTGTCCCTTGACTTCCCTCCAAAATAATACACAAAAGCATCCGTGGAGGAGAAGGAAAAAATTATGTGATGTTTGATTATAGGCCACGCAGCAGAGGTGGGTTCCTCCCGGTTCGGATCGGTTCTTTAGAACCGGTAGTAACTTGGTGGCCTGGGTCGCTAGAACCGGCAGCAACCCAGGCCTGCCATGCCCCTGAACTGCTTCTTTCGGTGGTGCCATAGGCGCCGCCATCTTGTTTTTTTTTAAGCACTGCACCTGCGCGAAGCGTGCGCGCGCCCGCATGGCGCAACACTGAGCGAAACCGGCAGCGAAGAAAACCAGAACCCACCATGCAGCTGCTTTTCTTCCATCAAGGCAAGAGTTTCCCATTGTGATGCTGGTACATACATTCTGCTCTTTCTTCATCACTTTCTTCATCAATTGTCTATATGAATGGGCCACTAAGCCTAGATTTTACACACAACCTTTAGGCTTTCCTTGGACCATGTCAAAGAAGGAAATATGCTACTCCTTGCTTACCTAAAGCGGAATGGTATGATACAATCTAGGGATCCTTACATTTTAAAAAATATCAATACAGCCAAGGACAATTTAAGTCTCTGCCATTGATGGGCTGCAGATGGGATGATTACAGCATTGTGGGGACGTAGCAAAGAAGAGGTGTTGGCCAGACCTGTTTGTATCATGATTTGGGGCAAAAGGGGAAAGATACTCAGTACAGATTCTGTGCAATGGTTAAGCACGTGGCCACTTTTACCCACAACTCATGTATTTGCAAGCAGGTTTGATACATGGTCCAAAATTCAGGATGCTGTAGGTAAGCATTTAGAAAAACCGGTTACATCATTCCAGCTATCGTTGCAAAAAAACCAAAGGTTTATTAACAGTACAGATTGATGCTTTAGCAAACTGTTTAACACTGGTTATAAACTTCCAATCTAAATTAATCTTGATGTATTCTTCCTATGTCACTCTTAACGCCTGGGCAGAGAGGCTGTTGCAAATGAAAGAAATCTAAAATCTTGCCCTTCCAATGTAAAGCGAGAAGACATGATGTCAGAAGTGACCACATCTGACAATGGAGCTTTATTCCATAGTCTGGTACAACACACATCTAAAAGGACCTATTCTGAGAGACTACTGGATACACAGTCAATGCACGGCTAGGAATGCAACTCTGAAATAACCATTTCACCCAGACTTTGTCTATCATCTGAAGCATGCTGATGTCTGGTTTGTTCAACTGAAGGTCCCTCAGCCACCTTCTGGTGGCTATTCAAACTTATTTACTCAAATGTAAGAGTAGAACTTCAGGCAGGCATAAAAAAAGAATTTGACATGCAAACCTTTGCAATGTATAGTGTACTCTCTATCATGTCTATCATGTGCTTATATAATGGGTTTAGAGCCCTGAGTCTTTCTTAGTCCCTAATCCTCTTCACCCACCTCTTCCTTTTAAGGGATGCTTCATCAATCCCTTAAATGTTGGAAAAGTTAAAACTTCTCCTTCCTAGGTCCAAGCCTACATTAGGCTAAGTGAAACTTTAGTACATAGTATCATAGTAAAAAGCAAGAATTCAAAAGAATATTTATTCAGAGAACCTGATGAAAATAGGGATATCAAAATGGGGAATTTCGATTTCCCAGGTATTCTAGCATTGTGTTCTTTCCATGCTAAACCAGAAATTCAGATTCTGGAAGGAGGAGCAGACCAAACATGAGCATAAGAGAGGTATGGGGATAAGCAAAAAAGAAATCTTCCTCCCCTCATTATCTTTCTTGCCACTTTGGCCATTAAAGACAATGGGGGGAGTAAAACCCCATACATTACCACAGTCAGTGACTGAATATAGGCAATGAATCTAATGGGGAATTATTAGTCAATCCAACACTCTTATAGAAAGAAGAGAAAGATACTTTTCTTTGTTTTTGCTTACGGTGGATTGTCCCAACATGCATTGGCTCTAGAGCAGGGGTGTCAAACTCAAGGCCCGCGGGCTGGATCCGGCCTGCAGGGTGCTTAGATCTGGCCTACAGGGCCACCCTGGAAACAGCAAAGGAAAGGCCTGCGCAGTGGTGGGTTGCTACCGGTTCGCACCGGTTCTGCAAAACCGGTAGCAGCGGCGGGAGGCTCCGCCCACCTGCCTGGATGTCATCAAAAATGCTCTGCGCATGTGCAGAAGCGTTGCGTGCACACAAAGCACGCCCCCGCGCCTGCGCACTCCCATTCCCGAACCGGTAGCAAAGGTAAGTGGAACCCACTACTGGGCCTGCGGTGCCTCTGCCAGTGAAAATGGAGCTCGGGACAGCCGCGCACGGCCCTCCCAAGCTCTATTTTTGGCTGCAACGGCCTCCTGCAGCCCTCTGCCAGCGAAAATGGAGCTAGGGAGGGCCACGTGCGGCCCTCCTGGACTCTGTTTTTGCTGGCAGAGGGCTGCAGGACGTCGAGCTGGCCACACCCATCCCGGCCATGCCCACCCCGGCCACACCCACTCACCCCAAGGTCAAACACAACCCTGATGCAGCCCTTAATGAAATCAAGTTTGACACCCCTGCTCTAGAGCAACATTTTTCAAATTTGTCCACGTTAAAATGTGTGGACTTCAACTCCCAGAATTCCCCAGCAAATGTGTTGGGTGGAGAATTCTGGGAATGGAAGTCCACGCATCTTCAAGCTGACAAATTTGAAAAGCTCTATCTGTTGATCCTTACTCTGACATCTCCAGATCTTGGCTTTCACATCCCAAGATTTCAGCTCTTTGTAAGTAGCTTTTATATATGCATGAGACCAGCTGTTTGTTTACAATACAAATGCCAAGGTAGCTAAACTAAATCCAAAAGTCTGTTCACTTCCAGACTTGTTGACAAGCAAAGTTTGCTAATATTGCTAATCAGCACTCAATCAAAATATTAAATAATTAGGAGAGAAGTGGCGCAACAGGAAAGTGCATGTGTGAAAACAGATAAAGACCAAAAGTCACAGGAGCTTAAGTAAAGAGAAATGCTTGCAGCATACTGACAAAGTTAAAGAGATGTTAATGTAATGCTCTTCCCTCTCTAGTTGTTCTCTCCACTCCAAATATTTCTTCACTGATTCTCATTTAAGAATGCAATCATACTGCAGCCAGAGAGTCCGACTTCAGGTCTCTGCATGCTTTTAGTCTTCATTTGAAATGTGACAGTAATAACTAATAAACAACATTTTCAGACTTGGGAGGCCAACATTTCCCCAGACCAAGGGCTCCAGTCATTAAACATTTATCTGCTTTGCCTGCGAGAACTTGTGACAAAGCTACAATGAAATTTGAAGACATTTCAGCCAAGTGCCATTCGCCCATCTACACTTGAGGAAATGTTCAAATGAGCCAGACATTCATTCTTCTGTGTTAATTCACCCCTCATTTGACATACAGAGAAATGTGGCCGAAGAAAAAATGGCAACAGTTTGTGCTTTCACAAATACAAAATCCTCTTTCAAAATTCTTTCAAGGGCAGCCTCTTTATTTTCTCCCCCCATCCCAGAAGGGCTTGGATTATGAGAGCCATTTTGAAAAAGTGAAAGTTGCTTTGCAAAACACTGGGACGGGTTCTCCCATTGGCTTACTGAGCTCGTGACCGACCAAGCCAAAAGCAATCTAAGCATAATATTTTGTGGCCTACTGGGTTTTTAGTATCCCCTGTCATATTGTAATAAGAGTAAAGGGGAAAAAATTCAACTCTGGAAGGTTATTTTCAATTTAAAAGATAATAAATTGCCCAGATCTGGGACTTCCTCATATAAATTACATCTTGCATAATTCTCAGAGGGCATGATAACTTTCAGATACTGTAACTTCTTGGACTTGTACAAGGCTATCTACATAGCCATTTTTTTTCAACTCTCTGAAAAATCAAACTTCTTCCTTGTTCTGTTCTTAAGAAACTGCTAGGGGGGGGGCAGCCATATCTATAATTCTACTTCCCTCTGATAGTTAGACAGCAATCCATCAAAAGCTAAAAGGGTCCTGAGGGGAAGCTTTTCTAGTATTGCTTTGGTTCTCTGCACTTCAGAGAGAGCCTATTTTTTGTTGGAGTCTTAATCCACTAAAAATAGCTTCACAGCTATAGTGCTTGAGTATAGTAGAATACTCACTGCTTTATCTTTGTATCACAGATCTGATCCATCCAGTGGTGAGCAATGTTCCCTCTAAGCTGCGCGGCTGTGCGGCTGCACACGTGACAGGGAATCGCCGCGTGGCAGTTTCCAACTGCCGCGCAGCGATTTCCAATGTCAGAGGGAACATTGCTGCGCGGCCGCGCACGTGACAGGGAATCGCCGCGCATCAGTTTCCAACTGCCACGTAGCGATTTCCAATGTCAGAGGGAACCTTGGTGGTGGGCTGCAACCGGTTTAACAACTGGTTTGGTGATTGCGCGCTTCGCGTGCACGCATCAACGCACTTGTGTGCAGAGTTCAAAATACAGCAATTTGAAACTCAGCTGTTTACCTTCTAAGGCAGCCCCAGTAAGTAGAACAGCGGAGGTGCGGAAATCAGCTGTGCTGTGTGAATCAGCTGAGCCAGAAAAAAGGAAAGAAAGGAGTGGGCGGGGGGGGGGGGGGGGGGGGGGGGGGCGGGGCCAGCTGATCATCGGAACTACCAGTTTGCTCCAACCGGTCTGAACCGGCAGCAGCCCACCACTGGATCCATCTTAACTGAACCTGGTCTAATTTGCCTTCACTGTTTTTTAAAAGACTAAAGGCAACCAACAGGATTATATTGGGATTTCTTGATCTTTTGTGATCCCTATCACCGAAATTACTTCAATTCCATTGGAAGTTAAAATACATGAGGAAAAAAAATCCAGTTTTGGCCCACCACAAAAAAGAAAACTGGTCCAGAGAAGCAGCAGTAGCAAAAACACTAAAGGTGAAGAGATGTTTTGAGGTTTGATTTGGCATTCACTGTCATCTTCTGACAGATACTTTGATTTGGAAGAAACTGAGGAATTTTTGAGAATGTGGCCCTCAGCTTTATTTGATCTGCTTAGAAGACAGGACAGGAAAAGGATCCTAATTAAAGGTTCTGGTTCATCAATCATTGGCTCGTGATCCTTTGAGGGAATTCACTTGGGAGAATCTGAAAAAGTAACGCAGCCAAATCTAGCCAAGTCTTTTTTTTTTTTTTCTGAATGACATTTTGTGATGTGCTTGGGGAAAATTATTTGCCTTAATAAATAGCAGCCTGCTAATAGGATCTTATATCATTCTATGGGCAATCCATTCCACCATGGCTTTCTATTTCCAGCCCACTGCTTTAAGATGCTGTGGTTCCCCCAAAACTGTATGGACATGTTCCTTGAGTCAGCAGGAGTCAAGAATAATTCAAGGACATCTTGCAGACAAGAGCTTGGGTAGTGCTACCAGTGTTTCTCCGAAAATAAGACAGAGCTTATTTTTGGGGGTGTCTTGTTTTTTTTTCCATGCATGGGAGGCCCACTTCTGCTTGCTCGTGGCAGGGCAGGAGGCCGCATGATACAGTAGTGCCGCCGCCACGAGGTGGGGGTGGAGCTGCCCCACACGCCCCACGCACCCCACACCAGCTTACCTCAGGGCCCCCACAGCCAGGTCATCCATGCCCTGACAGCTGCCTCGCCTCGCAGCCACAGCACCAACACACCGTTCGGCCTCCTGTTACATTGCGGCCACGAGCAAGCAGAAGAAGTGGGCCAGCGGCCATGTAGGCTCCTGCTGCACCACTCCTCCACCTTGCTTCATTGCCACGGCACTGGAATGGGCAGCCAGCCAGCTGCGCAGGCTCTTAAGTAGGGGTTTTTTTGGGGGGTAGGGCTTATATTAGGCACATGCATAAAAAACATGCTAGGGCTTATTTTTGGGATAAGTCTTATTTTTGGGAAAACAGGGTATGCAGAATCCTGACATTAAATGAAACCCAGCTCAGTGGCTTTGCTGCCATTGCCATTCTTATGTGTCACAAAGAATACCAAGTTTCACTCCAGTGGCAAAACTGGAACAGGCCAGCACAACTTCCAAAGCAAGTCCTCCCGCTATGCCTCTTAGAGTCTGCCAACTTTGTTTATTTCCAGTCTAGGCCAGTAGCAGAGACCCGAGATGGATTATGTTGCCTTGTAGGACATAATACATGGACTGTGTCTGATTAGCCTAATCTAGAATGATTTTAATGCTTTGTGTATCGTGGAACTGTACTAATGGGGTAGCTATAAATAAGATTTAGAAGCATATTGATATGGCTTGATGTTTATATAATATTTTCCATTTCAGGTAAGTCTGGCTAACAGAGATAAACTTCATACTGTTAGACATACTTTTCATATTGTAAACTGCTGTGTTTAATACACAGTTACACAACTTTTTCTCAACTGAGGACCATGCTTGACATCTGAGTGACATAGCAAAACCTAGTTTGTGGATTTAAATGGACAAAAATTACATTGGATTTCATTTACTTGACTTTACTTTTAAATTTAATAAATAATGTTCATATGATTACTTTTTTATCAGGGACAAGATACCTTTTTTTAAGCAAAGTAAAATTAAAAATTGCTTCTGGAAAGTCTCTAAGACTGTTTTTAGGGATTTCTCAAAAGGTTGCTGGAATAGCAAAGGGGGCAATTAGGTTGTGCACCTGTTCTATAACTATTGCAGATGAGAAACCAGGTGAGAATATTACAACGATCAAGTCAACACTTAGAAGTGTCCCCAACAGAATAAAAGAGCCAGTTTGGTCTAAGTCAGGGCCGTCAAACTCACAGCCCACAGGCTGGATGCGTCACGCACTGCCCACGCCCATGCCCAGTTTAGCAAAGGGGGGGGAAGTCCTGATACATCATGTGATGCCGCAGTGACGACGCGGGTTTGACACCCCCGGTCTAGGTGGTTAAGACACAAGGCTAGAAACAAGGAGACTGTGAGTTCTAGTCTTGCCTTAGGCATGAAAGCCATCTGTGTGACTTTGGGCCAGTCATTCTCTCTCTGTCTCAGCCTAACCTACCTGACAGGATTGTTGTTGTGAGAAAAAAAGAAGGAGGAAAGAGTATTATGGATGTCCGTCACTTTGAGTTACTTATAAAGTAATAAAGACGGGATAAAAATTCAATAAATAAAAAAGCTAAGGGCCACAGTTCACCATATTTCTTCATTTTAGGATTACAGTATATGTGGATTCTCCAAAATGATTGTATATTTTCAAGCTTTAAGCAAGAGGGGTGGGGGGGAAAGGATTCTTAGAGCATCAATTTATTGAAAGGGAAAAGCGGTTAAGTTACAGAAATCTTGGCAACTGAGTGCTTTTCCTCTAAACACCCAATTGCTAAGTTCAAAGACTTAGAGCAAAGACTTTATAATGCTCTTGCTAACAATTTTGTGAAGGACAGAGGAGGTGGTGGTACGGGTAACTATTTTCCTGTGCAAACATTCCAAGTTAGCAAAGTTTTAAAAACCATTGTTCTTTATTCAGAATTTGAGAAGGCCATGCCAAATAATTTATCAGATCATTTTTAGAAGGGGTGTGTGTGTGTGTGTGTGTGTGTGTGTAGCAAAAGTAGCTATGATTATAGATGGTAGAAGGCAGGGACTGAAGTTATGTACTTCTTTCCTCACATGGTGTGTCCATACAGTTCCCGATCAAGGAAGAAACAAAATCACAAAAGATCACTTAACTTCCTTATAGATTTTCAAACAAATCAAAATTAAGCAAGCTGCTGAATCTATGCAGACATATAGCAACCTGCAATAAAAATTAACACCTGTTAAATCCATGGTAAACATGCACTGTAAACAGTATATTACAATAAAGTGTCCACTGTGCCTAATAAAACAGCCACAAGTACATTTTTTATTCATTATGCGCCACCAGGTTGGTGTCAGCTCTTATCAACAACATAAATAGACCTTACAAATGAAGGCAGATATACGTGTCCCAGGATAATGTTGCAGGATCCAATCTGGGTCGGTCATTGGAACCAGAGGTTTTGTCTTCCGAGCTTTCGGACTCCTGCCGGAGCCCATCTTCAGGGAACTTCTCTCTAGCAGAATGACCTTCTCCAGGGTGACCAGACTCCAGCCTGGCCCTTCAGGTCTTCCAACAATGAAAGAGTGAAGTACGCGGTAGAAGAATTAAGAAGGAAGCATCAGGAGGTGCAGCCAAATTTGTGGCAGCCAATTGTAACAATCTTTTTACTGTTTTTAAATTATATTGCATCTTTTTCAATAACCCTTTTCAAGCTGCAACAGGAAGGAAACCCGATGAGTGCCATGCGGCATGTTCATGTGAATATTGGTGCCTATAGATGCTTACCCACACTTTAAATAACAGCAAAACATGACAATAAAGAAATTTGGTTAGCAAAATTACAGAATAACAGAGTTGGAAAGGACATCGTATTTCACAGCTGGAATGGGCAAGCATCTGAAATGCAGAATGGTAATTTAATTGGGAATATTAGAGAAGGACAAATACCAATTGGGTTTCATTCATACCAGCATCCCCCCTCTTGCCATGAATGAGAGTGAAAAACCCAAATTCACTCATAGCAAGTTCTGCAGTGAAGTTCTTTTATATCTGATAGCAAAAAAAAAAATAGTTTGATGTATTTTAATTAATTGCTCCTTAGTTGGATTTTTATAGTTACCACATGAATGAGCAGGATTAAGGGAGGCTAAGCATTATTTTGTTTATTAAGTGAAATAAAATGTGAAAAATACATCATTCATGGTCCCCAAATCTAAAGGAAAAAAAATAAAGAGGAAAGAGAAGGAGAGACATAAACACACATACAGAAAAAATATATAAAAATGAATCAGCAACCAGACAGATTGATTCATCTTAATGGATGTCTTAATGGTTGATTGATTATGATGTGGATGTACCCATCATCACTCACAAAAGCACTCACATCCAAGTGGAGGCTGAGGTATTCTTTTATAGCATAAGCTGATTTTTTTTACAAATGATATAGTTGTAGACCCAACACCTTTCACAGCCTAAGCATGTTCCAGCAGGAAGTAAACAGAGCAGCCATAAATCAGGAATTCCACCTACAGTTGTTCTTGCTCAAAAAGCCATAAATCAGACTTTAGCTTTTCACCTGTCTTGTAAAGGATCAGGCAGTAGCACTACTGAGAGTCAAAACTCCAACCAATAGCCCAGGTACAACGGTAAAGTCCAAGGAAGAGCCAATTGCAGTTGTCACATTCAGTCTGAAACTAGGATGTCAGAAATTGTTCTAGAGCAGGGGTGTTAAACTCAAGGCCCGCAGGCCGGATCCGGGCGACAGGGTGCTTAGATCTGGCCTGCAGGGCTGCCCTGGAAACAGCAAAGGACCAGCCCGTGGTGCCTCTGCCAGTGAAAACGGAGCTCGGGAGGGCCGCATGTGGCCCTCTCGAGCTCTGTTTTCGCTGGCAGAGGGTTGCAGGAGGTCGTTGCAGCTGAAAACAGAGCTTGGGAGCCCGTATTCGCTGGCAGAGTGCTCGGGCTGCCACAGGCGCCCCCGACATGAGTGACGTCGAGCTGGCCACGCTCACCACGGCCACTCCCCCCAGCCCCCCCCCCAAGGTCAAACACAACCCTGATGCGGCCCTCAATGAAATCGAGTTTGACACCCCTGTTCTAGAGAATGCCTTAAATATGCAAAGGAATGCTCTTTTCACTTCTCAACCAGGCCTAGGGGAAGCTGAGCAGCTACAACTGATGGGATCTGATTCTACTAAGCTTCTGCTTCCATCTGGTCTCCTTCCCTGCAAGTGGACATCTTCACCTGGTTAGCATCTGGCTTTCCAGGCTGAACCACCAGTGTTCCCAAGGACTGGAATGGAGGTGGCAGAGGAGGGGGAGGGGGGTGCACCTCCTGTTCCAAGATCAGAATTCTCTATGTCAGGGGTGGGAGCAGGAGGGGCTGCATTTGCTCTTTCTCCGCTGGTAGTGGTACTTGGTGCTTTGGTGTCCTACTTCACAAGTAGGTCTGCTTCTCTTCTACAGACAATGATTTGTTCTGTTGGATCTGATCCCACTTCATGGTGCCATCAGGAATAGTCACTGGCCAAAACAGACTGCTCTGGAAACATAAGATTGTAGGTGAAATAGAATAAGGATACTTCAGCACGTTTTTATGAATCTTATTGACTCACAGTATGCTTTTTTGTTATAAGTTCAAGGAACTCGGTACCAATAATAATTTGCCTTATGGATAAGTATGTTTTAGCTTTCTGTGTTGTTCTTTGATATTTATTTATCCTGCTTTTATTATTTTTTACAAATAACTCAAAGGGATTGGAGGCTAAAACATGAAGAACAGTTGCAGGAACAGGGTATGGCTAGTTTAGAGAAAAGAAGGACCAGGGGTGACAGGATAGCAATATTCCAATATTTGAGGGGTTGTCACAAAGAAGAGGGGTCAACCTGTTCTCCAAAACACCTGAGGGCGGGACAGGAAGTAACAAATGGAAACTTACCAAGAACTAAGTTTTTAGTTTTTGGTAAGATCAAACGTAGAACTAAGAAGAAATTTCCTGACAGTTAGAACAATTCATCAGCGGAACGACTTGCCTCCAGACGTTGTGGGTGCTTCAACACTGGTGGTTTTTAAGAAGAGATTGGACAATCTTTTGTCTGAAATGGTATAGGGTTTTCTGCTTGAGCAGGGGGTTGGACTAGAAGACCTCCAAGGTTCCTTCCAATTCTATTATTCTGTTATTCAAGATAATGATCGTATCCAACACACCTTCCTTCTCCACAGCAACAACAGCAACAACAACAACCTGTGAAGTGGATTGGGCTGAGAGAAATTAGTATTTTCCTAAGTTTATCTTTTCTCTGTTCTGTCTTAAATTCCTTCACTCTTCCCTTCCCTTTATTTTTACTTTCTCTTTGGCATATTTAGCACAAGATATATGTGTGAATGTGGATGTGGCTTCAAATCAATTTTGACTGCTGGTGACTGCCTGGACAAGTCTCTACAATTTTCTTGGCAAAGTATTTCAGAAGTGATTTGCCCTTACCTCATTCCTAGGGCTGACAGAGAATGACTGGCCCAAGTCACCCAGCTGGCTTTGTGCCAAGGCAGGAATACAACACATGACTTCCCAGTTTCTAGCCTTAACTAGTGCACCAAATATGGTATAAGATATACACTATAAACATGGGAAATATATTTTACATATTTTAATATATTTTTATTTGATAATTCCAAAAGCAGAGGAAAAAAAGTAAAAGAGAGAGAGAGAAATAGGAATAACCATATATTACATTTACATTTAAGAGATCATTCAGTCTAATATTTAAATACATTAAACCTTGACTGCGTGGAATAATTCCAATCAATCAACAGAGAACCAATTTATAAACAGAAAGCAAACCTGAATAGGTGGTTCAAGATTACTGGAGGCTAAATCTTCTTTTAAAAATTAAAGAATAATAATTTTATACATCTCCAACCCCAACACCCCCAGTCTCAATAAATCCATATTTTTTTTTCATATAGTGATAGGGTCCTGTACTAACCATGTCCACAGTAGGATTCTTTCTTTTTTTACCTGCTTACTCATATTCCATAGAGAAATTGAAGTCAAAATATTTGCCTGATGATAAAGGCCTTTTTCTAATGCTTTTTAAAAAAGTAAATTAGAGAGCGCAGATTGAATGTTCAAAGGCAACATTGTCTGTAATCGATAGGCCAGGTCAATATTATTCCATCAACATTTAACAAGAACATTGGAGAATAACTTCCACAGGAGAATCTTTTCCAGGCTTTAAAATCGCACTTGTATTATCCTTACTAAAAGTAAACTCTCTCTCTCTCCATACACACACACACACACACACACACACACACACACACACACACACACACACACACACACACATATATATATATATATATATAAAGAATCAATATAGACCTTCAATAGTATGGGGGTGATAATTCAGAATCTGCCTTATGCTGTTCCTTTTGGATAAACCTGTAAACTGGGAGCTTTTCCTGTATTCATAGATTTAATTATATGTATAATTTCTCAGAGAAATAATAAAGAAATAGTGAAATATTCAGATAGACAGCTTGATCAGCTTGAATTTTTGGAAGTGCTGTATTATCTAAAAATAGATTCAGTTTCTCCTCAGTTACATTTGACACTGTATTATATAATCAACATTTTACACAGAATTATATAATCAATAAAGATTTTTTTTTTAATTATGTAATTTATTCTGGCATCTCTAATGCTAGAGATAATATTATACTGTTGCAATTGTTGGTACTTACCAGGTCTTTTATTTTGCCCTTAATATCTTTGCTTTACACAATTCGGTGAATATTCTGTTTCACGTCCCTAAGGGCAATTAAGGTCCTACTTAAGACTCATTAAAACTGTATATAATGTGGATTGTCTTGCATATATAAGGAACACTTACATTACATGATCAGCAAGAAAAAGAATTGAGAATGTAACTGGGTTTATAGTAGAATAGTCAAATATCCCTGCCAAGAATATTCTACTTCATTCCTCTGTAACTTTCTCATCCTCACATTTCCTCCATATTGTCCTTCAGTATTCCCTTGCCACTGAGCATGCTCAGTACTTCTTGGATTATTACTTTTTTACAGTTCCAAAATTTATTTGCCAACCAACTTTGGATTCTTTGGAAATTGTTAAAAACATCTCAAAACAAGAAAACAACACGAAACAAAAAAAAAATGCAGAGATAACAAACCCAGGC
Organism: Thermophis baileyi; assembly: GCA_003457575.1. Taxonomy (NCBI): domain Eukaryota; kingdom Metazoa; phylum Chordata; class Lepidosauria; order Squamata; family Dipsadidae; genus Thermophis; species Thermophis baileyi. Next base: position 640,234 of record QLTV01001849.1, read on the forward strand.
AGGATCAAAGTAAAAAGAGAAAGTTTCAATCACATGAAGAGCCAGTTCTTCAGGGCCCTTCAAAACCCCAGTAAAGGGATGCATTCGAATCTCAGGGGGAAATTCCTTCCACAGGGCAGGCACTGCTACAGGGAAGGTGTGCCTCCAGGATTCCAGTAGATGAAATTCTTTCATCAAAGGAACCCAGAGCGTACCAATCCTGCCAAATCAGATCGTCCAGGCAGGAACTATGGCAGATGAGCAATCCCTCAACTAACCAGGCTCTATGCCATGGTTCATCATTCGTATAAATGAACAGTGCTGCTGTGGGTGCCAACAACATCTACAGGAGGCTGGGAAGGGTTCAAATCACAGCGAAATGTGGTCAGAGCATCATGATCTAAGCCAGTGGTTCTCAACCTTTCTAATGCCGCGACCCCCCCGCGACCCCCCCCCACTACCACCGCGACCCCCTCCCTACCCTCTCCCCACGCAGGATGAGGTGATAAAGGGGGCGTGGCACCAGGGGTGAAATGCTCCCGGTTTGGGCTTGCCTGCGGGTCGCCAGACAGCTGGTAACGACAGAAGCGGGAGACTTCGCCCACCCGCCCGGATGCCGCCAATACTCCCAGTTCGGGCTTGCCTGCGGGCCACCAAACAGCTGATAGCAACGGAAGCGGGAGACTTCACCCGGACGCCGCCATTTGGGTTATTTTACCCTCTGCGCATGCGCAAAGCATTCTGTGCATGCGCAGAGGGTAAAAGAACCCAAATGGCGGCATCCAGGCGGGTGGGCGAAGTCTCCCGCTTCTGTAGCTACAGGCTGTCCGGCGACCCACAGGCACGGCCAAAGCAGGAGCATTTCACCCCTGCAAGTGACGGTGGCACCAAGATGGCAGGCTAACGCGCGTGGCGACCCCTGTGAAATGGTCGTTCGACCCCCAAAGGGGTCGCGACCCACAGGTTGAGAACCGCTGATCTAAGCCATGTCCCTTTTGTACATCCATTGGCATTGCCTAGACCAACTTGGTGGACATAGAGGAGAGTGTTTCCTTGCAAATGCTGTGACTACAGCCTTGCTGGTGTTCTCTTGTACACACAGACACACCCATGGACATAATCAGTAACATATACAATATATAATTGCAGTCAGCATGGCCTAATGGCTCCCAAAATTCAATGGCCATGACAGCTAGGGAGACATCACCAACATCGAACTTTCCAAGCGTACAAGCCTTTCTCACTCATAATCTGTAGCAGAGTTACCTGAAGAATATGGAAGTCAACCCAATATATTGAAGGGGGGAGGAATACAACTGTTTGCAGTCTCCAGCATCCTTCAGAGAAGAGATGAATCTGTGCACCATTAACAATAATATTACCCTGAAAAACTCCAGACTGAGTTCTCGGAAGCAAGAGGATAAGGTAAAAGGTATTTCAGAAAGCTAGTGAAATACAAAGGCAAAAAGTACACACACACACACACACACACACACACACACACAAAGACAGAAAAAGGTGAAGATCAAAATTATATTAAAGCAATGGCAGCACAGCTCAGTAATTGTGAAACTGTTTGCAACCCTGAAGAATAAAATCCAGTTACACAGAGAGAAACGCAAGCTTTTAGTGACCTACGAAAGTTAACGTTGAAGATTTCGTATATGAAAGATACAACACCTCGTTCTTGAGAAGAAAAGGAAATAGTTAGAGGAAGCTTAATGGATGACAAGTTTGTCAGTGAGTTCTGTTTACCAATTGGCTCTAGTCTGCAAGCAACAGGCAAAATATATCTCACAATTTTTGTGGATGTGAAGTAAATATTTTTAAAAATCCATATGTTTGACCAGATTAGGGATGAATCATCCTGAAGAATACCTATGTGGTCCTTCAGAGTCTAGACCAGTGGTTCCCAAAGTGGGCGGTACCCCCCCTGGGGGGCGGTGGGATGACTTAGGGGGGCACTAAGAGGCAAGGGGAGCAGCAGGGGGTGCTAAGAGGCAAGGGGGGTGGCAGGGGGTGGCTAAGAGGCCATGTAGAAGGCAGGAAAGCATGTCAGGGCAGTGGGGAAGGGAGGTAGCAGCCTATTCCCTTCCCCGCAGCCCTGCCATGTTTGGCGGCCTTCCACGCGGCCTTCCCAGAGGTCCCCCACGCCCGCTTGCCTTCTGAGGTCGGCGTCCAGCCCAGCCCAGCCAGTGGGTGGGCAGGCAGCCCTTGGTGGAAATGCAGACACTGAGAGGGGCGGCGGAAGGGCAAGCGGATGTCCCGGGGTTGCTGCACATGCACCCACCCCGTTTCTGCAAAGGCAGACCCCCCCCCTTGCAGGGCGATCCAAAGAGGGGAGGGGGATGCTGCAGAAAAGGCCGCCTTCCACCCATGCTGGCTCCGCGGCGCTTGGGGCTCCGAAGCAGCCCACTGGCTTCTCACCCGGCCACCTGCCTGCTCTCTTTGCGGATCAGCCCGGCCGACCGCTGGCACCACTCTGGGAACTCGGCCTGCTGCGCTGGGTTGGAAACCAGTGGGCTGCTTCAGACCCCAAGTCCCGTGGAGCCGGCACAGGAGGCATGAGTGGAAGGCGGCCTTTTCTACAGCATCCCCCTCCCCTCTTTAGATCACCCTGCAGGGCTCTGCCTTTGCAGAAATGGGGCAGGCTGTTTGTATGGAGGATTGGGGGGGATGCGCGGCCCTCCAGGATGGAGAGCGGGGCAAGAGAAGGAACAATAGGCTGCGTTGCCCTGGCCACGCTCAACCGCACTTCTTCCAGCCCATCCGCCCCACGGCGCCGTGAACGACAATCGGCCACACCTCCCCAACCAGCCTTTCTCGCTGGGCACTGCTGCACCGGCAGTTCTGCCCTGCCCAGCTCCACCCGCCGCCACTTCCCATGAACTTCCTGGGAGACGGCTGGAGCGAGGGGTGGGCGGGAACGCGTGGGCCCAGCCAGCACTCAGCTTACCTTCCTGGCGAGGCTCAGAGACTGCCCGGCACACCCATCCGCCAGCTCTCCAGGCAGCGCCACTTTCTCCCTGCCCCACCAAGGCCCCCGCCAGCCCGGAGACTGCGCTCTGGGATGGCACATGACAGGGGACGTGCCACTGCTGGGCCAGAGCACAGTTGCCGCTGCTGTCGCCCCTCTTGCCTTCCCGGCTTCGGCTCCAGGACCTTCGTGGGCCAGAAACCATCGGGGCGCACACCTATAGAGCGCCGCCGGCCTCAGGGGTCCACCGGCCTCTGGGCTGGCGGGGGCCTTGGCTGGAGAGCCGGTGGATGGGCGTTCTGGGCGGTCTCTGAGTCTCGCCAGGAAAGTAAGCCGAGTGCTGGACAGAGCACTTTCTTCCTTTTCCCGCTGCTGAGAAGAGAGAAAGAGAAAGAAAGGAAGAAGATTGGAAAAGGCATGGATGTTTCTCATGTGCATTCACACATTCAGGGACGTCCTCACTTTCTCTCATCCAGATATACCTGCACACATGGAACCATTTTATAAGCCATAAACTCTATATCAGGAATCCCCCATCTTGGGAGTTGGTGAATAATTTGGAATTTTAGGAGCATCTCATAGCTGCTGTCACAAGATATTTGCCTTGGGGAAGGTTGCTG
>QLTV01001849.1:644203-660619 GCA_003457575.1 Thermophis baileyi
AAGAAGAAAAAAAGAAGGGGGAAGGAAAGAAAGACAGAAGGGAGGGAGAGAGAGAGAGAGAGAGAGAGAGCGAGAAAGAAAGAAAAAAGAAAGAAAGAAAGACTTATGACCACAATTGAGCCCAAAATTTTGGTTGCTAAGCAAGAGCGTTGTTAAGTGAGTTTCACCACATTTTACAAGTTGGCCACACCCACCCGGTCACCTGACCACCAAGCTACGCCCACCTGAAGGGGGTGGGGGCACTGAGGATGAGTTTGTAGCATCAAGGGGGCGGTGGACTGAAAAAGTTTGGGAACCACTGGTCTAGACCAACTTGGTGGCACATAGTCAATCAAAATTATTGATAAAGCTAAAATTGCCAAGCACTTCCCAAAGCCAATTCCCATATAGAGCAGCGGTGGCGCAGTGGTTAGAGTGCAGTACTGCAGGCTACTTCTGCTGATCACCGGCTGCCAGCAGTTTGGCAGATCAAATCTCACCAGGCTCAAGGTTGACTCAGCCTTCTATCCTTCCGAGGTGGGTAAAATGAGGACCCAGATTGTTGGGGGCAATATGCTGACTCTGTAAACCAGAGGTGGGTTACTCCCTGTTCGGACCGGTTCGTCCGAACCGGTAGCGACCCGCTGGTGACGTCACAGTGATGTCACGGATCTGGTTCGGTCGGTGCCGGTCCGTGGGCGCTACCATCCTCTTTTTGGAATTTGTTTTTGTTTTTTGGAAAAAAAAATTGGGGGGGGGTGTTTTATTTTTATTTTTTTCTTCTGTGCATGCGCAGAAGCTGAGTTTCCGGCACTGCGCTTGCATCGCCATCTTATTTTTGGCTTTTTGGGGGGAATTTTTTTTTATTATTTTTTGACACTGCGCATGTGTGCACGTGCGAAATGGCGGCCACGTGGCATGGGAGGAAGCAAACCAGCAGCAAGGTAAGTTAGAACCCACCCGTGCTGTAAACCACTTAGAGAGGGCTGTAAAGCACTGTGATATAAGTCTAAGTGCTATTGCTATTGCTATAATATAGACGGGGTGAAATGCTACCAGTTCATCCCGGTTCGCAGGAACCAGTAGTAACAAATGCTTCCGGTTTGCAGAAGATCGGGTGGCACAGCTGATTGTCACAGCTGATGAACCTTTTTTTAATTTTTTTAAAAGCATTTTTTACTATCTATTGGCTGGAACTGGTAGTAAAAAAATGCTTTAAAAGGTTAAAAAAAGTCCGGACTCTCAGCTGTTTGACAATTAGCTGAGAGGGGGGTGTTTTTTTTATTACTTTTTTAAAGCATTTTTTTTTAAACTACCTATTCAACCGAACTGTGACTCTGTGAGGTTCCTGCTTGTTGCAGGGGCCATTTTGTGTGAAGTCCAGCTGCTTCTGCATTGTGTGTGAGTCAGTTGTGTAGGAGTCAGTTGTGTAGCTTTTGTGTTATTTTTATGCAAAGTGTGATAGTTGGCTTTTGAGCTCTCTGTGACTCTGTGAGGTTCCTGCTTATTGCAGGGGCCATTTTGTGTGAAGTCCAGCTGCTTCTGCATTGTGTATGAGTCAGTTGTGCAGGAGTCAGTTGTGTAGCTTTTGTGTTGATTGTGTGTGAAGTGTGAAAGTTGTTTTTTGAGCTCACCCGGTCACATGACCATGACCACTAAGCCACGCCCACCCAGTCACGCGACCACCAAGCCACGCCCACCCAGTCACGTGACCACCAAGCCACGCCCACAGAACCAGTAGGGAAAATTTTTAGATTTCACCACTGAATATAGAATATCATAGTATCCAGTTTGGCTATCACTAAGTTTGTATCATGGCGCCTATATTCAACTTCTCAAATATGGGGTACAGAAGGTACCCCCGGCTTTACCTGCCTCATCTAGATCTAGCTTCATTTCTTACTTGCATCCAGTCTATTATCAATGCTGGATATTGATTTTGTATTGCAATTACTTTGTGTTTGTGGGGTTAGATGGATGCTGGACTGGCTGAACAAGCAACCAAGAAAGAGATTGCTTCACTTCCTTTGCTGAGAATCTGGAGGGAGCTTTAGAACTTCTCTTCTTAATGGTGCATCTCTGGCTTCTTGCATCATGGAAATAAAATCTTTTAAGGCTGTACCTGCGAATGTGCACCAGTCTGAGATATTATTGCCAGCTTTCGACATAATATTACTAGTATTTTTAAAAAATTACATAAGTGGGGGGAAGACCAGTGAAGGTCAAGAGATGTGGAAATCATATATTTCTTTATCAATTATGGGTATTACAATACACCTTTTCACTAATTTCCAAAGCTGGTAGCAATATTAAAGGCAAAATCAGTAGAATAATAATAATCAGTTCCTTTTACTATGCTGTTTACCAGAGAAAGAGATGGGGAAAAGTAGGAAAGGACAGATAATTGGCTGAAGAAGAAATGAATGGGAGTTTTCCTTTTTTGTTCATAATGTTTCTTTTTTCAATAAAATTCTCCTTTAAAAAAATAAGAATTTAAAACAGCAAATCATTCCCCACGCAGATTTGAAAATAGTCACCGATAGTGATGCAAAATGTAAACCAAACGAAAGCCCTAGAAATATTGTCCTGGAAGACTGGCTTAAATAAAATTCTCCTTAAAGGAATCACTGTCAGTTAACATTCATTTTGCTGGCCACGAATAACATTCCTGCCTATCTCTAACAAGAAGCTTCTTCTATATGCAGATTTGCATCCCAATTAATGAGTGTGCGTGCGGGTAACATTTTCTGCCATGACTTTGAAAAAAAAAAAAAAAAAAAAAAAAAAAAGAAGAAGAAGAAGAAGGAAAGGACAGGAAAAGAAAGGAAAAGAGCAGGCTGGTAATAACCTCATGAAATTATTATATTACACTTTACAGCATTATGCCAATTTCCTTTCCAACTGACCTCAGGTTTTCCTGAAACTTGTGTTACAGCTTACTCTCACACAAACGCTCATTAGTTTGCAGGGAATCTAGTATTAGAGAAAAGCTGGGGAGGTTTTTCCCTCCAGTTTTCTTCGCGTTCCTACACCCCAATTTATTCAAACACTTTTCATTATGTGATAATTACTTTGACTGCTAATGGTTGAAGAGAACAATATGTGCTACGACCCCTGCTCTTTTCATAACAGAGAGAGGAATTTAGATATCAGAGCTCCTGTGACACAGATGCTACTGTCTCCTTATTTTGTGTTTTCTCCAAGCCCTGAGGATTTTTGGTTTTTAAGTTGTTACAGCGATTTTTCATGCTGTCACCCCTAAACATGCATATTGACAAAAATGTCAAGGAATTGCCTTGCATGCATTTATTTTCTTTCCTGTAGAAAGAATAATGAGAAAGATAATTTATCCTTGAAAATGCACATAAATCCATAGCTGAGAATGCACTTCAGTTTTTCCTAATACCATAATTAGTAAAAGATTTTTCTCGGAGAAGCTTGCTTTTAATGGCCCATTGTTGCTCAGTTAGTACCAAATCTTTGGGTTCCAGGTTCAGGCAATATGAGAGCTACTCCATAGAGCACACATTTTGAATATCAGTGATGTAATCCAATGTTAATCATGCGAAATTTAATTAAAGTCAATAAAAGTACCAGTCTTATTAGATGAGTAGTTGTTGTTTTCAGATTGCTAGAGCAAACACTTCCTTGCTGTAAGCATAAGAGCTTGGAAACATTTGACTACTTTCAAAAGAGGCAACTAAACAGAAAAGTTATGCAAAGATTGAAAGTCGCTTGATCCCCTCCAACTAGTGTGGTAAAGTGAATCAGTGAACAAGAGGGAGTGCATGAAAGATACTTTTCTCAGGCACCTAAATGCATAAATTGAGGGATCATCCAGAGAACATAAAGAATTAAAACCAACAGGACACATACACACACCCAGTCTGCAATACAGGGGTAACCTGGATTTGTGCTGACCAACTACTACAACTGCACAAGTAAGTTGGTGCATGATGAGGAGGCATGTTTTACTATAAAAAGCTTCTCAAATAATGTGATTAACAACCAGTTAATTGGTTGGCCTATCACAGTAATGGCGAACCTTTTCAGCACCGAGTGCCTGGAACGTGCGCACCGGAGCACCGGGAACCCGAAGACCAGCTGGCCGGTGTGCATGCACGCGCCGGCCAGCTGGTCTTTGGGTTTCAGGCACACGCATATGCGCCAGGCAGCTGGTCTTCGGGTTTCCGGCACTCCGGCACTCCGGCGCACGCAAAGACCAGCTGGCGACAGTGCGCATGCCCACAGAGAGGGCTCTATGAAACCAGAAGAGCAGCTGGCGACGGCGCACATGCCCACAGAAAGGGATCTGTGTGCCACCTCTGGCACGCGTGTCATAGGTTTGCCATCACGGGTCTATCAGTTACTAGGTGGCAAAAAGTTTCAGAGTATCTCTGACCATCCAGATTTTGGCAGCTGAAATACAATCACCAGGTAACTGTTGAAGAGCTGGAGTCTGAGAAAGGGTTTTTGCTATGTATGTCTAAGTAAACTGGCTGATCCTGTACGCTTCAAAAATACAGCAAATAAAGTGGCTTCAGAAGTCCAGGTTACAGTTCCCTCACAACCGGAGCAGAGATAAACATAGAGGAAGGTCCCCTGTCCACATTCCTTTCCCCACACAGAACAATAATCTTCCTGACAATCTGCTCCACAGCACAAACAGAAGAATATACAAGACAAGGAGGCAAGGGACATGATGGTGACTATTCATTTGGTTAGTCCACCTACCCAATCTTGAGCTGTGGTGGTGCAGTGGTTTGAATGCAGTACTGCAGGCTACTTCTGCTGACTGCTGGCTGCAGTTCGGCAGTTTGAGTCCCACCGGCTCAAGGTTGACTCAACCTTCGATCCTTCCGAGGTCAGTAAACTGAGGATCCAGATTGTTGGGGGCAATATGCTGACTCTGTAAACCACTTAGAGAGGACTGTGAGCACTGTGAAGCGGTATATAAGTCTAAGTGCTATTGCTACCCATTAAAACAATTAAAGCATAAAGAAGCCAGGGGCTTTAGTTTCGCTCACAACCCACAGAGGTTTACAGAAGAGGTGCAGAGTTCAGTGACCAAATAGAAAGCAGCCTGGCCAGAACAATAGGTGCAAAACAGATTGTTGACCCCCAACTGCCTATCTTAAGCCATTTCTCCTGGGTGCCTAACCTGTCTGCATGAAATGTTGTGTGCCAGCATAATATGGAAGATGCCATTTCCCTACCAGTGGGCTGATGGTGAGATGTAGATAATGTCCTGAGGACATATCCACAGACAAGTGGAAGCTCTTCATATTATCAGTTTTTTTCCAATCCCAGGATGTTGGGTGGATGGTGAAATCTTGTGAACAGAATCTCTAAGGTGATAGAGGGATAAAGAACATGGCTAACCAGAACATTGATGAATTACAATCCCAACATCCCTCAAAATTGATGATACTGATTTTCAATTACTACGGGACCACCAGTTTCTTGCCCCTAATACACATGTCTGAAATAGTCCCCAGCTCTCAATTAATGAAGCTCTTTCATTAGTTAAGCCATATAACTGAGAAACAGATTTGATTTATTGATTTGATTTGATTGCTGCTCATCTCATCTAGAGGCAACTCTGGTTGGCTCACAAACATTTTTAAAATATAGGTTATCATGTGTGTAACTGAAACTGATGGATACTTGTTATAATTTTTGAATCTGACACATTGCTTTCTCCCTGGTTCTTAAACAGGCAGTCACTGAATGGTAAAAATGTATGAGAGTTGTGAAGTTTCGTATTTATATATATGAATGGTTGGTCATTAAAACGCCATTAACTTGTTTGTTTGTGGGACTGGTAAGCTATTCACTTCAATCAAATTAAGTGATGCTTAAGTGGCTCCAAGTTGAAAATACAGAAATATGTTAATTAAAAATATTTTAAAAATAGTAATTAAAAATAAAATCAATATCTGTACTGGTCTTCAACTGCAAAAAATAGAATGGAATTGAAATAAAACAAAAAAATTAATTTTACAACAATAAATATAAATTACCAATAATTAGAGCTTTGCAAAAACTATTCAAGGGAGGGATTCAAGAGTGTTAAAATATCCCTGCGTACCCCAGATTGGTCAAGAGTAGCTTGTTTCAACTTATTTCCAATTCTGGAGCATGATTCAGAAAAGTGAGCTCCATTTCATTTGGGAATCAGGAACACTATCAGATTCAGAATTTTATTTTCTTGGATGTAATTTAAAGAGAGCCAGTTTGGTCTAGTCTAGTGGTTAAGGTTTTGGCCTAGAAATGAGGAGTCTGTGAATTCTAGTCCTGCCTTACTCATGAAAAACTGGCTGGGTGACTTTGGACCAGTCACTCTCAGCCTGACCTACCAGGGTGGTTGTTGTGGGGAAAATAAGAGGAGGAAGGAATATTGGATATGTTCACCACTTTGAGTTGTTTATAAAAACAATAACGGTGGAGAATTAAAATAAAATAAAATACTAGAAAGAGGGTTGAACACAGTTCCTACCATGCAGCCGTGGTCTTTTTTGAAGACCTTTTCCTCAGGCCTTCTGAATTCAACTTCTTTAGTCTAGACAGGAATTATCTTTTGAGGCTAAGGTTACATCCCATCTCCACCAAAGGACTGAGCAAGTTTGTCAGGGAAATTGGAGACTAAAGAATTAAGAATGAGAGCTCAGCAACAATTAGTGAAGCAAATTAGAATACAGAATACAGTACAGAATAACAGAGATAGAAGGGACCTTGGAGTTCTTCTAGTCCAACTCCCTGCTCAAGCAGGAGACCCTATACCACTCCAGACAAATGGCTGACCAATCTCTTCTTAAAAACCTCCCGTGATGGAGTACCCACAACTTCTGGAGGCAAGTTGTTCCACTGATAAACAGTTCTCGCTGACAGGAAATTCCTCCTTAGTTCTAGATTGGTTCTCTCTTTGTCTCTCTTTCCATCTGTTACTTCTTGCCTTGTTCTTATAATATAAATTATATACATTATAAATTATAGTGAATCATTATTTTATAAATTATATACGTATGTATGTGTGTGTTAGTGAAACAATCGAAGAAAAAAAGTTTATAAGAAACATATGATAGGCAAAGCCTAGCACTTGTTAATTCATCCTATTGGAGAGTTCAAAAGAAGTTGCTCAGGAAATGACCTGAGATTAGCACCTTCTTAGACAAGAAGCAAACAGAATGATTGGCAAAGAAGGGACAGAATAAACCCTCAGATCTCTAACAACATCCTACTGCCCCTGAAATCAGTAGGCATGAGATGGTGAAGAGTCAGTGAAGTCACATCTCCAGAAAGAGGCTGGAAACAGGATGTCCTATATCACTCTTGGCAAACCTTTTCGGCACCAAGTGCCAAAACGGGAGCGTGTGTGCACCTTTTCGGCACCGAGTGCTGAAACGGGAGCATGCGCAAACCTTTTCCGCACCGAGAAGCCAGAAAAGCAGATGATCTTCCGGTTTCAGGCGCGCGCATGCGCACTGGCCACCTGGTCTTCTGGTTTTTGGCCCGCATGCGTGCGCAAAGACCAGCTGTCCAGTGCACATGTGCTGGCTCCACCTTGCCTTTCAGGGGTCCTCGTGCCTCCCTGCCTGCCCCCCTGGTCCCAGTTGGGATGGCAGGACATCCGCACCGATGACCCAGTTCTGCAGCCCCAGACAGGGAGAGAACGTTGGGTGGGGAATGCCGCCTCCCTCCACTGGAAGCCTCGGAAGTAAGGGGCATCAGCGTTCCCGGGGCTCAGCTTGGAGGGCCAGCAGGTGGGAGAGCTTCACCCCAACTCTGGCTGGGATGAAGCACCCCCCCAGCTCGCCACCGAGAACAAGCCAATGCAGCCCCCCTCTTATCCCTTGGCAGCACCTTCCCGCTTCCCGGTCGGCCCGGTGCACCTCTTACCCCTCAGAGGCATCTCCATGCTGCGCTCTTCTCCGGCCCTCCTGGGGCAGCTCGCCTCCCTGATGGCGGCTCCTCCTCCTTTTCCTCCTGGCTGCTCCAGCATCCCGGCCGGAAGTGGCAGTGTGAGAACCACCACCGCCCTCGCCCCTCGTGGCAGCAGGAGCAGGGGGCAGGGTCAGCCAGCCGCCCAGCCAGCAAACGCTGCCCCGCTGCCCCATGAGCCTGAGCCGGCCAGGCATTGGTGCTGGGAGGGCTGGGGCTGCGCAAGAAGCCCGCTTGGGTGGGGAGGGAGGGAAGCCCTGGCCCGCCCATCCTGGCTGGCAGCTCTGCTCCCCTTGCTCTTCCAGCGTGCCAGCCACCTGGTCTTCACACACGCGGGAGTGCCAGAAACCGAAAGAGTAGCTGCCCAGTGCACATGCGCGTGCCAGAAAGATGATCTTCCGGTTACTGGCACATGCATGCACACTGGCCAGCTGGTCTTCACGCGTGCATGTGCACAAGAAACCGGAAGACCAGGTGGCCGGCGTGCATGCGTGCTGGAAACCGGAAGATCATCTTCCCAGAGCGCATATGCACGCCGGGCGGCTGCTCTTTTGGTTTCTGGCGCTCCTGTGCATGTGAAGACCAGGTGGCTGGCGCGCCGGAACCCAGAAGAGCAACGGGCGACAGCTCGTGTGCCTGGTTAGATGGCTCTGCGTGCCACTTCCGTGCCATAGGTCCTATATCAAAAGAAGGGTAACATTTTTCTCCCAAAATATCCCTTTGATTCTTTCCTGCCATCCTTTCTAACTGTATCGATCTAGCATTATTCATAGGCATCTCATCTTCATCCTATATTTTGGAATTTTATCTCCTGACACGTAGCAGCCACTCATTAGAAGTTTCACAAACCTTTCCCAAATGTCAACAATCCTTTCTGACTGCCATTTGATTCAATCCCATCTTCCCTTCCTGATCTCTTTAGCTAGCCCTAAGCTGAGTGGTCTGTACCTGAGAAAGTCTGTTCACAAGATTTCACTCCCATCCAAGTTCCTGCAAAAGGAGAAGCTAACAATGATTTGAAGACAAGGGTGAGAAGAACTCTTCACCCTATCGTTTTAGATCAATATTGAAAATAGTAATTCTACACTACCAAGAGACACAGCAGGAAGATAATTTTTCATTATAGTCTTCTGCTTGTAGAATAGTTTGACACCAGTGATTAGACTTGCTTTGACCCTATTAGCCATTCACATGCAAGTTAAAATACAATTCTTTCATAGGACTTGTTTTAATTAGTTAAGAAAATGCCACAGAGTTGTTTATGCAAACTGGTTTTCAGATAATTAATATATACTAGCTGATACCCGTGCTTCACTACGAAACTATGTGATGGGGCTTGATAAATTGACACTTAAAGCTTGAAAATTAATGAGTAGTTAAAAAAGGGACTGTATTATTTCGTTAGAGATGGTAAGCTAAGTTTCTGTTACAGATGAAGACATTATTTGCATAGCATAGACTTTAAAGTCGTCTCTCAGATGAATTGCTCAGGACCTCCCTGTAAACAACATTCCTGGTTTTGCCCTCTGGCTGGAGGATGACCAGGCTGTCAGGTGAACTGACTCTGGAGCATGCCACATAGAACTGGCCATGGGAGAAACAGGCAGCTTCCCTTGTGTTTTCCTAATCGCATCTGTAAATCTGTTCCTGTAGGGGAAAAAAATCTGTCTCTGCCTACCAGCATCCATCGGTATTCATGTGTCTAGGGTGGCTTAGCTCAACTGTTCTGTAGTAAAGCTGCTTGCTGCTGTGAAAGCAAAAGCAAAACTGAAACTCCTCTGCTTGTGTTTTGCATTTGGATCAGATTTCTTTTCAGGTGGGGAGGGGGGAGTAGAACTCCTTAGCATCAGAGCTTGTTAATATTAATATAAGAAATACTCATGCTGCGATGGTCATTTTGAAAAATCCTTTCTTAGTGAGCACCTAGAAGCCAAGAGGAACATACGTGGCAAATTTCAAGTTTGTAGGCTTTACGGTTCTGGAGATTTCGTAATTAATGCGTGAGTGGTTTTCGCTTTTATATATATATATATATATTTCTTGCAATTGTTTTTGGCCTGATACCATATGGGGTCTTTTCCATTGTAAACCACCAAGAATCACATGATTAAAATCATTTTGAGCCAAATGACATAGCATCCTCATTTGCGGCATGCCATTAAAAATTGGATCCGGAACTTTGAAGATGCAGGGAAGTCCATTCCTGAAAAGGCAAATTAGATCATCTCTTCCAAGGGTCTGTTCAGAACTGGAACCCAGCACTAGCAAGCATTGTTACAGATATATGGCCATCATAATTTGAGCCTTGTCAGATATATTTATGCTTTTGATGATGGCTGAAATTCATTCTGAAATTGAAACCGTGACTCCAGCAACCATCTCTCTCGTTTTAATGATAAACAACAGGATGTTCACGTTCATAATTGGCTACGCAAGCCCAGTAACTCTTCAACTGCCAGTTTTTGCAAAACTCAGAAGAGTATTCCATCCAGCTTGACAGGCATCACCCTCACAATCTACGGCATGAGACTCTAATCAATACAGAAAGGTTCCTATAAAACTGCAGAAAGGGTTCAGTTAGTAAAACTAGAGATGCAGACAACCCATTTGTTTCGTGAAATGACATGCTGTCGGACAATCTTGTTAATGACTTCTCAGAGCCCTTAATCTTAGCAGCCAGGTTTTCATGAATCATTTCATCAGAAAAACCGTCTTCCCCCTCTTCGACCTGCTGCAATTTGCTCATTACCAGGTAACATAATTTGAGAAAGGAGAGGGAGAATAACAGAGGCTTGTAGTAATTTTATTAAAAATAACAGTTAAACATACAATTGAAAAGTAATAGAATGTGATAAAGAAAAAGAGAAGATATATATAGCAATAGCACTTAGACTTATATACCGCTTTATAGTGCTTTACAGCCCTCTTTAAGCGGTTTACAGAGTCAGCATATTGCTCCCAACAATCTGGGTCCTCATTTTACCGACCTCGGAAGCATGAGCCGTGGTGGCGCAGTGGTTAGAGGGCAGTACTGCAGGCTACTTCTGCTGACTGCTGGCTGCCTGCAATTTGGCAGTTCAAATCTCACCAGGCTCAAGGTTGACTCAGCCTTCCATCCTTCCGAGGTGGGTAAAATGAGGACCCAGATTGTTGGGGGCAATATGCTGACTCTGTAAAACCGCTTAGAGAGGGCTGTAAAGCACTGTAAAGCGGTATATAAGTCTAAGTGCTATTGCTATTGCTATGGAAGTTTGACTCAACCTTGAGCTGGTGAAATTTGAACTGCCAAATTGCAGGCAGCCGGCAGGCAGCAGAAGTAGCCTGCAGTACTGCACCCTAAACACTCTAACCACTGCGCCACCATGGCTCTATAACTGACTTCCCCATTCATCACAAGCATAAATAATTTTAGTAACTGACCACCTTCTCTTAAAATATAACAAATGATCTCTTCTTCACATATCCCAGCTCTTATCTATAAACAAATCCATAAAGCCTCGTCATTTCAGTCCTGAAATGTATATCAATATATCTATTTTGACCTTGATCAAATAAGCCAACTTCATATTCTTTGTTTCTTCTCACAAAATTCTTCAGTTTTAACAAAAGTCCTTTGTAAATTCAATATATAAAAATTATCAGGGTGACTCTCTTGCTTTATTATTTGTATGCCACTTTTGTTTATTAAGACATCCACCAGTTTCTTGTGTATGTCCAGTATAGCATCATTTTTCATATCATCCTTGTAGCCTGTCATTTTGAAATCCACTTTTAGATCAGTTTCAATCTTGTTTAATCTTGTTAGATTAGAATAGAATAACAGAGTTGGAAGGGACCTTGGAGATCTTCTAGTCCAACCCCCTGCCCAGGCAGGAAACCCTACACCACTTCAGACAAATGGTTATCCAATTAAAAATTAAACAAAATCTAAAAAGGCAGACACTCATCAAATTAATTTCCATTGTTAATTTTTCAAAAATATCCTTTAATATGAAAATATGTTATTTAATTCTGTATTAGTAACTCAAATTTAAGTGTTCTGTATTGTAATCTTCAGTTCCTTTTTATTCCCTCTAGTGTCCAACATTCAAAGTCTCATACCATGTTTTTTTTAAATCAAAACAAAAGCATTTTCCCATAGCAAAGATTCTTACGATTGATTCCAAACTGTTATTTCAAATCAACCTCAACCCTTTGTCTGTTTGAAACTTTCCAAAATCAAAGTTCTAATCACCCTTTTTCTGTTTATTCCAAAAGATTTTTTTAAGTCCTTAAACTTTTATTTAAAACTTCTTTCACTAAGGATTGAAGGAAATTCACACAGTACTTAAAACTTGTGAATCCGAATCCAATGATAGTTGAAAATTGCTGTTAAAAAGCAATATCCAAAAGTTATTAGAAAAGGAAGTATGCAAACTCAATGTCCTTTTTGAAGGTGCACCAGAAGGTGAAACCAAGGTTTCAGCAAGATGGTTATCCTATTATCTCCCAGTCCCAGAGCTTTAAACTGACTGGATACCATTGTCTTGAAATCTCCCTGCAAGGAGCAAACTGAATGGCTCACTTTTGGTGATCCCATGTCTTTTTCTGGTCTATTCACTGGCTCTTCATTCCACCACAGTCATAGGCTCTATTTTTAGCAAAGCTGTCTTCAGTAACCTTTTTTTTTCCTTGGAAGTCCCAAGAATAATAGAGGTTTAGAAGGAAGCTGAAGTGCTTAAGGTTTATTTTCTGTTTTTTGCTCTACTCCTTTAGAAACATACCAGCAAATAAAGCATAATTAAAAATGCAAGAGCTATTGGAAAGTCAGGTTCATTCCTACTTGTTGTGCAGTCTCTCTCTCTCTCTCTCTCTCTCTCTCTCTCTCTCTCTCTCTCTCTCTCTCTCTCTCTTACAAAATTGGGCCATTCAATCTCCATTTCTTTGCCATCTTTTACTTTTAGGTAAAAGGCAAATATGAATATTTAAAGATATTTTAAAATTAATTTTAAGGTTTGGGAAGTAGTCCAGAATTTCTTAGCTATTATCTAGGCATGATGTAAAGTATCACATAAAAACTGAGGTGCCTGGAGATAAGAAGATGAACTGGAGGAAGAGGAAGTTGGAGAGAACTAATTTTTGCAAGATAATTGATACAAAACAAAACCTTCTTACCCCTGAGGATCTCATGGTATGTATTTCTTTGTCCTACTAGCATTCCTGCACTATGAAAGTCTTCCTTCCTTCCTTCCTTCCTTCCTTCCTTCCTTCCTTCCTTCCTTCCTTCCTTCCTTCCTTCCTTCCTTCTTTCTTTCTTTCTTTCTTTCTTTCTTTCTTTCTTTCTTTCTTTCTTTCTTTCTCTTTATCATCTGTAATAGCTAAAATCAATTATTAGGGAACCCGAAGTGACTACTATAGTGGTTTAACTCCAGTTCTTTCTAAGATGACAGCAGTGCCGGAAGAGCAAATTTGAAAGAAGTGATTCACCTGAAACCACAGAGCCAATCAATGGACTTTGAAGTTTGCTATGGATACCATCGCAAGTGAGTTCTTTAGCTTGCAAACACCTGATTCTTCAAAATGAACACAATGTGGCAATAGACACAATATCCACACTCTATAAATTGGACAGAAATACCAAACTTCAACTTATCTCCTAACACCATTTCAGCTTCTCCGGGAACAATTTCTGATGCACAAGTAAAGCTCAGTTTGCACCACATTAGGTGGCTTTTGTTCTAACCCAGGACTTAGACTCCAGGACTGCTCTTCTCCAGGGACCTTCCAAGGAGAATCTTTACCATCGCCTATAGATTTTATTCTCGTGAAGCTTTACACCAAAGCCGGAGCCGAGGTGGCGCAGTGGTTAGAGTGCAGCACTGCAGGCTACTTCAGCTGACTGCTAGCTGCAGTTCGACAGTTCAAATCTCACTGGCTCAAGGTTGACTCAGCCTTCCATCCTTCCATCCTTCCGAGATTGTTGGGGGCAATAGGCTGACTCTGTAAAACTGCTTAGAGTGGGCTGTAAAAGCACTATGAAGCGGTATATAAGTCTAAGTGCTATTGCTATTGCTAAACCCTCTCTGTGAGGAAAGTATCCAATAAGAGAGAGAGAAAACACCGTACCTGTAATTATGAACTTTCACAGCTTTTTTCATTAAGGAAGAGCAAACTAAAAGCAAGTCATGAACAATAACTCAAAGATACACTAGAGATATTAAACAACATCAAGCTATTGAATGGACAGTCTCCTTAAAGGTAAAGTAGCTTTCAAAAACCTAGCATTTATTAAAACTGGAACAATTCCCCCCACATCTTTTTGCAAATAGTGTGCACATTGTAGTGTTTGCTGGCATAAAGCCTCCTTCCCACCTTTCTGCGCCATTTTTGGCTAGGTTAACTCTACTCTGGAGAGATTACTTACCTCTTCCCAAAATCTATGTTCCTTTATACATATCCATCCCAGAAAGTCCACTTTCTGCAGTTTACAGATATAGCTTCTCCTGAACTCTTTCTACCACGTGCTCTGATGTCATGAATTTTTAGAATCAGCAAAACAGAATACAGAATAACAGAGTTGGAAGGGACCTTGGAAGTCTTCTAGTCCAACCCCCTGCTCAAACAGGAGAAATTCTAGCATTCTAGACAATTGGCTGTCCAATCTCTTCTTAAAAACCTCCCGGGAGGGAGCATACAATTAAAGTAGCCTTTGGAATTTCCGGAACTCTAAATAAGTTGCACGAACTTTATCCTAGTTTCACAGGTCGGACAAGCAATGCAAAAACACCAAAGAAAGTTGATACCTGATCACAGGGTCCAGATGCTTTTTAGGTTCTTTTAAGATGATAGCACATTGGTGAATGCGTTGCTTTCAAGCTTTACACTGTGGTCACTTAGCTGGCCCTTCGGTTACTTCCCCCTGTCACCTTAGTTTCCAGTGTTTGGCTGATTATTCCATTTCACTGCACTTTCACAAACTAGAAACCTAGTGAAACAACACAAAACAAGGCCTACATTTTCTCCCAGCCTCATATCACCCTTTGGAGCCTTTTTTGTAATGAATACATCTGCGTTCATAACTTAGAAGCACTTTTAAGTTGCGTGGTGATATCACCATATGGCTGCCTTCCCTGCGTTGAAAGCAGGGGTGAAATGCTCCCGGTTCGGACTGCACCGGGTGGACCAGTAGCGGTGGCCGCCAGTGGTTCACCGAGCTGCTAGCAACGGCTGGCTGGCCACGCCCCCGAACCGGTCCAGCAGTCGCCGCTCGCTTGCCCTGCCCCACCAGTCTCCGCTCTGCAGCTTGCCTGCCTGAAGTGTTGCGCCCCTGATCTGCCTGCCAGGTAAGCCTGCGAAGTCGCGGCCTACCTAGCTGCCCCTGCCCCCCCATCCCAGCCTGCCTTCCCTACTCCATTCCCCGTGGCCCGTGCCCCCGACATGCTTTCTTGCCTTCCACGGGGCCTTTCCGGTGTCCCCGTGGCCAGCTTGTGAAGGCAGGCAAGCGAAAGGCCATGTGGATGGCAGGCAAGCATGTCGGGGTGGCGGAAAAGGGAGGTAGCAGCCTACTCCTTTCCCTGCAGCCCTGCCATGCTTGGCGGCCTTCCACGCGGCCTTCCCAGCATTCCCCCACACCTGCTTGCCTTCCGAGGTCAGCTTCCAGCCCGGCCCGGCCTGGCTAGTGGGTGGGCAGGCAGCCCTTGGTGGAAATGCAGACGCTCTCAGAGGGGCAGCGGAAGGGCAAGCGGATTTCCCGGGGCTGCTGCACATGCGCGCCCCCCCCCCGTTTCTGCAAAGGCAGAGCCCCCCCCTTGCAGGGTGATCCAAAAAGGGGAGGGGGGATGCTGCAGAAAAGGCCGCCTTCCACCTGTGCTGGCTCCCGGCGCTCGGCTTAACTTCCTGGCAAGGCTTAGAGACCGCCTGGCATGCCCATCCACCCATCACTCTCCAGGCAGCGCCACTGTCTCCCTGCCCCACCAAGGCCCCCGCCAGCCCCAGAGCCTGAGGCTGGCGAAGCCGGGAAAGCGAGAGGGACGACGGCGGGGGCAACTGCGCTCCGGGATGGCACATGACAGAGCACGCACCGCTGCTGAGCCCCTCTCACCTTCGGCTCTGGGACCTTCACGGGCTGGGAAGCATCGGGGCGCGCATCTATGGAGCTCCGACGGCCTAAGGGTCCGCCGGCCTCCGGGCTGGCAGGGGCCTTCGCGGGGCAGGGAGAAAGTGGCGCTGCCTGGAGAGCTGGCGGATTGGTGTGCTGGGCGGTCTCCGAGCCTCAGCAGGAAAGTAAGCCGAGCGTTAGCCAGAACACTTTCTTCCACCAAGAAGAGTAAGTAATTTGGAATTTTATGAGCATCTCATAGCTGCTGTCACAAGATATTTGCCTTGGGGGAGGTTGCTTTCTATTGCAGAAGAGAGAGAGACAGACAAGAAAGAAAGATAGAAAGAAAGAAAGAAAGAAAGAAAGAAAGAAGAAAGAAAGAAAGAAGAAAGAAAGAAAGAAAGAAAGAAAGAAAGAAA
>QLTV01001849.1:669340-684945 GCA_003457575.1 Thermophis baileyi
GATACAGGTAATGTGTGGAGGACAGA
Organism: Thermophis baileyi; assembly: GCA_003457575.1. Lineage (NCBI taxonomy): Eukaryota > Metazoa > Chordata > Lepidosauria > Squamata > Dipsadidae > Thermophis > Thermophis baileyi. The sequence goes on from QLTV01001849.1 coordinate 669,367, forward strand.
GAAGCCTCTTAAAGAAGAAGTTACAGATCTGTGAGAGCCAGAAATCTTGCTTGTTTGTAGGTGACCAAATACTTATTTTCCACCATAATTTGCATATAAATTCTGTCCAAATCAGGCAATGTGATTGTCTGGATTTTTTTTTCTCATTTTGTCTCTCATAGTTGAGGTCTACCTATGATGTCAATTACAGGCCTCTCTCATCTTTTTAAGTGGGAGAACTTGCACAATTGGTGGCTGACTAAATACTTTTTTGCCCCACTGTATATATATATATATATATATGAGAGAGAGAGAGAGAGAGAGAGAGAAAGAATCTGAGACCTTTGAGAGAAGTCAACAGGTTGAGCTAAACATTACACTAATCTTCAAATCCATCTGTTAGTATATTTAGCACGTAGAAAGTCCACAAACGGTTTCCAGTCTCTTATATAGCTGTCTAGTCCATTATTTCTAATCAAAGCGGTTAATTTCACCATCTCTGCTAATCCAGTCAATTTCAGAATCCATTCTTCAACAGTCGGCATCTCTTTTTCTTTCCAGAGTTTGGCAAGTACAATCCCTGCAGCTTTTTAAAAATATAAGTAAATGCAAAGTACCAGGATTGGATGGCTTCCCTGTAGAATGACATAAAAGAGGCACTAATACGGTATTCTTGCTCCTAAAATCCATTCAATTATATAATGTAATCTTTGCAAATGGAATTTTTCTTCTTTGTTTCATGAAGCATCTATTACAGTTGTACCAAAACCTGGTAAAGATTCTACATTAGGAGCTAATTATCAGTCTATCTCACTGATTAATATAGATATTAAAATTTAACTGCTGTTTTAGCTAATATGCTTTGACAAGTAATCTCTTCAGTGGTTAGAAATGATCAATTGGGCTTTATCACAACTAGAACATGGATCAGATAATATCTGGCTGGTAGTAGACTTGATTGATTTGAATAAAGCTCAGTTAGAATCTGTCTGCAAAGTTATTAGAATCCAAGGCATATTTTTGCAGGTTCAGCTTTCAACACAAGAAAGCATAAGTAGAGAAAGAAGGAAAGATGGGGTTTTCTGGAGCATCAAGCAACTCACTTCTTTCAAGATCAAATCTGGGTTGGTCACCGGGACCAGAGGTTTACTCTTCTGAACTTTTGGACTCATCTTGGTCTTTTTGTGCTCTTTGGATTGTGTTTTCAGGAGACAGCACTTTGGTTCTAATAGAAGAAGAAAATGGTTGAAAACAAGTAGGAAGATTCACCAGCTGAGCTCACATTTCATGCAACATTTTCTTTAGGCTTTGGGGTGTTTTTTAAGGTCATTTCTAGCAGTTGTTTTGCTTGTTGTTGTTGTTTGCTTTGTTTTTGGCTTTGCATGGATAATGATGTTTTTATCACGGTGACATCTTCCCAGATCCATCATTATGTCACTGAAGTTAAACGATTAAGCAACTAAGAACATCATACTGCATCAATGAAATGCAGAATAAAATGCTCCATTGACTTTGGATGGCCACATTTTTGTCTTCACAGAAAAGCAATCGTAATTTGAATAAAGCTTCCCTTTGAAAATAAATGACAGAAAGTTGGGTCCAGTAAGAACTGTTCTTGAACATGGAAGCAACCAAACATGTGAGCGAAGGTCTGAATTTACCATCAGCCTCAGTCTTTTTACTGGACCAAGTGAGCATTTGGAGACCTCACCTACGATACTATGAAAATAACTGTAAGAAGAAAAATGAACGCTCTAAAATAGGCACCTTATAGAATGGAGGAATTACTCAGTTGTAGCATATTTGTTCACCATTCTTCAGTACTAGTTCAAAGAGACCAACAAGCACTCTCTGGGAAGTTTACAATGTCAACATATTGCCCCCAACAATCTGAGTCATCATTTTACTGACCTCAGAAGGATGGAAGGCTGAATCAACCTTGAGCCCAGTGGTGGGTTTCTACCGGTTCGGCCTGGTTCGGGCGAACCGGTAGCAGCGGCAGCGGGAGGCTCAGCCCACCTGCCCGGACGTCATCACGGACGTTCTGCGCATGTGCAGAATTTTCTGCGCATGTGCAGAAGCGCACACACACGCACGCTCCCGTTCCCGAACCGATAGCAAAGGTAAGTGAAACCCACCACTGCTTGAGCCCCATCAGGATTGAACTCCTGGCTGTGGGCAGAGTCAGCCTGCAATATTGCATTCCAACCACTACACCACCAGGACTTAAAGCTGCTTTTGGCATGGACTGAAGATGCGATGAAGGCAATCAAGAAAACATGGCAGCAAAAATGAGTTGTTTGGAACATCAAAACCATGGTTAGATACAGGATGGGGAAGGCTCTCATAGAGGAACTGGGCTGGGCATCTGTTGAAAAAAAAAAAACCCTAGGAAAGTTGAAGTTGAAATCTTAGTTCAATTTAAAAGTTAGTTGGGCTTTTTTTTTTTTAACTAAGCTTGAGCCAGTTATTAACTCCAAACCTTGTATATCTCAGTGGTTTGTTATAAGGTTAAAAGGCTAAGAAGCCCATGTCCCACACTGGAAGGTGAAATAATAATTCAGTGAACATAACCATGAGCCTCATAACCTAATTTATCGAGAGGGCATATCTTTCAGCAGTGCATAAGCTTTTGAAAGAATGATGAGGATGCTTGTAAGCCTAATGAGCAGGATATCCTCCATTCATTACTTGACTGTACACCCACCTAATTGCACTTAGTATCCTATACCACTTTTTCTTTTTAACGTGCCAGGTATAGTTCCCAAAGTGTGATAGGAAAGAGATTAGATACATCATATTTATGAAATAAATTCAAAAGGTGTTTACATTAGTGAAAATTAATTATTAAGAACCTAAAGCAACCTGGGTTATAAATAAGGGATGAGCACTGGGTATTTATTTTCACAATCTGCAGGAAAAGACTCTAGTGGGAGATGGTATGACACATGCCATATCTTCCGCATATTATTTTATTAGTACAATAAGTCTCTCCAACTTCCCGATGTGCTAAAATTATGCTCAAGGTCCCACTGAACCTCATGCAATAAAACACATGGGCACAAATTAGCAACACAGCCTGCATTTGCTCAATTTTGAGAGGCTGACTAAATACAGTTGCAAAGGGATGGGTCTTTTTCAAAGTGCAATAGGCAAAGGAAACTCTAGAAATGATGTGTTTTGCAAGCATTAACCATTTAGAGAATATATGGTACCTTGAAAAGTTACCATGTACTTTGTACCATGTACACTGTACAAAAAAGAATATTGTTAGGAACAATCCATGGTTTTGGAAGGGGAAGTATATAAACACCTACCAAGGTGTGTTTGCAACAGAACAGGTTTACTTGCTCCTTAATATGATGGGACACAGGAACCAAACTAATTTTCAATCTAGCATCTATAGAGAATGAGAGATGGTTAGTGAGAGATATAAGTACTTTCAAGGATGTGCATGTGATTTAGCTGGGAATAAGTCCTGGAAAACAAGGGGAACCTGCAGGCAAAAAAAATAAAGAGATGGTGAGCAATAGAGAGCCCAAAGAGAGAGAGAAAAAGAATAGTTGATAGAATAAAGAACTAAGTGGTAGAAACAGGCAAAGGACCTAAGAAATTGAAGAAGAGTCTAATGAAAGGGATTAAAGAAAGGTACGCCTCCATTGACCTGATGAAGGATTATAAGAACTATAGAAGCTGGCTAAGAGACATGATGCATAGAAGAAGTGAGGAGTAGTCTGAAGAGAGAGTTACCGATAAAGGAGAATATTTGTAGCTCAGGGTTGAAATGAGGGGTCCTTGGTGCTCTCTGAGCTTGGCTGTTTTCTTGCAGACGTTTCATTACCCAAACTAGGTAACATTATCAGTGTTGAGTTGTGGAATGGGTATGACTGAAGCAGGAGAAAGTATGGGGTTGTATTCAGATAGGAGAAAATATCTACACAGAGTGCAAAGATGTTCCAGTAGCCATTTGCTGACATGTCCTTACAACAAAGCTGCCATCTTGTCACCAGCCCAATGAAGCCAGTCTAAAGAATTCCAGCTTCAAATTAATGAAAATTCCTTCCATTCAAGTAGCTTTCATTGTCATGGGAAAGGGAAGCAGATGTCAACAGAAAAAGGCAAGTGGAATTATGGTTCCTAGTGTTGGAAGAAATATCCATCTGGTTCAATTCTAAGCTGGGAGAAAGACTCCCACTGGAAACATGGAGGCTGGTTGGAAAGATGGTTTATTGATGAACTACATGTGATTCTGGGTAGCTGACCACATGGAGTTGAGAGTGAGGGGTATTTATACCTTCTCTTCAGTGGTGGTATTCTACCGGTTCGCGCCAGTTCAGGCGAACCAGTAGCAGCGGCAGCGGGAGGCTCCGCCCACCCGCCCGGACATCATCATGGATGCTCTGCGCATGCGCAGAAGTGCCGCACGCTCACGAAGCGAGCGCGCATGCACGCTCCCATGTCCAAACCGGTAGCGAAGGTAAGTGAATACCACTACTGCTTCTCTTGGGCTTTGAACTTGAGCTTCCTGTTCCTGTGCAAGAACATGTATTCTATTGGCTGTTGTAGGTGTCATAGCTGGCTCTGTAGGTTGTCTGAGCCAAGCTTGGTTGAAGCTTGGTCTGCTGATGCAATGAAGGGGCTTGTTGGGCAATTCCTATTGTGGCTGAGGGCTAATCCTACCTTTGTTCAGACCTTACTGCAGGGAACCCGCTTATGAATAGAGCTAGCTACCTCTTTATCTCTTAAGTGCTGACATCTGCTGAGGGCTATTAAGGAAGATGGGGGCTGCTTTCCAAGAGCATGTTTCTCCAATTCTCATCCAGGGAAATATAATATTCTGCCTTTTTAATATTTCTCAAAATATTTCATTCTTCTAGGAGAGGGGTGGGTGTTAACTTTCTACACTAGGTAAAGATTCAAGGCTAAGAGGGAAATTTCTGGCAGTGATCACTCCATTTATTGTGAGCACTATGAAAGAAACAGGAGAGGATTAGAGGTGAGCTATATCCAGTGTTTGAATTAACTGCCTAGTATTTTGGCTGAAGGGTTTTAAAAGAATAGAATGAATTCATCTCAGTTCCAGTTTTCTCATAACTAGGATGTTCTGAGAAATTAATTGAAATTAAGCTTTTCCTCATTGTCTTTATGTAGGAATTTTAAAAAGCCTTCCTTCTGTCCAATTTTACCAGCCACAGATCGAAAAATAATTATCGGTAGATCTGCAATTTAATTTAAATTTGTCATACCTTTAAAAGTATGCCTCAGATTTTAAAGGCCAAATTATATTTTTGACTCATTCAAAACCCATTTGTGAGATGTACGAACAAGCAACTTTGAAAAGAGTCAGCAATCAGTGAACAACTAAATAACAGTAGCTGGAAACATTATATATCATTGGACAGTTAATAATATGCTTTCTGGTTTGGTTCTCTTGAGTCATACATTCCCATCCCTCCATCCTGTTTCAAGATAAGATGTAGATATTATTTCAGGGATAGTGGAATGGAAGAAATCTGGCTTCCAGGAGAGAGGATTTTGCTGGATACAGAAAAGGCCGGGTTTTTTGGAATTGCATGTAAGAGCCCATCCTACATGGTGGAAAGGACCAAAATAAAGAAGTAGGTGGGGCCAGATCAGTGGTGGGTTGCTACCGATTCACCCCGGTTCAGGCAAACCAGTAGCGGCGGCGGTGGAAGGTTCCGCCCACCCACCTGGACTTCATCGCGGATGATCTGCGCATGCGCAGAAGCGCCGCCCGTGAGTTCACAGTTCTGAACCGGTAGCGAAGGTAAGTGAAACCCACTACTGGGCCAGAACTAAATAAAAATGATATCTGACAATTAAATTGATGAAATACTATGAATACGTCTATTTCCCATATTATGCTATCATTTTTATCTTCTATTGCATTAAAATTGTAACTCATTGGCAGACTTTTAAGGGGATCTGGGAGTTACCCAGTGGTGTCTATAGAGGAAATGAAAAAAAAATCAAGGTACTATTTAAGACTACATAATCAAAGTCCCATTTCTTTTGTACATGCTTCTTTGCTGCACACATGTACAAGGGGCAGGGTTTATGACACCATCTTGACTTTTTTTTTTAATTCCCCCACCCCAGGTATATCTTGTTACACCCAAGTCTTTGGGAAGGCAACAGGCTGACATTACCAAGTTGTGGCTCCCTAATACAGACATACAATACAATCCTTGACAAGTCATTCCATCACGAAGTGCAGCAGCAAACACAAAATTCAATGTAGAGCACACCTCAGAATATTCTGTTTAATGAAACAAAAGCTAGGCTCAACAATTCCAATTGTTGGCTTGTAACAATTGAGAATCCACCCATAGGGGTCATTGGGACTTTTCATAACAGAAATGTTGACTTCATCTGCACCCTTCTCCTATCCCTCAAATGATCTATACCTGTGATGGCGAACCAATGGCACGGGTGCTAGAAGTGGCACACAGAGCCATCTCTCTGGGCACGTGAGCCATTGCCCATTGCTCTTCTAGGTTCCGGCATGCTGGCCAGCTGGTCTTCACGTGTGTGGGAGCGCCGGAAACTGGAAGAGCAGCCGCCCGGTGTGCATGCATGCACTGGGCGGCTGCTCTTCTGGTTTCTGGTGCACACATGAGCACTGGTCAGCTGATCTTCGTGTGCACATGCATGCCAGAAACTGGAAGACCAGGTGGCCGGTGCACATGTATGCGCCGGAAACTGGAAGATCATCTTCCCGGTGTGCACATGCGCACCGGGAGGCTGCTCTTCCAGTTTCTGGCACACGCGCATGCATGCACGCGCACTCTCATTTCGGCACTCAGTGCTGAAAAGGTTCACCAACACTAATCTATACAGTCTTTGGACTTATATAGCCAGTCTTTTAAGGGGATAGGAAACAGATTGTTCCGCAGCAATATACAGTTGTAGTTACATCTGTTGGAATGTAAAATATTTTGGGATGGCTTCATTTTGAATGGGCAATTAAGACCCTTTAGCGTTAATAAGGGCCAACTCCTGGCGGAGATTAAATGGAAGATGTTGCATCCTGCTGTTTGCAGTTCTGATGCTTTCTTCCTTGCCAAATGCAGGAATGCTGGGGGGTGGGTTTTGTTTGTTCTGTTTTGTGTATGCTTCTTCAAAAGAGCATGTTCCCAGGGTAGTTGACTTTGCATTCAAATTGTAATAAAATATTTTTCAGCTAAAAATGATTTAAAAAAATAAAGTGTATAAACAATGCCAGCATAAGCAACAATAAGAATGGTAAAGTGCCTGCAGCAGGAAAATTTGTAAAATATATTGATGTGTTCAAAGCATGGGAGAATAAGGATGCTTTTGTGTTTAGTCTCCCAAGGGCAAAAAAAGTTCCAAGACTGTTTTACTGAGAGGACAAAGAAGAAGGACAAAGGTGACTTCCAGATGAGCTTTCTAATCTTCTCATCGTTCCCATCACCCATCTCCTCCCACAAATGACTGTATGACTGTAACTTTGTTGCTTGTAGCCTTACAATTTATATTGACTGGTTCCTACTATGATTTGATTGCTTATTTGTACCCGGACTATCATTAAGTGTTGTACCTTGTGATTCTTGACGAACTTACCTTTTCTTTTATGTACACTGAGAGCATATGCACCAAGACAAATTCCTTGTGTGTCCAATCACACTTGGCCAATAAAAAATTCTATTCTATTCTATTCTATTCTATTCTATTCTATTCTATTCTATTCTATTCTATTCTATTCTATTCTATTCTATTCTATTCTATTCTATTCTATTCTATTCTATGGATGGCACTCCCAAGCCAGTGGCTACCAGTACATAAGAGAGTTCCCAGCATCCATTCAAACAACTTAATGGTCTTAGTGTATGGAGAGGAACTTACAAGAAGAGTTTTCCTTTCTTCCAAGGAGGTAGGTTCACATACACACAGCTACCTATATTTTTGAAGTTAGTCATGATGGACTGATAGACTATATTACAAGACTGACCACTGTTTCTCAGAAGACTAGGCAAAGAGAGAAATACAAGAGGTAGATCGTGCGTGCTCAGATTTCCTTGGCAGTTAAATCAATGTAGCACGAACTCCCTGAGTTTTGAAAAACCAAATAAGGCACCTCACGTAATGCCCCAAAGGTGCTGCTGCTTGTGTTACATTTTGCAAGCCACAAAAGGAGAAAGAGCATAGTTTTTGAGTTCATAAAAAAATTAAATAAAAAGCTTTAGAAATAGACCTGGCAACCTTATTCCTGCATGTCAATGCCCATATCTCCTTCGCATCCACAGGGAATGTCATTCCCTCACATTGCCGTGATAGCTTATTCTGCCAGCTTTTTAGATAGCATAATACAGATTGTGGTTCTATAGCATATTTACAGCTTTTATCTTCATGCCTTTTAACTTGGCACTCATTGTCCTTATCGTTTTTTAGATACCGACATTGTTATTGCTGCTAAATTAATAATCTGTGTGTTTTTACTTGGGGCCTATCAAAGATTAAAATGAAGACATTGTGTTGTATTATATTGTGCTTTAAAATAAAAAATAAGCCATGGCTGGCATATAGCAATGAGTCAGGATGATTCTATTCACGTCCAAGGGTGAACCTCTATGGAGAAACCATCCAAACTTACAACTGGCATATAACAAAGGTAGACTGTTACACTGGAACGCAAGCATTTTGCAGCCATCTAGATTACTATTCAATAGGTTATACTGGTTACAGTGCAACTGAGAAATTGTGAGAGTCAACTGTGCCCTTTCTCGTTATCTAAAGGTAGTCCTCAACTTACGACCACCACTGAGCCCAAAATATCCATCGCTAAGCGAGACATTTGTTAAGTGAGTTTTGTCCCATTTTATGACTTTTCTTGCCACAATTGTTAAGTGAACCACTGCAATTGTTAAATTAGTAACGTGGTTGTTAAGTGAATCTGGTTTCCCTGTTGACCCTGCTTGTCAGAAGGTTGCAAAAAATGATCACATGACCCTGGGATACTGCAACCTTCATAAATATGAGTCAGTTGCCAAGCGTCTGAATTTTGATCACATGACCATGGGAATGCTGTAATGGTCATAACTGTTAAAAATGCTCATAAGTCACTTTTTTCGGTACTGTTGTAATTTTGAATGGTCACTAAGCCAAGTGTTGTAAGTTGAGGACTACCTGTATCCCCCAAGTATGTTGGAGATTCCTGAATTCCCAGTATACATAGCCTAGGAATTTCTGGGAGTTGCAGTCTCAACACACTCTCCAAGCTGAGGAAGGCAAGTCAGCAACAAAAGGGATTGTAACAGGAAGCTGCAGGATGAAATCTTTGCATGCAGAGTTCGAAAGAATTGGCAGGCCAGCCATTCCATTTTTCCCTCTGCTTTTCTGTTTCTTTCTCTTTCTCTCACTATTTCAGCAGTCAGCTGTAGCCAATGGGAATGCCCGATCAATTCTCACCATGCTACATTGGGTGCCGGGGTTACCTTTGCATTTTTGCAAAACTCAGGCTTCCCTCCAGCCTGCGGGTGCCCTTTTCTTATAAAAGGGTAGTGCTCTTCATGGCGCTTCCTGCTACTATTCAGAGAACCAATAGCAATAGCAATAGCACTTAGACCAGTGGTGAAATCCAAATTTTTTTTACTACCAGTTCTGTGGGCATGGCTTGGTGGGCGTGGTGTGGCTTGGTGGGCATGGCTTGGTGGGCCTGGCAGGGGAAGGATCCTGCAAAATCTCCACTCCAGGGGAAGGATACTGCAAAATCCCCATTCCCTCCCCACTCCTGAGGGAAGGATATTGCAAAATCTCCATTCCCACCCCACTCTGGGGCCAGCCAGAGGTGGTATTTGCCAGTTCTGAACTACTCAAAATTTCTGCTACCGGTTCTCAGAACTACTCAAAATTTCCGCTACCGGTTCTCCAGAACCTGTCAGAACCTGCTGGATTTCACCCCTGACTTAGACTTATATACCGCTTCACAGTGCTTTTGCAGCCCTCTCTAAGTGGTTTACAGAGTCAGCATATTGCCCCCAATAATCTGGGTCCTCAGTTTCCCAACCTCGGAAGGATGGAAGGCTGAATCAACCTTGAGCCTGGTGAGATTCGATCTGCCAAATTGCAGGCAGCCGGCAGGCAGCAGAAGTAGCCTGCAGTACTGCACTCTAACCACTGCGCCACCTCGGCTCTTAGATGAGAGTTCTTTGCCAGATCAAGCCAATGCCTGCCTAGCCCTGCATTCTGGGTCAACTGCTGACCAACTTGATGCATTCCCTAAGTTCAAATGCTCAGGCAGGAACTCCTTCACTGTCACTCTTTACTTAAAATAATTGAAAATCGCGTAGAAAGAGTTTTTAATTCCATATTTTGCTACTAGATGTACTAAATATTTTTCCCCCATTTCTTTTCTCCTGGAGAAGCTTCAGAACTCCACCATGCTTGCCAACCATTACGGAGTCACTGTCTGAGACAAGAACTGCATGATCCTCTGGATTGGGTCCTCCTGAAACATTAACTTTTTTTTAAAATAGCCTTTGCAATGTTTTCAGCATCTGCGTGGTTTACTATGAAGCCGATTCAGGAAGTGAGTCCTAATCTTCACAGGAGGTAAGAATTGTGAGATGTGCTACCTGTACCAGGTGAAAAGTGCTTGGTTTTGCTTTTTTTTTTAAATCAACAAGAACTTTGTGATAATTGAATTTAGATGGTGCTTATCCATTGGAGATGGTAAATGTTGTTGTGCATGTCTTGGAATTCCAATGTCTAGAAACATTCGGCCTACCAGTTTCTGGAAACTGGCACAATAAATAAAGTATTTTGCCATTTAGAAAAAACAAAGAAAAAAACCATCCCTGTATGCTGTCATTATGTTGTATGGATTAGGTAAGAAATTTGCGACGTTCAGGATTCTAAGCTTTTGACTTTTCATATTTGTCCTATAATTTGGCTGTACCTTTATGCTTCTTGACATCATGAATCCTGAACCTGGAGGCTGAGAAGCTGCAGAACATGTCTCATAAAAGGCAGGTGCGTTTCCTTTCGCAGCTGGCTTTATAAATCCTCTGCCCTCTGAAAAATTATGTGAGCAATTGAAGTATGGCTTTGTGAGGTTCATGTTTGGACTTTGTTCTGGCATCATCGACTTTGTTTTGCCATTGTGGATTGTGAAAATGAAATACTGCTCTAGATAAGCGAAGTCCTTACCTGGATTAGTTAAGCGGTATCTGGAAATGAAACCACTGGACTAGATAAGGAAATAGCTTAACTTCAGCTCTGAAGCAATTTGTGAAAGTAAAATACAGGCTCTGGACTGAACACTGGAGCCTTCAGCCTTGCAACCAAACTAGTGGTGGGATTCAAAAATTTTTACTACCGGTTCTGTGGGCGTGACTTGGTGGGCGTGGCTTGGTGGGCGTGGCAGGGGAAGGGTACTACAAAATCTCCATTCCCTCCCCACTCCTGGGGAAGGTTACTGCAAAATCCCCATTCTCTCCCTACCCACTAACCTGCTTTCCAGCTCCGTTCTCCTGTGCAGGGCAACAAAAGAAGACCCAGCTGATGAGCTCAGACTTGGGAGGCAGCAAATAGATGGGGGCGGGGCCAGCCAGAGGTGGTATTTGCCGATTCTCCAAATTACTCAAAATTTCCGCTACCGGTTCACGAGAACCAGTCAGAACCGGCTGAATACCACCTCTGAACCAAACCCTAGGCTGCATTGAGCCCCCCCCCCCCGTATTTTGTGGCCAGCAGCTGTAGAGAGAGAGATACCACTTAGCAATAGCACTTAGACTTATACGTATACCGCTTCATGGTGCTTTTACAGCCCTCTTTAAGCGGTTTACAGAGTCAGCATATTGCCCCCAACAATCTGGGTCCTCAATTTACTGACCTCGGAAGGATGGAAGGCTGAGTCAACCTTGAGCCTAGCGAGATTCGAACTGCCAAATTGCACGCAGCCAGCAGTCAGCAGAAGTAGCCTGCAGTACTGCACAATGGAAGAGCTCCTTCTCCATCTTTTGTACTGGCCTTCCTGAGACAGGAAGGAGAAAACAACTTAGTGAGGCATGAGGAGACCTATGGGCATACTCTATGTCAGCGGCCCCCAATTTTTTGGGCACCAAAATTTTTTGGGAGAAAGGTTTTTCCATGGACCAGAAGGGGCATGGTTTTGCGTGCTGCCTGCATCCTGCGGATGGGGATTCGCTTGTATGTACGGCCCAGTTGCTGGCATGTCACGGACTGGTGCTGGTCCATGGACTGAGGATTGGGGACCCCGCTCTATGGGCCAAACAGACAGCCTAAAGAGGAAGAAAGAATCAGGAGCATTAGAAGCCGCAGTGGTAGCAACATCAAAGTAATACTCCTTTCTCCTCTTCAACCCATGGAAAAGAGATAGGACTTCCCCAGTTGTGTTGTTTTTGGTGGAGTGGTCCTGTCCAAGTCATGCTGGGTCAAACAAGGACAGAATTGGTTTTGGGGATTTAATTTTACTCAGAGGGTTCAGTCCTTTTGACCCAGCTTTACACAAAACTTTTTTCTATCTGTTCTTTAAAACGAAAACAGAGATGACTCACATACAAGCCCAAGGGTTCGCTACAATAAGGCCCAGCTTCATGTCCCACAAAATATCCTAGTTTAAATTTTGGAGTCCTGACACCAAGTTGGGAAAAGCAGGCAGAAGAATGTTAAATTTCCTGTTCAAACTCTTTCCCCAATTTGTTGGATTTACTCCTTGGGAATGTACGGGATAACAAATCAGCCACTTAGAGTCCAAAATAAGTGAGTTGAAAATGGGCAAAGATTGGTAATAAATTCTCATCCTAAACAAGGCAATTCTTCTTTTTAAAAAGGAGGGCAAAGGGAGGGAGGCTTGTATAAGGCACCTGTAATAACAGCTAGGCAATTAGCTGTTTTCAAAACCAGGAGAGAATTGAAAATGACTTTTCTTTTCTAAACTGAACAGTTAAGCTTTTAAATATTCAGGTTAGTTTTTGTTGGCTTGAACATATATTAAAAATGGGAAGAAGCAACTATTCCAAAGAAAAGGCCATGAGAGAGAGAGAGAGAGAGAGAGAGAGAGAGAGAGAGAGAGAGAGAGAGAGAGAGAGAGAGAGAGAATGAATCTGAAACCTTTGCCTTTATCCTTATTGTAAACTAAATTGTTGACTCTATTAATGTGTAGGTTTGTATAAAAACATGACAGTCCCAGAACAAAATGCAATTATAATAGCCTGAACCCTACTGATTCCTATCGGAGGCCAGAATTGCTAGTGCTGTCACAATGGGCAATAAGCCATAAATGATTGAATAGTATTGCATCCAAAAGCAAAATACTGAGACGGTGGAGCCAAATTAATAATTGAATGGAATCCTTTCTGCAAAAAAGACATAGTTGTGTTGTTCCACATTTTATTTAGATGGATTTCTTTATCCTGCTCTATCAAAAGAGCTACAGGTAAGGGAGAGGTCCTTGTCCCAGAAGATGGATTGGTGTTCTGGATTTTGTTTCCCTCTCTCACAGTTTGTATCAGCTTAGCACTGAGCTGTGATAATCGTGTTTGATAGCTTTGGCAAAGGTCAGAGATGCCTTCTTTATCCTAGTAACTGGTGCATTGTGTCAGGATGTAGATTTTTAGCATCAACACTCTATTAAAGTGGAAGCATCTGGCAACATAGCAGAGAGAAAGATAACATTCAGGATACCACCTTCCAGTGTTGTCCAAGAATGCTGTCCACCCAACACTTTGGCTAAGCTTTGTTTTCCATAGACTTTAACATTTTCTAGGTGTGTAAGAACCCTAATCTTAACCCTTTACCAAACCTTGTCTACTTCTGTAACCAATAGCAATAGCAACAACAATAGCACTTAGACTTATATACCGCCACATAGTGCTTTACAGCCTTGTCTGAGCGGTTTACAGAGTCAGCATATGGGTCCTAACAATCTGGGTCCTCATTTTACCGACCTCGGAAGGATGGAAGGCTGAGTCAACCTTGAGCCAGTGAGGATCGAACTCCTGGCAGTGAGCTGAATTAGCCTGCAATACTGCATTCTAACCACTGCGCCACCAATAGCTAATATTTTCTAAGCTACTTATCAAAACACTGGCGTTTTCCCATGTGCAGAAAAAAGCATGTCAGTACCAACACAGATACTCATTGCTGAATCCTAAAGGCTGCAGCCCCACCTACTTTCCGTGTCCCATTTGATTGACACTGCCTCTTCAACCAGTTTGCCCTGGGGATGAATTAGCCTTTCCTAGAAAATGCCTGATTGATACAGCTCAACTATAAGAGAAATTGGGTGCTAGTATTTTTCCAAAAATATGTTCCCGTTTCCACAGACCAAAAACCAGAGGAACATTCAATATGTGATGCGGTCATTTTTAGGCAATGTTTTTGAGGATGCTCATTTAGCAGACACTTGAAAGGGGCATGACCACCAAAGCAAAATGTTAGATAAAATGGGGGGAGGGGGGAAGAAAAAAGCTATATTGATGCAACCCTTTTTCAGATAAAAGTGAATTGTCTGTTTGACAGTAGCATTTCCAGTTCAGTTCATTGTGGAGCAGAAAGGCAGGGAGAGAGGAAAGGAGATGTCAGACAGGTGAGGAAAAACAGAATTGTGGAATTCAATCCTCCGATATATCCCAGAGGCACATGGAAAGATCTTGCTAAAAGATCTTGGAAAGATCTTGCTGAATAAGAGGGTTATTCAAGGGAAATGTATTGGCTTTCAGAATGAGCCACTCAGCCATTTCTAACGGACTTTTATTTTTATACTGCATAGGATCCAGAACTCTTCTGAATTGGGTAGTTTCCTTCAGGTTGAGCTCAATTCTCGATGACATACAGTGTACCTATCTCAGGAACAATATGGAATGGTTTGCTGCCATTAGCTTGTGCCAGGTTTTTTATTGCTTGTCTATTTGTCATCCTTGTCTAGATTCCCTAGAGGTTTCCCAGCCAAGTACTAACCTGGCCTGACTCTGCTTAGTTTCTAGAAAAGGCCAGAAAAGTTCAGCTGCACTGGAGCCACTGGTATCATTCAAAGAAATCTTCTTCTCTGGTTGCCAAAGTCCAACTGATTTTGATAAACATTCATCTTTAACTTCACCCGTACACAAGGACCTGTGGTCAGAGGATCTACTGTAGAATCAAATAGCAGAAACAATAATAAGATCCCAACCACAACAGGATTAAATAACCACTGTTTTCAAGTCATGCACAAGAGAAGGGGAATTAGTTTTCCTAGGTCTAGGAAGGTAATACCATGAAATTCATTGTTAAAATGATGTAACTTCAGGTAGGTGCTGAAGTGGACAGGAGCAGAAACAGGAGGATGTTCGATGTTACGCTACGATTTACATTATGTAATGCTACATAAGAAGTAACAGACCTTAGATAAAAGTTGATTGGTTGGGGTCAGAACATTCAGACTGATTCTTAAAAAAATAGGTAGGGGCTCAGGGAGGAGCAAAAGGTACCATATGGAGGTTTTACTTATGTATTAGATTTATGTCCCAGCTTTTGTTCAGGAGCTCGGTGTGATATCTATATCTATATCTATATCTATATCTATATCTATATCTATATCTATATCTATATCTATAT
>QLTV01001849.1:701973-717299 GCA_003457575.1 Thermophis baileyi
CCCATATAAGAATCCTTCCTTTTATCCAGTTTGTTGTTCAGCTAACCCAGAATGTCACTTCGCTTCTGCAATTAAAAACCTCCTTCCGAGCAGCTTCCAAAGGCTATTCAATTTAAAGCAGGAGTCTCCAAAGTTTGCAACATAAAGACTTGTGGACTTCAACTCCCAGAATTCCTCAGCCAGCCATGAGACTCCTGATTTAAAGTGACAGCATTTGTTTTTCTTCTTTGCCAAGCGATCTCCCGGCTGGAATGTGAGTCCTGATTTTTTTCCTTCTAATATCTGCCTCTTTCTTTCTCTTTCTTTCTCCCTTCCCTTCCCTTCCCTTCCCCCCCTTCCTCCCCCCTCTCTTTCTTTCTTTCAGGGGAACCGGCAGGGAAAATAGGCTTTAAAAAGTTTTTAAAAAACCCAGGAAGTGATGATGTCGGGGCAGGTGGGTGGAGCCTCGCCCTGCCATCCCGGTTCTCCAAACCAGCTGCTACAACCGTTACCTACTTGCCCAAACCGGGCCAAACCGGGAGGATTTCACCCCTGCTTTACAGCCTTCTCTAAGTGGTTTTACAGAGTCAGCATATTGCCCCCAACAATCTGGATCCTCATTTTACTGACCTCGGAAGGATGGAAGGCTGAGTCAACCATGAGCTGGTGAGACCCGAACCGCTGAACTGCTGGCAGCTGGCAGTCAGCAGAATTAGCCTGCAGTACTGCATTCTAACCACTGCGCCACCGCAGCTCTTCTAAAATGATTCTAAAAAAAGAACATGATTGTGCAGATTATGGAAACTGTATTAATTCTCTCAGATGTCTCTGTGAACACAAGAGGCAAAATTCGTCCTGTTGAAATTCAACATTGTCAACTACTTTTGTTAGATCCAAAACAAAACCCATCTTAGGAATGTGGAGTCAGAAGTCACCATCTGTGAATGCAAGGGAACTGCCCGAGACACTTCCATTTTTCCATAGGAATTTGAGTTTTTTCAGGAGCACTGAACAGAGATTTAGTATTCCTCAACTAAGAACTTAGGGTGTCTTAGAAAAGGATTGTCCTATGTATCATTTCCAAATCCATTTTACTGATTGGGTTCACATATTGCTCTAAGTCATTATTTATTCAGCCATGTTTTGTTGAATAAACCAGCACTTTGGGGCGGGTGGGGGTGTCATCCAATCCACCAAACAACTTTTTGGTGGCCACAGATTGCATTTAACATTTTGAGAGGTTGAAATTGAGTAGGATCATATCTACCAGATGAAGGGGGCAGTTTCTCTTTTTTTTTAATATCGTGGTGGTATGCATAATTTACATTACAGTTTTCATGTCTTGCTCCCCTTTGAATTGGAGAAAGTACTGTCAGTTTTCAGCAATTATAGAATGAGGGGCCTGTAAAGGCTGCATAAAGGGCCTCAGAGACCACAGGTTGCCTACTCTTGCACTAAACCACAAACTTGTATGAATCACAATGCCTAGATTCATCAAGCTGCTAAGCAAAAAATATATATGAATTAGCAGGATGAATAAATCTAGTCTTTAACTTGGGATGTCAAGCATATTAGAAAGGAGAATTATGGGTGCCTTTCAAATGTCTCCCAAGAGCCTAGATCTAGGAACAATTACATTAATTACTCTGAAAACCACATAACCTCACTCAGTATTGCACATCTATCACTCACCAAGCACCTAAGTAATGACTGAATCATGAATGAACATATGGAAAGCCAACATGGTGCAGAAAGAGACTGATCAGTCTATTTTCCTCTGCGTCAAGAAAAAAAAACCAGCCAACTCTATAGAGACTTGGGTGGTTTTAACCAACATGCCATTTCTTCTTCCTGCTAATTTTCTAATGACAAAATCTCCTTGGCAACCCAGTTTCACACTCTCTGTCCTCTTGAGATCCATTGAGCAAATATATAGCCAAGTGTCCAAACAGAGCTTGGAAAGTTCATTAAGGGAAAGGGGATATGCTGAAGTGAGTAGCTCAAATGATATGAAAACTGCTGGGAGGTTCTTCTAGTTCTTCAAAGATTCAGAAATGTTCAGTCTTTCGCTGAGCAACTTTTGCCAAGCATTGAGTTGAACTACAGGATCCTACTATTGTAGTGACTGAATCTGTAGTAGCAAACACCACCGGACAGAATGGTACATACAGTAGTGAATCAAGTCTTTTCTTATAAACTGTAATTTACTAAACTATAAAAAGTAAACTAGTAAACTATAATTTACTAAATCTATCCCTTTGTTATCTTGGTAGACCATACATCTTCTATTGCACGGGTGTCAAACTCGCAGCGTCCCATTGTTGTCATGTGATGTATCGCATGTTTCCCCTTCGCGGAGCTGGGGTGGGCGTGGCCTGTGCGTGATGCATCCGGCCCGCGAGCCACCAGTTTGACACCCCTGTAAAACTATTGCCATTAAAACAACAGAAACAACAAAACCCAGATAAAGATCTGTTTCTTAGGCATGTGGAACAATTCTTCTCAACTCCCGTCATCTTTCCCTCAAGGGAAAGATGGAAGCCATACGACCTAGACTTTGGAGAGATGACTTTAGCTGAAAAGACTTGAAACTCCATGGGAAAGCCCTGCTCACACAGAAGACTTGGAGGAACCTCCAGGTATCCATTGTCTTTCTCACCACAGAGATACCACACCTAAGCCATCTATGTCATTCTATCTAGGTTTTTGCTGTGTTCTTTAATTTTTGCTTTTCATTATGGTGATGGTTGACAGGCAGGTCAACCATTAATTTGGCTCAAGGATGCTCTGTCTCCAGGATCATGATTGAATGCTTCACTTGACAAAAAGTAACTAATTGGGAAGAAGCTGCAAGCAAAGAATCATGAAGAGGAATGGTTTAGATTTTCTAAAGCTAGAAGGGCTTCTCTATACCACTAAAAGAGCCGAGGTGGCCCAGTGGTTAGAGTGCAGTACTGCAGGCTACTTCAGCTGACTGCTAGCTGCAGTTCGGCAGTTCAAATCTCACCGGCTCAAGGTTGACTCAGCCTTCCATCCTTCCAAGGTGGGTAAAATGAGGACCCAGATTGTTGGGGGCAATATGCTGACTCTGTGAACCGCTTAGAGGGCTGTAAAGCACTGTAAAGCAGTATATAAGTCTAAGTGCTATTGCTATTGCTACCTCTATACCCCTATATTAATCGCATTAACTCTGTACCTCTCTTTTGAATTCATTAACTCTAACTGTCAGCATTCCAATAAACAATCCCAACAAAACGAGACTTCGAGGGTAGAAGTTCCTCAAAGTTCCAATTTATTAGAGATGCCATGTTGGCAACATCTGGGAAAACCCGAATCTGAAAGCTTCCAGGTTTTCCCCACCCAAACGAAAGTTCAAGTCCCTGCCCAGCACCCACATGTCCATCACACGATCCAATCAAGCACCATCCAGAACTGAAGATGCCTCCCCGTCACTTCCTCGCAGCTGCCAGGCACAGCGGCCTTGGCTTTCTGGAAAGAATGTTATTTAGACTACTACATATCACCTACTCCATATAATCCCCCCTCCCATTTTCCCACAGTAGAAAATGTGGCAGGCCTGAATACAAAAAGGTAAAAAATGGCTTCCAGGCCTGACACTAACACCTGTTATAGCTTACAGAGGCAAGATCTGGTTTAATGGAAAGTTAATCCAGCAAAGGAACAACCTTACCTGATTTGCATGGAAATAGTAGTGGGCAGTGTCACTTCCTACATCTTCTTTTCATTCTAAGCTAATTTGGGGAAAGAGGAAGCACTTCCTTCTAATTATGTTTTCTTGTACATGGTTTATGATATTTGTATTCTTTTTATTATTTTTTTATTAGTGTATCAGTCCAAAAACTCTTTACATGTTCACGTCTAGAAATTGAATGCATGCTCATCAACAAACTGATTTTTTGTTGGGTTGGAAAAAGTAGAACGAAATTTAAGTTAAGAAAAGATTATTGCGTTCTTAACAGTTAAGAAAAATGACTTATTGATTGATTGATGTGTTTTTAATCACTTCATACATACTTAGAAAGCAAGTACAAATAAAAAGCATAAAATCATTAATGGCCATGTTAGGAAGCATGCAGAATGTAATTAACTAGGGAACATTTAGTCATTTTTAGAGTAAACTCTTTTCCATTGATACCAATGGAATTTAAGTTTAATTAACAATTAATAATTCATTGATTTCTGTTCTAAATATGATTAGGTCTAGATCCAAACCAAAATAGATAGTTCTAGGCAGAGGTGGGTTCTTCCTGGTTCGGACCGGATCGCCAGAACCGGTAGCGACCTGCTGGTGATGTCACAGTGACATCACGGATCCGGTTCGGTCGGTGCCAGTCCGTGGACACCACCATCTCTTTTTTTATTTTATTTTTTTGAATTTTTTTTTGAATTTTCCGGGGTTTTTTTTCTTCTGCGCATGCGCAGAAGCCGAGTTTCTGGCACTGTGCATGCATTGCTGTCTTGCTTTTGGCTTTTGGGGGGGGGGATTTTTTTTTTATTTTTCAGCACTGCGCATGCCCTGTGTGAACATACAGCCGCCATGCCTGCCCCGCTCCCTCGTACCCAGGGGCAGCAGGGACAAGCCGTGGGCTGAGCTGCAGGGCAGCAGCTCCAGATGAGCCCGCGTCTCCCGAAGCCACCGCCGTTGGAGCCACGACAGGTGAGAGGCGGGCACGGTGGCTGTATGTTCAGGCAGGGCGAAGAGGGGGAATGGCTCATCTGGAGCAGCTCCCTCGTACCCGGGGGCAGCAGGGACAAGCCGCGGGCTGAGCTGCAGGGCAGCAGCTCCAGACAAGCCCGCATCTCCCAAAGCTGCCGCCGTTGGAGCCGCGACAGGCAAGAGGCGGGCGCGGCGGCTGTATGTTCAGGCAGGGTGAGGGGGGGATGGCCCTGGCCCCTCTCAACCACGCCAGCAAAGAAGTGTGGAAGTTCCAGCCCATCAGCCCCACAAGCGAAGCGGGCAGCATGAAGGAGACCGCTCAGCATCAGCAGGTTGCGCTGAGGAGGGGCACCGGGGGTGGGGGACCCCCTGCCCTCCCTTCACAGGGCAGTGGAAGCCAGAACGCCACCACAATCTGAGCTCCCTTTGGAGTGGGTTGCAAACAAGGTGGAAAGCGGCTCCCAAAGAGAATGAAGTGGGCATGGCACACCCAGAGCTGCCGCTTCTTTGCAACAGCCGAGGACGGAAGAGGTGCCTCTTCCATCCTCGGTTGTTGTAATAAGCGGCAGCTTTGGCTGTCGCCATGTCTGCTTCATTCTCCGGTCCCTCTCCTTCCCTCGCTCGGCTGCTACTGCCGGGGTGCTGCCAGGACAAGCATGGGATGTGTGTGTGTAGGGGGGGCATGGACCATTCGGCGGTGAGGTAGAAGCAGCTGCAGCGGCGGGGAAAGTGAGGCTTCTTTGCCAGCCTCCCAGCTTGCAAAACAGAAATTTTCGCTGTGGCTAGGTGGGGGGGGGCATGGGCCTGAGGCGGGGAGTGGCTCGCCCGGGCGGCTGCTGCAACAGCCGTGGGAGGAGTGACTCTTCTCGCCTCTGACGGCCTTCCCCTCTGTTGCAGCCGCAGCACCCCGCTCCTGCTGGCGCTGAGGTAGAAGCAGCCGCGGCAGTGGGGAAAGCAAGGCTTCTTTGCCAGCCTCCCAGCTGGCAAAACTTTTCGCCAATTCTGTGGGTGTGGCTAAGTGGGGGGGCATGTGACTGAGTGGGCGTGGGCGTGAGTGATGTCAAGTTGGCCACACCCACTCAGTCACATGCCCCCGGCTAGCAATGCCCACAGAACCGGTTGTAAAAAAATTAGAACCCACCCCTGGTTCTAGGATATATAATCTCTAATCACAAATTATTTAAAGGTAGCATTTAAGTGAAATATTCTCCAGTTAATGTATCTGCTCTGAGCATCTACCCATAAACACAAGGGGGCTGTCAGACATCCAAAGAATGAAATAATGTTGCTGTAACAGTGCTGTGGTTGCTGTGTTCGTGTGTTCGTGTGTGTGCGTGTGTGTGTGTGTCTCATTTGAAATTTAAAAAAAAGAAGACAGAGTTTACCTCATCTGCATTATGAGTTCAGATATGTCTGGCAGGTTTTGCAGTTCCACGGTACTTTGCTTTGTTCTTTCGATATTTGGCGCCAGAGAATCCAATACTAGGACTGACAGATATTCCACCTTCATCAGTCAGCTCTGAAAATTCTCCCCATTAATCAGTTGTGCAGAATGACAGATTGCAAATATCCCTACCCTCTCCTGTCCAAAATACTTTCCATTTTATAGCACGGCCTCTGTTACAATGGCCGGAGGATATGCTACTGTAATACTGAAAACTGCAGTGTGCAAAAGCTGTATGCCATATATGCATATACACTGGGGTGCTCTAAAGAAGCTTAATGAAGCTTGGCACAAGTAGACAAGAATCAGAACAAGCCACCAACATTAGTTATAACCTTGCTAGTCACATTAGATTACAGTCACCACACATTTTGCTATGGCTATATATCTTCCTGGCTCTATCACCCTGCAATGATTTATTTATCACATAATATGCCAAAAAGAACTCTGTCTTTCTTCTTCCCTAACAAGTTCAGGTTTGAAAAATATTCTCTCTTGTTCCATTCAAGATGCATTTGAATCTCCATCAAGCAGTGCAGGTGAGATCAAGAATTCCAATTTTAAAAAATCAGAATAATGTAAGCAATTATTGGCCTGACATCAGAACGTAGATTTCCTTTATTAATTTTAATTTGTTTGTTTGATAGAATTTAGAAAATGGCTGAATCCAACCAACCCTGGCACTTTGCCTAATCAAAACCATATAATAAACAATTAAAAAAAAGAAATAGATTATATGTATACAGGGGGGGGAAACATGCAAAGGAAAACAATTCCTGGAATTTCAATTGCATGTTGTATATTTCAAATAAGAAAGTGGCAAAGAATTGCTTGCGAGTCACACTCAGAAAGGAAGATCATAAAACCCACCCAGTGTTAGAAAAGTCCAAATGAACACCTGTTCCTTTCTAGCATTCCAAGAGAGGGATGTATTGATAACATTTTACAATTACCGTAGTTAAACACTTAACAAATATTGAAGCTCTTTTTTTTCCAGAAAAGAAAAACGTGTAAAGAAGAATAACTACAGAAAAAGTCCCAGGTGCAGCTTGTTAGATGTTAAGAAATGTCAAGAACTTTTTCCAAGATGGAAAAATGTCAAGAACTTTTTCTTTTTTTAACCTCACAAAGCAAAAAAAAAAAGTAAAACAATGAAAAAATGAAAAATGAAAGCAGAAAGTATCAAAAACAAACAAAGAAAAGAAACTTGCAATTTTGTATTAGAAAAATAAGCACATCTTTTCAAATTAATCAAAAACTGGACATTGGGAGGCAACCCATCCTTAAAGTATTTTTGTTATGTCATTTTTCCTGCTGTCCATTCCAGTTGGGCAGTTCTCCTTTATGGCTAATCAGTTTCTTTTATGGCTGGAATATCCAGATGTCATCTTTGTACATTTCAGTGTCTTAATGGAAAATGTATTTAAGAAATTGAAGTTCTAACTGTGTATTCAATAGTTTTCTCAAAGTGAAGAAAGGTTCATGCATATAATCTAGGTCTCATTTGATTGTCGAAAAAGCACTAAAAATAATGTTTTCTGGAAGAAGATACTTTTTATGAATCAATTTTGACCCAAAAGACATTTCCAAAGGAAAAGAATAGCCACAGAACAATTACACAATTATTGTGTGAGTTTTCCAGCCTTTGAGTCTGGATTCAAATTGCAAGATCAAAAATCTTTCCTTGGAATGTATTGAAAAGTATCCTAGAACTGCTCCCATTTCTGATCAATAAAAAGTATTGTCCACTCCAATCATTGACTGGGTTGTTAATCTGGGAATACACTTAAAGCAGTTCAGGTTTATAACTAACATAAATACACAAGTATAATTATTGCTAATATAGAGCAAGATACAGATTCCAGTCTATGTCTTCGACAAGGAAGAAGAAAAGGGAACAATCAATGAATTTAGAAGGTGACTAACAGAAATGATACCAATGAGATACACATCCATGAACATGTATGAGAACCTAATGAATTGCTCGTTCATATTAGATTACAGCTAGATTACAATTAGTAGACAACTTTTTCTTGTGTGGTTGAATACAGATTGTTGAGAATTGCTTTATTTGCCAAAAATCATTATGGTATTTAAGAATTGTACCATGCCTAGCAGTGGTGTGTTTCAAAAATTTTCACTACTGGTTCGGTGGGCGTGGCTAAGTGGGGGGGCATGTGACTGAGTGGGCATGGCCAACTTGATGTCACTCACACCCACTCAGTCAAATGATCCCCCCACCTAGCCACGCCCACAGGAAAAGATAGGAAATTTTTTGGAATTTCCACCTATGTACCGCTGCCCTCCCTTCACCAGTCGCCCCCATTTCCCCTCCTTTAGAGGCCCCGGCCCTAGCCCCACTTCCTCCCCCACCACCGCCTCTTTGTTCGGGCTGCTTACCTTCCGCGGCGGCTGGTCCAGAGTCTGGAAGGCAAGCTGACCGGAATTTTCGGCAGCCCCCAGCCAGCCGCCGCAGCCGCAAAGCGGCTCTCAAAGAGGCAGCAGCTGGCCACAGGCCGCCGATAAGTACCGGAGGTCACGGAAAAAGCTGCTGCCGTGCCGTCACCGCCATGTTCTTCGTGCATGCGCATCCCATTGGACTTGCAAGGCAATGGGATGCGCGTGCACAAAGAACATGGCGGCGAAGAACATGGTGGGCGAGGCGAGCAAGCGGCGACCGGGGGACCGGTTCGGGGGCATGGCCAGCCAGTCATTGCTACCGGTTCGGTGACCTTGGCCAAATTTCCGCCAACGGTTCACGCAAACCGGTGCGAACCAGCTGAATACCACCTCTGATGCCTAGTATATATATAAAAGTTTTGAACAATTAAACTTAAAGTTAATCTTAGTCAATTAAACTGACCAAGAATCCCAAAACTGTACAATTGAAATGGTGTGTTGAGACCAGTGGTCCATTCTAGTCCAACATCCAGCTTCCTTATACCAACTCCCTGTTGCTCAAAAATCCAAGCTAAACAACTGGATTTCTATGCTGTCTCTCAACTCCATTCCACCATAGTTAATAGAGAAGACTGTAAGATAGGCAAGATAGGGATCTATTTTGAGCCAATAGTACTTTGAAGTGTGTTGGGGTGTGCTCTCAAGAATGCTACATAATCAGGGGTGGGCTTCAAAAATTTTAGCAAGGGGTTCGCTGCCTGGTTGCTGGGTGAGCGTGACCATGGTGGGCATGGCCTAGTCGGCCTCCTGCACTATGGCGGGGGGGCGTTTTTGCCCTCCCCGGGCTCCGGAGGCTTTCCTCGAGCCTCCTGGAGGGCAAAAATGGCCTCCCCAGGCTCCGGAGGCCCTCTGGAGGCCGGAAACAAACTTCCGGTGGGCCCATTTTTTGCCCTCCCCAAGCCTCTGCGCACACCCTGCACTTACCTGCATCCAAAATGGGCCGTGTGGGGACTCCTGGGAGGGGTGGGGTGGGCGGGGCCAGCCAGGAGTGGGATTTGGGGGTTCTCCAAACTGCACAGAATCTTAGCTAGAGGTTCTCCCGAACCCCTGCGAACCCCCAGCAGCCCATCCCTGTACATAATTGCTAGTCACAAATATCCATATATCAAAAGGCAAACTGGTGGGTTGCTCCTTCTGTATCTTCACAGGATGTTGTCTATCATTCCAGCTTTCCTTGTTGTGGGATTATTTCTTTTTTTCTGGCAGGTGGCCACACTTACAAACCACATAAGCTTGTTCCACCCAACATTTCCTTCTTCTCAGAATGCTTATATAGGGTGACAGTATTTTGATAAAGATGGTGCTAACAGCTAGGACTACACTGCAGGGAGCCAACGAGTTTCACTCGTTAACATCTAAATGTATTTTTAAAATTATTGTTAAGTCAGGTAGGCTAAGAGAAATATCTGCAAGTACCTTGATCCACTTTCTTAACTTAGCTGAAATTAGTCATTGGAAATTAGTCATTGAACATTGGCCAAGCTTATCATGCCCATCCTTCTGGAAGGGCTCCTACAACATATTCTGGAAATTTCAAATTTGCCATATTCTGGACATGGATCATGTAGGCCAGGGGTGGGTTCTGGATCCTTTTGCTGCCGGTTCGCTCAGGGTAGCGCCGTGCATGCAGCAAACAAAAAATAGCTTCTGCGCATGTGCAGAAGCAAAATCCAAGATGGTGGCACCCACGGAGACACCGATGGAACCGGCTCCGTGACGTCATAGCCGAGTTACTAACGGTTCTAAAGAACCGGTTAGAACTGGTAGGAACCCACCTCTGATGTAGGCCATCCATGTCAATGACAGCAGTAATGTCTGGGAAATATCTCAGTAGCTTTCAGTTAAGTTGGTCAAGGGAAATCCCCGTACATTTTAGTCTATTCCCTTCCACAGTAGGAGGGGCACGTAGATAGGACTAAATCTTATAGAGAAGGGCAGAGTATCCAAATTAAAAAAAAAAGTTTATTTGAATATTTATGACTACAAGCAGCTGTTAGCAATCATGAAACAAGAATCTCAGGTTCTTGCTAACTTTTCTTGGAAAGGGAGAAAAGGGGAAGAATTTAAATCGGGGAATTGCTGATACAAATTACTTCAAGAAAGGCTAAATATTCTAAGGTAGAATTTAGTTGGCAAGATCTACTTCTTGCCTTTCCCAACACCTACCTCAGTAGGCTCATTTCCAAGGCAAGAATGAGCCACTGAACTCCACTAATTAAAAAGATACTAACTATCTCTTAGATTTCCAAATGCTCAGCCAGCAGCACCATAGACACTATGTGCCGAGGTACTTTTTACAATTAGTTGTTCAGTGAATGCATGTCAACAAAGGCTTTCTGGAGCTTTGCTTAATTTTGCATTGGGAAGCTACTGAGAAAACTCCTCAAGGTGCCATGACATTACCATCTCGAATGAGACAGAGTGGGACTTCTTTTTTTAGCTTATTGAGCATGCAAAGAAGAGTTACACAAATTAACATGGAATTGTGGGATGGTGCTTTGTTTATAAATCTGCACAGCACAGCACAGCACAGCACAGCACAGCACAGCACAGCACAGCACAGCACAGCACAGCACAGCACAGAATCCCGAGAGGGAAGGCTAGGCAAAAATGAATCCGTCTAATTGTAAGATGCCATTGATAGAAATGAAATTATGATGATGATGATGATGGTGATGATGATGATGATGATGTTATTGGTTCAGTTGTGTCTGACTTTTGGTGATTCTATTGTCCAGGTCTCTCCACAACTTCCAATCTTGCACTACTTCTCTGAAGTTCTCCCGTGCTCTGGCTGATGTCAGCTTTGAGGGTGGAATCAATGAACAGGTGTTCTAAAAAAATGAGTCTGCAGCATAAATCATTTCAAAATATTTGAGAAATTTTAAATGGTTTATTTAAGACAGGAGTGTCAAACTCAAGGCCCAGGGGCCGGATCCAGCCCTCAGGGTGCTTAGATCTGGCCTGCAGGGCCACCCTAGAAACAGCAAAAGACTGGCCCACGGTGCCTCTGCCAGTGAAAACGGAGCTCAGGAGGGCTGCGTGCGGCCCTCCCAGACTCCGTTTTTGGCTGCGACAGCCTCCTACTGCCCTCTGTCAATGAAAACTGAGCTTGGGAGGGCCACGTGCAGTCCTCCCAGGCTCCATTTTCAGCTGCGACAGCTTCCTGCTGCCCTCTGCCAGTGAAAATGGCGTTCGGGGGGCCCGCATGCATGCGCCCCCCCCCCCGAGCTCCGTTTTCACTGGCAGAGGGTGGCAGGAGGGCGTCACAGCTGAAAATGGAGCTCTGGAGCCCATTTTCGCTGGCAGAGTGCTTGGGCTACCACAGACGCCCCTGACATGAGTGACATCAAGCTGGCCACGCCCACCCTGGCCAGGCCCACCCCAGCCCCTGAGGTCAAACACAACCCTGATGCGGCCCTCAATGAAATCGAGTTTCACACCCCTGGTTTAAGATATAGAGCCTAATGGTTGGCTACAGTCCAAGGTATATCAAAATTTTCAAGTGTTCATGTTAGTAGGACCAGAGAGAGGAAGAAAGGCCCAGAGGCCTTGAGAAGCATGTCAGATACCATGTTCCCTGGGCATTTGTCATCCTGCTTTTAAGCCATGTGAATAATTTTGTCCAATCCCTCCAGATTTGAATCTCTGGAGGTAAAAATATTTAGAATTTCCAAGCAAACAGCAGGGGTTGAGCAGCCACAGCTAGAAGAGATATTCTAATCCTATGATTTTAAATTGGTAAATGACCCTTTTTTAATTACCACCTCATGTATCACCACAAAGGGTTATCATGACCTCCACTAATTTGTCTTTATTCTACATTGCTCAAACATTGATTCACAATGGACTGTACCAGCATTAATCATATACTTTTCTCTAAAAACATGCTATAAATGTCTTGAGTGATAGATTATATTGAGCAATGATGTAGCAATTTAAATGCCTCAAGCAAATCAGCTCATATTTCCATTACTCCACATCTTTATTTCTACAAAGAATACTTCCCCATAAGCCTATAATAACAGTCTTTGCTGGAAATATCCTTTTTTTATATAACTTCAAATATTTAATGTGGCATAATTTAAGAGTTATTTCTCTCCACTTGGTCCTGATAAGCAGCATTAGGGAGCAGATCTATGTCATGAAATATATGATGTTATTTCCTCATTTCGGAAAAGAGATTCAGTAGGTGTGAACAAACTTTTAAAATTATTATTAAGCGAGAGCCTGAGGGCTGTAATATATATTTTCTTATAAAAGAGAGTCATATATCTTTCCCATGTACCCAAACTAGATTTCTATTCATAAGAAAAGAATGCATATTTTCTGGGAATAAAATTATAACTGTGTGCACAGCTAACTTATTCTTTTGACAGGAGTGCTTTTTAATGCTTGTCTGTTAAAAATTGATTAGGAAGAGGAAGGAGTCCATCTCAACTTGACTGACTGCTGAAGAGATTTTATTTTGAAAAAAAGAAAAAGAAATGGGAAGCTAAGTAGGTACGGATGTTATGGCACAGTACTACTGGTAGTCCTCGGCTTACAACCACAATTGAGCCCAAAATTTCTGTTGTTAAGCAAAACATTTTTTAAGTGTGTTTTGCCCCATTTTCTTGACAGAGATGTCAAGTGAATCGCTGCAGTTGTTCAGTCAGTAACACGGCTGTTAAGTGAATCTGGCTTCCCCATGGATTTTGCTGGTCAGAAGGTTACAAAAGGGGATCACATGACCCCAGGGCACTGCAACCGTCATAAATATGAGCCAGTTGCCATGCGGCTGAATTTTGATCATGTGACTATGGGGATGCTGCAATGGTCATAAGTGTGAAAAATGGTCAAAAGTCAGAGCTATTGTAACTTCGAATGGTCACTAAACAAATGATTGTAAGTTGAGAACTACCTGTAAAGTACAGGTACTAAAAAGTACGCTTAGCAACTGTGTGAAATTAAGACAGAGCTCCCCACAGGTACTTATGGCCTGGTTCCAAATGGCTGCCCTCCCCAGTCATGTGACCACATTTCAAGCGCCTAGCAACCAGCCCACATTTATAGTTGTTTACAGTGTCCCACGATTGTCCCCATGACTGAGTTTTATAAATTTAGTTGAACTTTTGCCAAGTCAAGGGGACTAGCTTCTCTTAAACTGCTATCACTGCCAGCTGAAGGACCCCATCTTCTCTTTGCAGAAGTTCCACTGAGCACTACTCCAGGCAGACAAGATCATCTCCTTCTCTTGTCACTATGTACAAGTTGTTAAGGGAAGGCTCGTTAATTAAATAAGAGTCTCTCTTGAATGGACCTTAATGTTACCTTGAGTGGTGTTTACTTCCAGGAATGCGAGTATGGGATCAAAGACTAAATGGCCAAAGTTCCCAGCATGGGAATTCTGGGACTTGAAATCCTCACATTCTAAAATTGCCACGTTTGAAAAATACTGGTCTAGAATATTATCACCAAATTGACGAACTAGACTTAAAAACAGCTTGTAATTCAGCAACTTGTCTAACAAATGTTCTCACCAAACAAAAAACAAGGACAGCTGGCATCTGCAGGGTTGGGCAGGTACACAGAACTGATAAAGAATAACTTTTATGACTCCAAAATATGCAGAAGGAGGTAAGAAACAGATTCTTACTCATGACATTCTCATTTATTTATCTCATTTTGAAGACTGTCTACATAACCCTTGGAACAGGTGCAGCTGTGAGGATATACAATGTCCTCCCGAACACAACCCTCAAGGGGATAGCTTTGTTAACTGTCTGGGATTTCAGAAAATCTGGGAAAGTTAATATCAAGCACTAGCAGGTGACAACATATGCCTAATGGCCAGCATTTGTTTTGGCGGATCGGATTCTAGGCAGGTTTGCTGTAAATACATTATGCAAGGCTGGTATCAGCAGCTGGTATTCTAAGACCCAACATCTTGGCAAGATACCAGCCCCAGATTCTCTCCGCATTTAAAAAAAAAGATGTACCAGCTGACTGGATTTAGCAATATCTTTAATTTCTCATAATACTATGGATATACCACTGCCTGCAGCAGTATTATTCCAAGTGTGGACTGGGATCCCAAGAGGGTACACAATGAATTCATGGAAAATTGTACATTACATTCCAAACCAAGTGACAGTTCTAGAGCCCTGTGTGAAGCCTAAGCATCCTTTTTGTTGTTTGTGTATACTGAGTTTGCCTTTCAAAGGCAAACGTAATAGACCAGTGCCTGGACGATGTAAGGGTCTGGATGGGAGTTAACAGACTCAAGCTAAACCCAGATAAGACCGAGTGGATGTGGATATTACCTCCGAAGGACCAGATTGATCGTCCTTCCGTGGTTCTGGGGGGAGGAAACTTAATCCCCTCAGAACGGGTTCGCAATTTGGGTGTCCTCCTGGACTCACAGCTGAGATTAGATCAACACCTGACAGCAGTGGCCAGGGGGACCTTTGCACAGGTACGTCTTGTGCACCAATTGCGGCCCTATTTAGATCAGGAGGCTCTGCTCACGGTCACTCATGCCCTTATCACCTCACGGCTTGACTATTGCAATGCGCTTTACATGGGGCTACCCTTGAAGAGTGTCTGGAGACTACAATTAGTCCAGAATGCAGCTGCGCGAGCAGTCGTGGGTGTGCCAAGGTACACCCACATGAGTTCCATCCTTTGCGAGCTGCACTGGCTGCCGATTGCGCTCCGGTCACAATTTAAGGTGCTGGTTGTTACCTTTAAAGCCCTACATGGCGCAGGACCAGTTGATCTATG
>QLTV01001849.1:720114-735271 GCA_003457575.1 Thermophis baileyi
AACCATGCTTTCAGAAAGGAAACAGACCCACTCTTAGTAGCCCCCACCTTTGTCCATGGGCCATCAAGGAATGGCCCAGCTCACTTCATCCCCCCACCTTTGTCAATGGGCAGTCTATTCTACATAACAAAGATAGGATTAGCCCTCTGCCTCATGGCACCTGGGAAGATTGCATCAGTCAGCACTCAAACTAGCCTGGGACTCAGGACAGCCTACAGAGTTGCCCCATGGGAGTCTGACAGCCAATGGGATACATTTCTGTACAGGAACAGGAAACTAAGAAGTGGGGCCCAACAGAGGTCATAAAACCAAGAGACTCAGCATCTTTCCTTTCCTTTTTCTCTTCACCCAACATCTGGAAGCATGTGATCCACCTTTTCTGTTCAGGAGCCCCTGCCATGTGCTCCTGTCCACCATTAAACCTTCTTTCCAAGCAACTTCCAGGAATCCAGTGTCTTTTTCCCCACTTGGAACTGAACCCAGAAGGATATTCCTTACAACACTTCCCATTGGAAATCTGCTTTTATTAGTTTACAGTATTAGAGGTGTAGTCTCTCTCGGCATATTTCCAACAAAATTGTTTTTATTTTGTAAAATTATAAAGTTAGATTACTGTTTAATATATAGATTAAAATTAATTCATTTAAAGGTTGTATTTATTTCTTGCCCAGACCAGACCCCAATGAAATCATTACTTAGCCAAGGAATGTCAAGGCGCACTGACAGTGGAGACAGCCCTCCAGAATGCATTTGGTCAAGTCTAAATAAAACTTGAAGCCAGCCTTGGCAATATAGTTGCCTTGCACGCAGATCAATGCCATTCTCTTGGGGGGAGGGGAATGCAACTTACAGTTGTCCTCCTATTTAAATATTGTGCTCTTCCTAATCAATTCAGTTTGCTCTTGAAACACTGGGCTGTTCCCCAGTAGACAGAATGCTGAAACCTAGAGCACCTTAACTGAGCTATTTGCAAGGCCACCTCACAATTGGGCTGATAGAATAAGCATTTTATTAATGAATACAATCATTGTCCTTCTAAATACACCATCTAACAGCCCACAAAAGTCATTGTCTACTCTTAGGCTAAATGAAGAGAGATGCAAAATTATATCCTGAGTTTGTGGAAAAACACGTAACAGGAAATCCCTTGAACCTTTCATCGGCTCAAAAGCTGATGCTGCTGGTTTGTTCTGGCATCACAATTACAGCAGAGGCTTGGTAAAGATTAATGAGTTTCTGAAAAAGGTCCCGCTAACCTCTGCAGCAATGAAATGGCATACAATATTTATTTGTCACACAATATTCCATTATTTCTCCAAGGAGCTTAGAGCGGTGATACACATGACGCTTATTTCATCCTTACAACAAATCTAAGATCTAGCATTATTTTCCAGCTAGTCAAGTCATTTTCATGTCTGAGCAGGATTTTGAACACATGCTTCTCATATCTCAACCCAAGACTGAACTCTGTTCTATCGGGAATGCATTATATTATATTATTGCTTTTTATTTGCTGAATAAATGAATCAAAGAGCTGCTGCTTAAATCAGTGAGGCTTCCTTTCCATATACATATACATATACATATACATATACATATACATATACATATACATATACATATACATATACATATACATATACATATACATATACATATACATATACATATACATATACATATACATATACATATACATATATACTTTCTATATATCTACCGGTGTGTGTGTGTGTGTGTGTGTGTGTGTGTGTGTGTGTGTGTGTGTGTGATACATATACACACAGTGGTGGTATTCAGCCAGTTCTATCCGGATTGTGCGAACCGGTAGCGCTGACTGCAGGTGGCCCCGCCCACCTGCCCAGACGTAAGCATGTCATGTTTTTGATGCTCTGCGCATGCGCAGAAGGCTTTGCACATGCGCGGATGAGGCACCTGCGAGTGAAGCGCGCGCGTGCACGCACACGTGTGCTCACATTTGCGAACCGGTAGGGAAGGTAAGTGAATACAAGAGGAAATTGTGCTGAGATTATCAGTCATTTTTTATTCTGGTTATTGTATCTGTATTCCAAGTTTAGTCCAAAAAACCCTAGGGAAATGCTTACCTACTTATTTGTTACATCTGTAGACCACTAGAGTACAAAGGACTCTTGGAGATTAATCACAAATATAAGACAGCATTATACATTAAATTAAAATATCTACAGTAAAAACTAGTACAGAACAAGCTATAAATAATCAACACTCTCAGCCTCACAATTTCCCCACAGGTACATAGCTTCCTAGTAGCTACTACTTAAATTGCATCTACTTTCTGTAAAAGTCCTGCTTTTTAAAAGCTTCCAGAAGGACAGCAGTATGTGCGTAAAAGTCTAATACAGGTACTCCTCAACTTACAACCATTCATTTAGTGACCGTTCGAAGTTATAACTGAAAATGGACTTATGACCATTTTTCACACTTACGACTGTTGCAGCATCCCCATGATCACATGATCAAAATTTGGACGCTTGGCAATTGGCTATCTCTGTCCCATGCCCATGCCTGAAGCCTGGTTGGAAGTGATCTGGATAGGTGTGAGTTTTCCCCCATTTTATCAATATTAATTAATTTAGCCCAGGGGTGAAATTCAAAATTTTTCCCTATCGGTTCTGTGGGTGTGGCTTGGTGGACGTGGCAGGGGAAGGATATTGCAAAATCTCCCTTCCCACCCCACTCTGGGGCCAGCCAGAGGTGGTATTTGCCGGTTCTCTGAACTACTCAAAATTTCCGCTATCAGTTCTCCAGAACCTGTCAGAACCTGCTGAATTTCACCCCTGATTTAGCCTGAGAAAAAGAATTACAGGAACGGACAATCCAAGTGTGGTCCCATTGCCTACGTTGTTCACTATTCTAGTTAATGCTAACAAGTTCTAGGCATATCCATAGCCCTCACACAAAGTATTAGTTTATTCTATTCTAAAAATACATTTTTTTTCCTGGCTATAATATTTATGTGCCAGTAATAATCATCTTCTGATCTTCTTAACATCAAGCTTCATCTTGGGAGCTAAAACTTGACTGTAGTTTCCCAGAGTCTTTACATAAAAAGGTTTAGACTGGGACTTTGTTGCAATTCATGAACAGTTGCCAGGATCTCACTGTTAAGACTCAGACCCAAATTTATATCCTCCTGGATTCAAATCCACTGATTTTCTCATCCCACTATATCCTCTGCCTAAATTAGTTCTTTTTTTTTTCCTAGATGTGCTTGTAGATGAAAGTTGCCTGTTTACATTTTTCACATTCCTACCCTGGGAAACTCCAGTTACTAATGGAATTCAAGCCTGTAGATCTCTTTCTGAATCATGAGAATATTTACATCTCAAATGCAAACCCAGATGTCATGGTTTTAATATTTATGAATCACCTTATAGAACATTATTTCTCATAGGGACATAGAAAGCCAACTTATAGAACATTATCCCTTGTTCCATCAAATTTATTCTAGACATCACTTTTTGGGAGTTACAAAACTTCCCTGTTTTCTCTCCAGGCTTTGTTTAAGCCCAATGTTGGGAAAAGAGCCCACAATAGACATGATTGGATATTGTTTGCTTCTTTTACAGGGAATCATAAAGTCATCCGAATTCTAGCCAGAGAAGGGCATTTGCAACAGAGGGAGGACCTTGGAGCAAGAGATATCAGAAATCTGAGCTGTTTCTAGTACAATGATTATCTTTATGCATACAGCACTGTGTGTCATACCACAAAAGACTTAGTGCTTTAACTTTGAAAAGTTTAATTACTGCGGGAGCATTGTTTTTCCATTACAGTTTGTGTATCTGCTTATTGTGTTAGAAGCTTTTTGTGCATAGAGCATACGATTTGAGGGCTGAAGTTTCCAAGAGATACAAGACTGGAAATAGATACCTATTTCAAGGTCTTTTCAAGGTCTATTTCAAGGTATTCAAGGTCTTTACCTGTTCAATTTGGATGCTATTGATTTGGATGCTGTTGATTGTCCAAAT
Source organism: Thermophis baileyi (assembly GCA_003457575.1). NCBI lineage: Eukaryota > Metazoa > Chordata > Lepidosauria > Squamata > Dipsadidae > Thermophis > Thermophis baileyi. Next base: position 724,125 of record QLTV01001849.1, read on the forward strand.
ATAAAGGTTTTTTCATGGTATATTTCCAGCATTTGGGTCTGGTAAAATAACACCAGCTCATGGAAGTTTCATCAGAGCCCCACTTGGGTGTCAGCATCAGTATCATGTAATAGCATGGAAATTCACTGAGAGCTAGAGATGGAAGATGGAATTTGGCTCTAGGGAGATTAAAATTGAAATTAAATAATGGAGTGGGACAGGGAAGATACATGCCTTTTGACTCTCTTGGAAGCTGGAATAGATGCAGTCAGTTCTCCAATGTCCACCTATCAGATCTACATTGCACTATTTTCATGCAGAATCATTATTGATCAGAAGAGCTGCCAATTTATTAAACAGAAGAAGCTGCCAATTTATTAAACAGAAGAAGCTGCCAATTTACACCATAATCTCTTGTTGGCAATTGAATCACTATTTTATTTTATATTATATTTATTTTATATTGTTTACCAGATTCATAAGGTCGCCCAACTGATTGGACTTCAGTGCCCTAGCAATGGTAACTGAAATTGTTGGGTCTGAATGTGACACAGGAAAGCTTAGCTCTAAGTAAGCATTTTATCTTGTGGTATTGATTTCTTTTCTTTTCTTTTTCTTTTGTCCTATAACTGTAAATTCTCTAATAAACACATTTCAGGATTACAGGCAGGTTTTTCCACAGTTCTTTGAATGCCTGGGATCTTCTGCATACAATCAAGGCTTTTCTCTGTCTTAGCCTGAAATTTGAAAACGTTTGATTGAATTATCTGGTTCACTGACATTTTCTCAATCTTTCTTCAGTGATTCATGGTTTAGATATTTTGATACAAAGAGAGAGAGAGAGAGAGAGAGAGAGAACTCTTTGGACTCATAAGTGCCAAGGGTAAAAATATGCAACAAAAACAAAACAATCTTTATTTGGAGAAAAACCACCTATTACAATACCAGGAAAATACCTAGGAACAACATTCACTGAAAACGGAAAATGGATGAAGAGATTAACATATGATGTATGTATTAAGGCAAACCACGTATTAGGAAAGATAGCTCCACTCCTACAACATAAGGCAGTACCGATCATTACAAAGAAGCATTTCATACAAAGTATATCCATCCCCAGCCTATGTTACCAGTGCCAAACATGGTCACTTACATAACATAATGAAACATAAATGAAAGTTAGTCACCATGGAAATGAGAGTCTATGGAGACTCTCAGTCATCCAGGTCATGGTTGTCCCAAAGGTGGTTTTTCAAAAGGCAACTGGACTTTCTTTGTTTTTCCTTGAAGACGTTTTGCTTCTCATCCAGGAACTGAAGAAGCTTCTTGGATGAGAAGCAAAATGTCTTCAAGGAAAAACAAATAAGTCTAGTTGCCTCTTGAAAAAGCACCGTTGGGACACTGAAATGAGATGTTTGAGGAAAGCAGCTGGAGTGACCAGAACAGATAAAATCAGAAATGAGATCATAAGAGAAAGAATTGACATAGAACCAGGGGTGGGTTCTAACTTACCTCGCTGCTGGTTCGCTTCCTCCCGCGCCGCGTGGGTGCGCCACGTGGGCGTGCGTGCACTTTGCATGCGCAGTGCCGAAAAATCCAAAAAAATTCCCCCCCCAAAAAACAAAAACAAGATGGCGACGCATGCGCAGTGCCAGAAACTCGGCTTCTGTGCATGCGCAGAAGAAAAAAAAAATTAAAAAATTCCCCCCCCCCCCCCCCTTTTTTTTTTCAAAAATTTTTTCCCCAAAAAAAGATGGCTGCGTCCACGGACCAGCACTGACTGAACCGGCTCCGTGACGTCACCAGCAGGTTGCTACCGGTTCGGGTGAACCGGTCCAAACCGGGAGGAACCCACCTCTGCATAGAACGAATCCTAAACTACATACAAAACAGCAAATAAAGCAGTTTGCTCACCTGGAGAGAATGTCTTGGGATTCCATACCATACAAGACATGTATAAAAAGAGGAAAAGGCCAAAGAACACAAGGCAGACCCAGAAGAAGATGGAGAGACAGCATCAAATACCAAAGGTTGAGGCTGTCAGAAGAACTAAAACCAGAACTTTATATCTCTCTCGACACCTGAAGCAGTAAAAGAGGAAGTAAAGAAGTAGAAGAAGGAACTCACCACTCTTGAGAAGAACCAGAAGTAAAAGAAGAGTTCTTTGGGTTAAATAAGAAATAAAAAGCCCAAAGCAACTGTGCCAGCCCAATTTCTAGGAACATATCATTTGCCAAAAATGCTTTTGTCTATGCAACTCAGATTACATGTGGTCTTTGCTTATCAACTGCCTCGTTCAGCGACAGTTTGATAGCATTGAAAAATTAGCTTTATGACTGTCCTTAAACTTACAGCAGTTGCAGCATCCTTGTAGTCACATGATTATAATTTGGGTGCTTTGGAAAACATTTATGACTATTGCAGGTCCCATGATCACATGATCACTATTTGCAATCTTCACAGCCGGTTTCCAATAAATTCAATGGGGAAGCTGGCAGGAAGTCACAAGTTGCAGTCATATGATGTTATGCTCAACAACCCATGGTGATTCACTTAATGGCTTCAGCAGAAGTGACGGCATGAGTCTGGCATGATCACATGGTGCTTCTCCTGACAACTGCATCACTGGTCTGAGTTGCAATAGTCAAGTCAGGACTATCTACACTGTCAGATTATTCATGAACTGGGAGAGCCAATGGTAACAAGGTCAGCCAATGAATAGGCATAGCAACTAAGTCAGCCAATGAGAGCTAAACACATCTGAGTCTGTGCAGAGAATTGAAACTGAAGCTAGAAGCGTGGCTCAGTCCACTCTGAACTCTGAAATGAAACTAACGGTTCTCTCCTGCCTGTGTGTTTGCTTGTAACTGCTTGAAGAAGAATCTACATTGGTATTGTATATATATTCTTGTATATAAAGAAGTTTCTTATTTAAATGAATTCTGCTGCATCAGTCTGCCTGTGAGTGCTTTCTGGATTTAATTTTCTGCAACGAACTCTGATATACACTTCCAGAGACCATGAGTTTTTCAGGAAGGATGGAATATCAAAACCAATTAGGTAAATAATCAAATAGAAGACAAGATAGTGAAGATATAGTCTTCCTTGATTCTGCAATGTTATGTACTGTAACTCAAGAAAAATAAAGTATCTGTCATAGACAAAGAATTGTCTAACCAGCCTCAGTATGAAGGAGAAAATAGAATTTTAAAAACTATGGATTTGAAGCATTCGCCTTTCATCACTTAGGATAGGAACCACAGACTAAATTTTTGATCCCATCTAGAGTATTGACATCTGATATGACTTGCTTGCCTGAAAATCAAAGCTCACTGCAAGGAAATAGGTTTGCATGCAACCAAGAGAATCTCAGGTTGGGGATGGGGATCTCAACAGTATTAAAATGGCAGCCATATAATTGGGCAATTGAAATTCTTGCCAGTTTTTGTTTATGCAGCACATGTAAAATGAGGTGGGATTCCAACCATCTAGTCACACCTTCCCTTTTTATCCCGTTGACTCTTTTTCTCTCTCACACACACCTACAGAAATCCAGTTCCCTCACTGGCTTAATTTGATGGAGCAAAGTGTAAAAGCAAGGCCATTGCCAGGTTACAACAGTGTAACAAGGTGAGAAACAAACAGTAATTCCCTGGCATCTCAGGTGGAAAAACTATTTGCATAAATCCCATTATAATTTTGGCCTGCGGTTTTGATTACATTGAATGCAGTGCCTTCCCATCCATTGCATTTCAGCAGAATTCTTCTAAGAAGCAAGCAGTGAGCTCAGATGGAGGCAGGTACAACCAATTCCCTTCGGAGGGTTTTTGCTTAAGCAGGTAGAAAAGGTGCTGGGAGATTTCTCCTTGAACTTCCACATTAGCAGGAAACTTGGGAAGGAAATTTAGTGAAGCTAAAGCAGAGATGCCATTGTTTAAAGGCATATACTGCAGATTGACTGCTCAGGTTACAGATCTAGCATTGTCAAATCATGCAAGGATGGGATTCTACCAGGAAATTATAAGAAAACTCATTTAAAGTTGTTAAACAGGTAGTCTGTGCCTTGCAACAGTTTGTTTAGTGACCGTTCGAAGTTACAACAGCACTGGGAAAAGTGACTTATGACTGTGTCTCACACTTATGACCATTGCAGCATCCTTATGGTCATGTGATCAAAATTCAGACACTTGGCAACTGACTCATATTTATGACGGTTGCAGTGTCCCAGGGTCATGTGATCACCTTTTGTGACCTTCTGACAAGCAAAGTCAAGGAGGAAGCCACATTCACTTAACAACTGTGTTACTGACTTAACAACTGCAGTGATTCACTTAACAACTGTGACAAGAATAGTCATAAAATGGGGCAAAACTCACTTAACTAATGTCATGGTTAGCAGCAGAAATTTTGGGCTCGATTGTGGTCGTAAGTCGAGGACTTCCTGTAATGCTATCTGGAAATGACCTTGGAAGAAAGAAGGAAGAGCTGCAGTCTAGACAAAGGTTTAACAAATGAAATTTGAATCTGGAGGAGGAGGGTGAAGATCATCCCTAGTTTTCGGGAAAATAAAACTAAAGGACCAGAGTTTTTTCAGAGTTGTTTGAAGTACTCAAAGGGCTGACATTTATATAATTGTAGAGAGCCAGAGATATTTCCTTATACAAAATAAGTAATAAAATAAGGAACTGAAACATTCCTTAAGTCCAGTGAAACAGGATAGTATTCAGAGCAAACTCTGGCAGGCTCCTTCCTGATTCTTTACAACAGCCTTACATAATTACATAGTTACATAGGCAGCACATAAAATTGGAACGATACAGAGATGTAATAATTTTTAAAAAAATCAGGAAGAGGGAAATGCACATTCATATCCTCACCCTCTGGATTGCAACATCTGCAGTGGGAGGTTTAAAAAAAAAGAGGCAACATAATGGATATAGCATTGCTTGTGAGCCTCACACCCTTTTGCCTATTCATACAATACTGATAAATTTGCCTTATTGCAATGCTTCTACCACCTCTCCCTTTTAATTGCTCCCCAAGATTACCAACTGTCCCTGGATGATTTGGGGCCACCCATTACCACAGAACTCAACCCATTTTTTAGGATAAAATTGGAGACAAAATACACTTTTTAGACAAAAGGCAGCATATTAATGCAACAAATTATAATGCATTTTTACCCAACAGTTTCAATCAAGGACTACCATATTCCGTTACAATTGCTGAAACATAGCCTATATCTCTAAATAATGTGTGCATAAATTGCAAGTAAAATCAAGTCTTTAATCCAGTGAATAATGGGGCCCAGAAATGTTTCTTTGCAACATTATGGGGCGTGCATAAGTGCACCAGCATGCCTACTGTCCCTGTCCTACTGTTCCCATTTATTTGTACTTATTTCTTATGTATATACCTATACCTGTTTATACTTATATGTTAATATGTTATGTTCATACTTATACTTGCTTTCTCATACATGCTTGACAAACTAAATAAACTAAACTAAACTAAACTAAACATCGAAGAGCAAGCCCCCTCATTTGAGAAGCTATTATATAAAGAATTTTTGAAGTTGTTTTGCTTTTCTTTCTTGTTCTTGTTCTCTTTTTCTTAATCCGTTCTGTGTAATTAAATAAAGCCAAAATAATAATTATAAATGCAGCTATCTCAGATAAATTTCAAAACAGTCACAGGAAATAACTCAAGAGTGCTATTTTAAGTTCTTAATGCGGACTGCAGGATAATAATATAACACAAGAATAAGATATTTGGACAAGAAATTAATATATATAACTCAAGGTGGCAAACGTACCTAATACTATGCTAGTATGGTGTAGTGGTAAAGATGCTGGTCTAGAAATAAGGGGATCATGAGTTCTAGTCCTGCCTTAGGCATGAAAGCCAACGAGGTGACTTTGGGCCAGTCACTATCACTCAGCCCAGGCCACCTCAAGGGGTTGTTGTTGTGGGGGAAATAGGAGGAAGACGGAGTTTTGTATATGAGTTACTTATAAAGTAATAAAGGCGGGATAAAAGATTCAATAAATACATAAATTAAATACTCCTGCCTCGTATTTTCCCCACCACCACCACCAACCTGTATTGGATTGAGAGACAGCAACCGGCTCAACCTCACCCAACCAGCTTTCATGACTACAGGAGACCTAGAACTGAAGTGTGTCAGGGTTCCAAGTAATACACCCATTACAAACAGAACTCTGAGGCAGGTGAATTCCTCAAAGAACAAGTTTATTGGATATATCATATTGGCACAAGCTGGTGAAAACCGACTCTGAATGTTCCCACGGTTTTCACCTAATTAAAAGTAAAAGTTTTCCCCCTTCCCCAAACAATCAGTCACATGGTCCAATCACGGTGTCATCCAGTTGCCTGGTAACTTCACTCCTCCTCTCTCCAACCACCTGTGGGAATGTCCTTGGTTCCCAGGAGAAAGTATTTTGTTTTGGCTACAAGCCCCAGCGCTCTCTATATCCCCCTCCCTATCCCTCAACTCCAGTGTGGCAAAATGGCCTCGGTCAGGTCAGCTTCAGGGCTGACAAAGTGTATGTATTCACAATTGTGTATTCTGACCAATTATAGCCCAGTTTGTTAAGGAATCTCACAATTTTTACATTCCCAGGGCCACATCATTATTGGAAAAGCCAATTGCTACTTTTCTCTCCAGATGCCAGACATGGAATTTTAAATTTCTTTGTTGTATCTCCTGGACAGATAACAAATACTTGAATGGAGAAGTGCGAGGTGGGAAGTAACATGACCCATCCTCTCTGTTACTAGACTAGGAAATTCTAAAGGCCTGTGTGTAATCAGCATCTCTAACACAAAGCAATTGGTTTCTCTTTAATGCCCCACTTTCCCATTTCTCTATTGCAAGTGCACATTTCTTTAATACTAATTATCTTGCTTCCCCGCCTACCCTGTGCACCCTGGAGCTATTGCTGTGTAAGAGAGAAAAGAGGTCTTTAATTCAGAATTGTCAACACTCTATCAAACTACAAAGCCCAGGATTTGTAAGGAGGGGTTTGCAAAATTATAATTTATAGTTTACAATAGTCTTTTCAGATTACACTGAAGAAATTTATGTTTAGGCTGTAAACTGAAGGTTTTCAAAGGAATGGAATGGAATGGAATGGAACGGAACGGAACGGAACGGAACGGAACGGAACAGAACAGAATAGAATAGAATAGATCTTAGAGGTCTTCTAGTCCAACCCCTGCCCATGGCAGGAGACCATATCATCCTGGACAAATAATTCTCCAATCTTTTCTTGAAAAGCTCTGGAAGGTAAGCTGTTCCATTGATCAATTGTTGTCAGTCAGGAAATTTCTCTTTAGCTCCAGGTTGGATCACTGTTTAATGAGCTTTCACTCATTGCTTCTTGTCCTATCCTTAAGAACTTTGGAGAATAAGTTGATCCCTTCCTTTCTCTGCGGCAGTCCCTCAAGTACTAGCAAACAACTATAACCGTGATGGCAAACCTATGGCATGCATGCCACAAGTGGCACGCAGAACCATATCGGTGGGCATGCGAGCTCAGGTCCGGCGCGCATGTGCGTGCCGGCCAACTGATTTTCGGGCCTTCTGGGCCCACTGGGAGTCGGGAAACAGGCTGTTTCCAGCTTCCGGAGGGGGTGGGGAAGGCCCGTTTTTTGCTCTCCCCAAGCTCCAGAGCCTTTCTAGGAGCCTAGGGAGGGCGAAAATGGCCTCCCCCCCCCAGAGGTCCTCCGGAGGCCAGAAACGTTCCATTTGCCGACTTCCGGTTGGACCGGAAGTCCTGATTTTTTGCCCTCCCCAGGCTTCAGAGCCTTTCTAGGAGCCTGGGGGGGGGGAAAACGGCCTTCCCCCCCCCCCCCGAGGCCCTCCGGAGGTCAGAAATGGCCTGTTTCCCAACTTGAACCCATGAGGCATGCCCACGTGGCGCGGGAGGAAGTGAACCGGCAGCGAGGTAAGTTAGAACCCACCCCTGGTCACCCCTGATTTTTCTCTTCATTAGGTTAGATATACCTAGTTCCCTTAACTGTTCTTCATACAGTTTATCCTACTGACCCCTTATTATCTTAGTTACCCTTCTCTACACTCTTTCAGCATCTTTTTTTGTATCGTGGTAGCCAGAATTGGATGCAGTATTCCAAGTGTGGACTCACTAGTGCAGGATAAAATGATACTATTACTTTTTATGGTCTTGATACTATGCATGTGTTGATGCAGTCTGGGACTGTATTGGCTTTTTTGGCAGTTTGCAGCACACTGCTGTCTCATACTTAAGTGGTGATTCATTACTGTTTAGCCAGATATTGCCTATTCTATAGCTTTGCATTTGGTTTTTCCTGCCTAGGTTGTCACCACTGAACTACCTCTTGTTGTCTATGGCCCAATGCTCAAGTCTGTCAAGATCCTTCTGAATTTTGAGTCTATCCTCCAAAGTGTTAGCAATTCCCCCCAGCTTGGTGTCATCTACAAATCTGATGAGTTCATCTTCTAATCCCTCATCCAGATCATACATGAAGATGTTGAAGAGCACTGGCCCCAAAACAGAACCTTGAGGTACCCCACTGCCTGTGTCCCTCCATGTAGACGTAGTTCCATTAAGGACCACACTGACAAACTGAACTGTTTTTCTTTTTTAAAAAAAAGGTCATTAAAAAAATTAAATATAGCAATGACATTCTCTCTTACCCACAAGCACATAACGCCAGACAACTTGTAACAGCAATGACAGCCAACATGTTCATAACAGTTACATGAAGTCTATGAACATATCAGCATTCAATTCTTTGTCTCCCACATCTGCACAATATAGGATCACTGATTCAGCCTTTGTCTATGGCTAAATTAATACTCATTTTAATACTCAGGGAATTAATACTCAAAAATCAAGCTATTAAGTGTTCTGCTGGTATAAAATTGAGCTTTCTCCTTCAACTTGAACCTGATGAGATTTAATGGACACCTCTCTACAATTTGGCAATATGATAGAAACAGTTTAGCATTGCCATCTTCCAAGATGTTCCTCAGCTATCCAAGTAGCCTACAGTTCTGGACTCTTCAAAAACTTTGCCATCCAAGTCCTAACAGGGATGAGCTAGTTATTACATTTTGAGAGGATGAATGGAGCAAAGTGAAGCCGATACCATCTCACTTCGTTATAAAGTCCACCTAGTTCCCAATAAGCTCTTTTTAAACACTACTCCATCCAGTACGTATTTTGGGGGACTTGCATTAGAAGTAAGGATAGTTGTTTTAAAATATGGATCTACAGTATGTTTAAAAAGAGCTCTCCACACTGTTTACTGCCAGAGTGCAGTAAAATTCTGGTCCATCAAACAAATGCACACTACTTGTCACCTCTTCTTCTGGACAGCAAAAGTTGGGAAAGATCCTTTTAAATAGGGATCCTGCATTCTTCTGAAAGACTGCAGGATCCACACACAAAAGTAGTTCTACCTGCTCTTGCCTGCCTGCCCAAAAAAACTGGTCACAGATTGGCAGAGTCAATGAAATCCTGTTTTATACTTGCTTCTCACCTGTTTCTAAGATGGCAGAACAAGTGAGGAGAGCTGTTTACATGTGGATTTTAGACAAACACAATATCCAAGTTTGAAAATGAGTCCTTTGCTTGGAAATGGAAGCCATGGGTGTGGCCTTCTGTGAAAATTCTCCTCCTCCCCCAGTTATAGCCCCCCCCTACAACCCCCCCCCCCACATGCACTAGGAAGAGGGGTTGATGGAATTGTATTTCTTACTAGCAGGGAATCCACCAATCACTTCTGTTACTTTCTCTCAAAGGAAAAATATAAAGGCAGCAGCACTCATAAAGGAGAATATATGTAGCTCAGGGTTGAAACGAAGGGGTCCTTGGTGCTCTCTGAGCTTGCTTGTTTTCTTGCAGATGTTTCATTACCCAAACTAGGTAACATCATCAGTGCTAGTAAGGAGTGTGGTTTGCTCTCAGTTTATATTCTAGTGGCTTGCCTGTCAATGTTGGTGGAGGTGGTCTTAGAGATTCTTTGGTTGGGCTGTTTACTGTTGGCTTTTTTGGCAGTTTCTTGATTGGGGTATTGTTTACTATATTATTGGCCTGATGTTAACCTTGGAGTTAATATATGCACATCTGGATGCTGATTGCTGGTAGGGAGGGGGTTTGGTGTTTTTGTTCCCTTTTTGGCTGGTTGGTTGTCTCTTTTGCATAGTCTATAGATGTTAATGTCTATGCATCTATTGATGGTTTAATTTGCCAGAGTGCCAGGCTTCTAGAAATTCCCTGGTGTTTTTATCCCAATCAAGAAATTGCCAATGAAGCCAACAGTAAACAGCCCAACCAAAGAATCTCTAAGACTGCCCCCACCCACCCACACAGACAGGCAAGACACCAGAATATAAACTGACAGCAAACAGCACTCCTTACTAGCACTGATGATGTTACCTAGTTTGGTAATGAAGCATCTTCAAGAAAACAACCAAGCTCAGAGAGCACCAAGGACCCCCTCACAGCAGCACTCAGTGGCCTTGATGCAAAGGCAGAATAGGACTTAGCAATGGCCAACTCTAAGTATGTCGACATTCACATTTACAATCAACATTCGCAACCTTTTGTAGATAGAACAGTGATGAAAAAGTAACTTTGCCACCCATCTGTGGAAGATTAGCCTAGCACAGGGGTGTCAAACTCGCGGGGTCACGGCGGCATCACATGACGTATCAGGACTATTTTCCCCTTTGCTAAACTGGGCGTGGGCAGGGCCAGCAGGTGATGCATCTGGCCCGTGGGCTGGGAGTTTGACAGCTCTGGCCTAGCACAATTGCAGCCACCTTTTCTGCCTTCTTCCCTCTCCTATGAGCCTTTCCCCAAGCATCCCCACTGCAGAATTGGTGCAATAAAGCTGCAACCTTGAAACAGGTGTGGGAGGAGACGGGGAAGAGAACAAAGGTCTGGAAGCTCTACTACAGCCTCCAGGAGACAGTGGAAAGCACAATGTGGAAAGTTGCAAATTAGAATAGAATAGAATAGAATAGAATAGAATAGAATAGAATAGAATAGAATAGAATAGAATAGAATAGAATAGAATAGAATAGAATAGAATAGAATAGAATAGAATAGAATAGAATTGAATTGAATTGAATTGAATTGAATTGAATTGAATTG
>QLTV01001849.1:741892-757756 GCA_003457575.1 Thermophis baileyi
CCTTTTTTGAAGATAGGGATGACTGTGGCTAGTGACCATAAGTTGGGTAAGGTGCTAGTCCTGAAAGATTTATCGAAGATTATGCTAAGAGGTTCAGCTAAGGCTGTGGAAAGTTTTTTTAAGAAATATGCACATAGTCCATCAGGTCCAATAGATAGAGATAGTTTTAGGTTGCGTAATGCCTTTTCAACGTTATCTTCTGTAAAATCAATTTGTGTTAGATCTTCCCCATTGACTTTGCTTGTCAGAAGATCGCAAAAGGGGATCACATGACCTCAGGATGCCGCAACCGTCATAAATACGAGTCACTTGCCAAGTGTCTGAATTTTGATCACATGACCATGGAAATGCTACAACGGTTGTAAGTGTGAAAAATAAGTCGTAAGTCACTTTTTTCAGTGCAGTTGCAACTTCAAAGGGTCATTAAATGAACTGTTGTGAGCCGAGGGCTACCTGTACAGGAAATGAGGAATGAGGTAACATGGGTTACTGTCCTTGTGTGCCCTTCCAGACTCATTTTCGGAGTCTTAGAACCCCAGAACTATTGCCCCAAATCAGCCATTTTAGCAGCACATTTGGTTGCATGTTTTAGTGGAGGGAATAACTCAGGGGTGGGTTCCTCCCGGTTCGGACCAGTTCTGCCAAACCGGTAGCGGCCTGCTGGTGACATCACAATGACGTCACCGAACCGGATCGGTCGGTGCCGGTCCGTGGGGGCCGCCATATTTTTTTTATTTTTTTTTTATTTTATTTTTTTTATTATTTTTTTTTCCTTCTGAGCATGCGCAGAAGCCGACTTCCAGCACTGTGCATGCGGTCGCCATCTTTTTTTCGGCTTTGGTTTTTTTTCCCGGATTTTTTTGTTACTGCGCATGCGCGCGCACGCGAAGGACGCGTGCCCACGAGGCGCGCCCACGCGGCATGGGAGGGAGCGAACCGGCAGCAAGATAAGTTAGAACCCACCCCTGGAATAACTAACATACTGTAGGTATGTCCACATGCATGCTAGATTAAATTGGCCAACTTATCTTAAGCCTCCTTTGCCTTCCCAATAGAAAAGCAGTGAAAGAAAAATCTGATCCTGGTTTGTATGAAGTCTTACTAGGTGTCAACCTAGCTTAGCACTGATCAGCCTTCCAATAACTTCCAAGGATTTCAGGGGCATTCATTTTCTCCTCTGCTTATTATCAAAAATACATCAATTGTTGGGTGACTCACAAGAGTCAAACTTGGGGAAATAAAACCAGAGAAAACTCCTGAAAGCCTCCTCTCCCTCTGAATGTTTCCTCAGTGTTTGGACAGTTTTGGGCGGTTAAACCCATCAGTGAATAAGACCCAACCCAAGCACTTCAAAATGGCGCTACCTTTGAACATCATCTGGAAGTTACAACTAGCAATAGCAATAGCACTTAGACTTATATACTGCTTCACAATGCTCAACAGCCCTCTCTAAGCGGTTTACAGAGTCAGCCTATTGCCCCCCCCCATCTGGGTCCTCATTTTACTGGGTCCTCATTTTACCGACCTCGGAAGGATGGAAGGCTGAGTCAACCTTGAGCCGGTGAGATTTGAACTGCCAAACTGCAGCAGAAGTAGCCTGCAGTACTGCATTCTAACCACTACGCCACCACAGCTCAACTAACTCAGCATCAGGCGACATTTACACTGCGTGACCTGCACTAACTTCCAATTGCCTTGTGAGTGCAGTTCAAGCTGCTGGTTATCATCTTTAAAGCCTTACATGGCATAGGATCAGGTTATTTGTGAGATTGCCTTTCTGTTCTGCCCCAGCGACGAGCCACCAATAATACGCACACACAAACTGCAAAACACTGTTCTTTTACTAATAATAAAGGTCTCCTAATAACATCTTAGGAGCCGTTGAAAACAAAATAAAGGCAGAATAGTCTTTTTCAAACCCCCGCTGTTAATATGTAATCTTAACAGCTGGCCGGAGTCCAAGAGATAAATGAGCAGGTCTTACTGTATCTGGCAATACTCCCAGAGCTAGGAATGCAGGAAACAAAACCCGTACTGGAACAAGAACCGAGCAGACTGGAGTCACAAAGATCAAGAGTAATATTAAACGTTGTTTCCTGCAACAAGGCTCCGCGTGGTCAGGGCTTAAATAGTCTAAGGGTGTGGCCACTTAGCCTGCAGCTCTACTCTCGAGGAGACCTCCTCCTGAGTAGCCACTCTTGTCTTCTAGCAGCCCTGTGTGCCCGAGCATTGAGAAGAAGAGGCTCCTCCTCTTCTTCTTCGGCCCTGATGGGCTCCTCAGGAGGTACAGAAGGCCCTGGTTGACTCTCAGCCTCCTCGCTTTCTGACTTGGGTGCCAGGTGCACGGGCCGATGGTACCTCGCCACAACCGCCTCATCGTCCTCCTCGCTCTCTGACTTGGGTGCCAGGTGCACAGGCCGATGATACCGTGCCATAACCGCCTCATCGTCCTCGGGATCCATGATCATCTGCACAGGACGCTGGTGGGCCACAACACTTTCCCTAGGGGTATCTGCTTGTCTCACCAGTGCAGAGAAGGTCTCTTCCCTAAAATGTTGTCAACTGGTGGGACCTCCGAGGCACACTTTTCCCCAACTTATTAGCCTCTCAGAGGATTTTTAAAAAACCTGGCTCTTCACCCAGGCATTGGGTTAGGATGGACGTGAGCCCACAAATGTAAATGTAAATGTAATGTTGTAGTGATGGGTTGGAATATGTGATGTTATTGTGGAGTTTTGTGCATTTTATTTAATTTTATGAGGCGTTGTTGCAAACCACCTAGGAACAGAGTGTATAAGATAGCAGGCCATAATTATTTTTCTAAATGATGAATAAAATTCTTCTCTACAAATGAGATTGTGTGCTCTTAATGACTTTCATAAAATGGAGACAGGTGGAACAAAGGAATGAGTAGAGGGGAAACAAAAAGGAACAAAGATTTCCTTCTTTTTTTGTTTTGCTATGTTTATAAAAACTTCATTGTGGATTTCATTTGTTCATTATATGACTTGGCCAAGATAATAATTTCATGTTGACAATATGTTTTTTTCCCCCTGCCATGCTCTTCAGCCACACAATGATGTTGACAAACTCTACTTACTGAAGAAAATAAATGGGTGTGGAATGTTGCAAGTACACCAGACAAGAAGGTGTACTTGAAGAAGAAAAAAGGGCATTGGAAGAATATCTGAAGGACAGTGAAGAAGAAGATGCTCGAAGCTAGTATATCGTGAAGACTTATTGAGTACTGGAGACCAGATGAAGAACAGAAAAGAGACATAGCAAGGCAAAGGATTACATGTCCAGTAGACAAAACACTAGCAGGCCAACAAGACCTGGCAATGGCTAAGAGCAGGAAAGTTGAAGAAAGAGACAGAGGGGCTAATTCTGGCTCCACAAGACCACATCTGGAGAACAAATGCATACAAAGCCAGAACTGAAAAGACTTATATACCACTTCACAGTGCTTTTACAGCCCTCTCTAAGAGGTTTACAGAGTCAGCATATTGCCTCCAACAATCTGGGTCCTCATTTTACCCACCTCGGAAGGATGGAAGGCTGAGTCAACCTTAAGCCTGGTGAGATTCGATCTGCCAAATTGCAGGCAGCCGGCAGTCAGCAGAAGTAGCCTGCAGTACTGCAATCTAACCACTGCACCACCGCGGCTCTTGCAACAGGTAGTAAATGCTGCCTCTGCAAAGAAGCTGAAGAAATAATGGGCCACCTAACTATATGGCTGCTGGAAGATTGCACAAATTCACTACAAACAATGGCACAACTAAGTACGGTAGCAACCATGGTGCATTGGAATTTCGGCAAGAATTTTCCTGCAAGCAAGAATTGGTGGAACCACAAAACAAACAATAGAAAATGAAGAAGCTAAAGTTCTCTGGGACTTTAGAATTCAAGCAGATAGGCACCTGCCATATAACACTTAACAGGATTAACAATTGTTCATAAGAAAGACAAAAAAAAAGGCTGGAAGGAGGGGTCAAGCGAGAGCCTAGCTTGGAGCCCTTGTGCAGCTAAAAGCAGCATAAGCTTGACCTCCCCCAAGATCCATGAAGCCTTATCTGATCATTCCCAAGGGAAGGCAAGCAGTCTGATGAGAAGAATAAAGTTACTGACTTTCTTCACAAGTGGCTCTAGTTGCTTGCAGCTTACATTAGTGGACATTGCAGTATCTGGAGACAGCAGAATAGAAGAGACAGAACTGGAGAAAATGACAAAATGCAAAAACCTTCAAGTAGAAGTAGAATGAGTGTGAAAAAGAAAGAAAGAGAGAGAGAGAGAGAGAGAGAGAGAGAGAGAGAGAGAGAGAGAAAGAAAGAAAGAAAGAAAGAAAGAAAGAAAGAAAGAAAGAAAGAAAGAAAGAAAGAAAGAAAAAGAAAAAGAAAAAAAGAAAGAAAGCAAAGACAATACCATCAGTAATACCATCAACCTTGGGTGCAATCCCAAAACATCTGGAACACTACTTGTATACTATTGGCATTGACAAAATCAGTGTCAGTCAATTGCAAAAGGCAGCTTTACTTGGAAGAGCTTACAAGACCATGAAACAACATTTGCCTACCCCAGGTCTTTGAGAAGGACTCAATTGGTGGATGAAATATGAAATCCAGTCTAAATGATCTGGCAACCATAATGATGCTATTATTTGGCTATACTCAGGGTAATCAAATAGTATATTATAATAGCAGTACTCAGAGAACCTTTGATTCTCTGAGTACTGCACTACAACTGATAGATATCACAAATTACCTGTCCCAGAGTTGCATGCATATGGTTATTCAATGTAGTATTTGTAGCTTTGGTATATAGTAAGACCATGCTTAGAATACTGCATCCAGTTTTGGTCACATCATAAGAATCTGGAAAGAGTGCAGGAAAAAAAGCAACAAAGATGATTAGAGGGCTGGCCGCTGGAGGCTAAAACACATGAAGAAGGGATGCAGGAATTGGGATGCCTAGTCTAGTGAAAAGAAGGACTAGGGGTGACATGATAGCAGTGTTCCAATATTTGAGGGGCTGCCACAAAGAAGGGGGGTCAACCTATTTTCCAAAGCATAAGAAGGCAAGATAAGAAACAAGGGATATAATGGCACGATATGAGCAGCAAATGCAGATGTCATATTCTCAATACTGAGTTATTTACATGGGCCATTAGCTACAAGGATTATTCTGCTTTTTTTCAGGTCATACTTCTTTATTTACTACAAAACCTTTTACAGTAGAGTCTGGATCACTTACATTTCAGCTAAGAGAAATATAATCAGAAGATAAAAACACAATTGGGTTACAACTTTGGATTCCAACATTCCTGGTCTTCAGAAGGAACCAGATACGAGAAGCTTAGGGACACACACTGGTTTTGTGATTCTACTAAGTTCTTCAACTTTTTTTTTTCTTTTCCCTTTATATAGTAACATGCATCTGTCTTTGAAACAATGGCAAATAGTGGTGATATCAATATTAATATCGCATTGAGAGCTTGGTAGAGATTTTTAGGTATTTTTTGAGATGATATAATGAGCATAGTTCCATACTTTTAATTATTCAATTAATGAAGTAATGAATTTTAAATTTAATGTCTACATTTTTGTTTAAACATTCATATTTTATTCATTCTCTGTCTCTTTCATAGAGAATTACTAATAGTTACTATTTGTAACTATTTTGGTCCTTTAAATGTTTTAGTAAGTAATACTATGTCTTATTAATAATAATATAACAAATAATAGTAAAAAAAGCATTGTGGGGAATGATCACCAGAAACTATTACCGTAGTTGCTTTTTTTACAAGGATATGGAAGTTTTCACAGTAAACCTTTAATGCTCTTGCTTCATATAGTGCAGGGGTGTCAAACTCGATTTCATTGAGGGCCGCATCAGGGTTGCGTTTGACCTCAGGGGGCCGGGGTGGGCATGGCCAGGGTGGGTATGGCCAGAATGATGTCACTCGGTTCGGGAGCACCTGTGGTGGCCCGAGCACTCTCCCAGCAAAAATGGGCTCCTGATCTCCATTTTCGGCTGGGATGATCTCTTGCAACCCTCTGCCAGCAAAAACAGAGCTCAGGAGGGCCTCTCGCGGCCCTCACGAGCTCCGTTTTCGACTGGGACAGCCTGCAACCCTCTGCCAGCGAAAACAGAGTCTCTGGTCCTTCATTGTTTCTAGGGTAGCCCCGCGGGCCAGATCTAAGCACCCCGCGGGCCTTGAGTTTAACACCCCTGATCTAGTTCTACAGTTCCATACAGAGCAAAAAGAAAACCTTGATCCATGTAACAGAAATAGGCAGTTTAGTATATTTTTAGAGGCAAAATCAAACTATGTTTCTGCTTCCCATAGAATCAAGGATTGTTTTATTCCTGTCTTGTATTTACTCCTTTTGTGTGTGAAAGAAATGAGAAAATATGGATCATCATCTGAGTAATAGAACCTGAGGTTCAGTGTTCTATCTGGGAATGGGAAGAGGGACTGAGAAATACTCATATCCAACATGTATGCATAATTCATTTGTTTTCACTCTGCAATTTCATTTCATGATTAGAAAGTACACACCTTGAAAAGAGTCTTGATAATGGACCAAAAATTTCATTGATGGTTTTTTATCCATTGTACATTAGTCAATCATTCAGTCTCTTTTTAAGTGTGTTTTTAGTAATATTGTTTCTATTATTTTATAATATTGTTTCTAAACTGCCCAGGGTTACTTTGGTGACTTAGGTGGTCTAGAAATTTGATAAATAAAATCAAGAATATGGTAGATGTCTATGTTAGGTGGCCATAAATACAAAGTTGTGCCCAAAAACACTTCGTGGCTTTCAGCACAAGAGGCATTTTATAGACGAGAAAACATAAGTAAACATAAAGGGTTCGCTTACTGTGATGTACTAGAATTTTCTGAAACTGGCAAAATACATCGAGAATCACAGGCAGACCGCAGGATTCTGCAAACAGCCATAAAGATGAGCTGGTTGCCAAACACCACAAAATGTGATTGTGTGACCATGGGGTTGGTGCAGCTATCGTAACTTTGGAATCAGGTCGTAAGTAGCTTTAGGCTGTCGTAACTTCAAATGGTCAGTAAGCAACCGGTTGTAGATTGAGGGTTACCTGTAGTTAAAAAGAATCTGCCAAAAGGAATGAGAGTCAACTAGACATGGTGTTAACTATCATGCCTCAATAGGTAATAGCAACAGTCTGGGCCTGAAAGCTCAATAGGGCCAAGCTAGAGAATATTGAATGGGCAATTGAATCCCAAAGCTGTCCTAGATAGTAAATCACAGAAATATCTCAATAGCACCAAGAGACAAGCCACATATTTAATCTTTTTGAAGGGGTCCACACTGTTGCGTCATGAAGTTATAATAATTTGAATCTCACTCAGGTTAATTTATATACTTTTTTTTAGATATAATTTTTATTAAGAATTATAATCAAAATAGTGAAAACTAATGTAAACTAAACTTAAAGAGAAGGGAATGGAAAGAAAGAATTAAAAAATGCAAAAAAAGAAAGAAAGAAAGAAAGAGAAAATATAATAAAGAAAAAACCCAAATATATGAAGCAGTCCAACTTCCAACTGTCCATCACAAGTATAAAGAAATTTAATAACTTCAGACCCCCACAAATGTTATTACAGACTTTTTAGGATATTTGTTTATAAAATATAAATCGTAGCCATGGAGACAAACAGCAAGGTTGAAGATACTGTACCTATTTAATACATACTGTATCCTGGTATGTCCCAGTGAAAACATGTTTCAGCAAAAAGGGTATTTTCTTAAAGATGGAAGCTTCCATTAGCATTTGTGTAGTACTAAAACTTTTGTGTCTGTTTGATACTTTGTAACCTTCAATTAGGTGAAATGTTGCATCAAGGGAAGGGAAGGGAAGGGAAGGGAGGGGAAGGGAAGGGAAGGGAAGGGAAGGGAAGGGAAGGGAAGGGAAGGGAAGGGAAGGGAAGGGAAGGGAAGGGAAGGGAAGGGAAGGGAAGGGAAGGGAAGGGAAGATTTCTGATGCTCCATGCCAGCTTCCCCTTTGAGTTTCCTTGTGGGAAGGAAGTTGGAAATCACTCCTGCTCCTTATGTTTTGCCCATCCATAGTCATTCTGTTTCTCTGTTTAGGTTATGACCCAATGAGTCACAGATTGTCTAGTTATTAACTAATTCCCTCAAATAATAGTTTAGAATAGTCCAAATAACAGTTTGGAGTGGAAATTTACATTAGGCTATGGTACGTTAAGTGGGCCAAAATTCTTTAGTGAATGAAGACAAATACATGTGTCTCAGGATAATGTTGCAGGATCCAATCTGAGTCAGTCATTGGGACCAAAGGTTTATTCTTCCAAGCTTTTGGGCTTGTGCTGGAACCCATTCTCAGGGAACTTCTCTCTCTCTCTCCAGAATGTCTCTCCAGAACTTCTGGAGAAGATCGGCTCCACATGAGCCCAAAAGCTTGGAAGAATCAACCTTTGGTCCCGGGGACCAACTCAGACTGGATCCTGCAAAATTCTTTAGCTCATGCAGTCATGATGTTTGTCTTAGAATTTTTACAATTTCTGCAATATGTGGTATAATTTATAAACATCTAGAAAGTCATGTTCGTGTACTTATTATTAATGCAGCCAGCACCTTTTGAGAAATAATCAATAGGCTATAGGAGCAGTGAGCACTAGGGCTCTGCAAGCAAGTAAAACACACACACAAAAGTGCTTTTATTTGAAAAGAACTGCTTTGCAGTACACAGGAATGCAGGCAGGACTGCTAACAAGCCTCTTCTTTTGTGGTTGTCTTTAGCAAGATGACTTACATGACTGCTTCAAATGTTGTTTGTTTCTTTCTCCCTTTTCACATTCATGTCTATGCTGGACTTTGTTGTATGTGGGTTTTTCAAATAGTTGTAGCTAACCAAAGGTATGCAAGGGTTTTTTAGACATTTCAAATAAAACTACCTGGAATGCATTTGAGGACTGTAGGAAACAGCTTTCCAAGCAGTACAAGTCATCCTCAACTTATGACCACAATTGAGCCCCAAATTTCTGTTGCTAAGCAAGACATTTGTTAAGTGAGTTTTGCCCCATTTTACGATCTTTCTTGCCACAGTTGTTAAATGAATCGCTGCAGTTGATAAGTTAGTAACTTGATTGCTAAGTGAATCTGGCTTCCCCATTGACTTTGCTTGTCAGAAGGTCACAAAAGGTGATCACATGACCCCCGGGACACTGCAACCATCATAAACACATATGCCAGTTGCCAAGTGTCCAAATTTTGATCACGTGACCACAGGAATACTGCAGCAGTCGTAACGTAAGTGTGAAAAATGATCAGAAGTCACTTTTTTCAGTGCCGCTATAATTTCAAACAGTCACTAAACAAAATGGCTGAAAGTCAAGGACTAACTGTATACTGCTACAGGGAACTCACCCAGGGGTGGGCTTCAAAAATTTTAGCAAGGGGTTCTCTGCCCGGTTGCTGGGTGGGCGTGGCCATGGTGGACGTGGCCTAGTCGGCCTCCTGCACCACGGCAGGGGGGGCGCTTTTGCCCTCCCCAGGCTCCGGAGGCTTTCCTCGAGCCTCCGGGAGGGCGAAAATGGCCTCCCCAGGCTCCGGAGGCCCTCTCGAGGCCAGAACCAGGCCCGTTTCTGGCCTTCCTGAACTTCTGGTAGGCCCGTTTTTTGCCCTCCCCAAGCCTCCGTGCACGCCCTGCACTTACCTGCATCCAAAACAGGCCGCGTGGGGACTCCTGGGAGGGGTAGGGTGGGCGGGGCGGGGCCAGACAGGAGTGGATTTTGGGGTTCTCTGAACTGCACAGAATCTTAGCTAGAGGTTCTCCCGAACCCCTGAAAACCCCCAGCAGACCATCCCTGAACTTACCACTGCACATCTTCTAGATTCTTTCACCTGCAGTTGAGAAGTTTGTTAACTGTATCGCACTGGATTCTATTTTAACATTGCCACAGTTAAGTGAATCATTGCATTTGCGACGTTAGTAACATGTTTGTAAAGTGAATCTGGCTTCCCCATTGATTTTGCTTGTCAGAAGGTCGCAAAAGGTGATCACATGACTCCGGGACACTGCAACCATTCATAAATGTGAGTCAGTTTCCAAGCATCCAAATTTGGATCACGTTACCATGGGGATGCCGCAATGGTCTTAAGTGTGAAAAACAGTTGTTTCTCACTTTTTTCAGTGCTGTTGTAACTTCGAATAGTCACTAAATGAACGGTTGCAATTCGAGGACGACGCGTAGTAAAAGCCTTGCTAAAGATATTGCTGCTTTTACAGCTCAGAGAGAGGCATTTTGCTCACATTCCTTTGTGCTGCAACATGCTTCATTTGAATGCCTTGCACAGTCCTAGTGAGTCTGTTTGTGGCCCAGCGCTCTAAAGGAGGAATCAACTTTGATGGGTTCTTTTCCCTCATTTGCTTCTTTGTTTAATTAGCAATCCTATCATATGAGCGTCTGATCATACTATAACTGAATCAATGGAGCTTAACACGGAAACGCATTTATTAAAAAGGCTCCTTCTCACACACTCTGCAGATGCACCAGTTTAGCTTCTCTGGTTGAAGGTTGATGGTGGTGTGATTTAAAAAAAAAAAAATACTCAAAACATGTAGGCAGGTACTCATAGCTTGCATTTGAGCACAAAAAATATTGAAATGCAAAAAAAGTAGTCCCCAGACAAGAAAAGAATCCTGTCGTGTGTTGGCTTCTCAAATGATTCCAGTTCATCAAATGTATGTAAAGGTCTTTTGATCATGTTCAAATAAAATCAACCAATATTGTGATTTAGTACAAATAAACTGACTCCACCATTTATTGTTACAGTCCTAACCAACAGCAGACGTGTGTAGCGATCCTCATAGTATAGTTATGAAATGTTACATTTTGGATTCACGGTCTTACAGTGGGTTCTCTCCATATATGGTAGGAGTATTACCAGAGGTGGGTTGCTGCCAGTTCGGACCAGCTCTATAGAACTGGTGGCAGGAATTTTCCCCCGCTCGCTGAACCAGCAGCGATGGCCGGCTGGACACGCCCCCGAACTGGCTCTCTCGGCAGCGCCATAGGTGCCGCCATTTTGTTTTTTGCTTCTGCGCATGCACAGAAGCTGTTTTTTGCTTCTGCGCATGCGCAAAAGCTTGGTTTTTAGCACTGAGCATGCACGGGGCGCACAAGGCGCACGCAGGATGTGCAAGGCGCGCATGCCCACACGGCGTGTGAGGAAGCGAACCGGCAGTGAGGTAAGTTAGAACCCACCCCTGAGTATTACAAGTGGCCCTCGATTTAACAACCAAAATTGAGCCCAAAGTTTATGTTGCTGAGACATTTGTTAAGTGAATTTAGCCCCCTTTAACAACCTTTCTTGCCACAGTTGTTAAGTGCATCACTGCAGTTGTATGTTAGCAACACGGTTATTAATTGAATCTGGCTTCCCCGTTGACTTTGCTTGTCAGAAGGTCGCAAAAGGGGATCACATGACCCCGGGACAGTGCATCGGTCATAAATACGAGCCAGTCACCAAGCACCTGAATTTTGATCACATGACCATGGGGATGCTGCAAAGGTTGTAAGTGTGAAAAGCAGTCATAAGTCACTTTTTTCAGTGCCATTGTAACTTTGAACGGTCACTAAATGAACTTTGTAAGTCGAAACTACCTCTATTAAGGACTGAGAGTATCTAGAAAGGATTGTTCTTGTTTTCTTCTC
Organism: Thermophis baileyi; assembly: GCA_003457575.1. Classification (NCBI taxonomy): domain Eukaryota; kingdom Metazoa; phylum Chordata; class Lepidosauria; order Squamata; family Dipsadidae; genus Thermophis; species Thermophis baileyi. The sequence continues at coordinate 753,610 of QLTV01001849.1, forward strand.
CATGCTTATTTCAATGATTTCCATATTTTTCATTAGGACAAGTTCCTTTAGAACACCAAGCCTGTCTAATGAGAGAATTTCTTATTTGTTCTCCAAAGTTAGGGCTTGATTTTCACACAAATCTATTGTTGTAGCTGGACATTGGATAATTGAATTCATTTTTAGAGTGATCTGCATTTTGATGAAGTGAGCTTCCCTGCCCCGCTCTAAATCAAAGTCCATTCTCTAATTTTGTATTTGAAATCAAACAGTTGTGGATCAGCATGCTCTGAATTTTAATAAGTCCCTTCAGGGCAGTCACAGGTTATGAATTCAGAAAACATGTTCGGGGTAGTGTACCATTGCTAGTAAGCTCATTTAGCCATTCTTCCATTTGCTGCACTCAGATTCAGAGCATAAAAACATCCTTGCCACCTCACTCCTGCAAAAACATTGCACCAACCAGATAAACTTCAAAAACAGAATACAGGTTTGGCCTCCCTATAAATCATCTGCCTGGCTGAATATATTCCATGGTGTTCCCTTCCCCAGTGCTGTCAACACGCCAGCTGCAAAGGCAGAAAAGTTGATGATGTTTCGGCATTATTTCCTTCATTTGAATTTGACTACATTCCTAAAATACACACGGCTCATAAACAAAATAGCAGGAAGACGTGGCATGCTTATAATTTATAGCAGGATCCATAAGCTCTGGCACCCGGGGTCTTAAGAAGCTCCAAAAAGCTTTAGATGGGGCCATTTTTGAATTTATTTCTTTACTAAGACAGAAAGGACAGCCAGTTTGGTGTAGTGGTGAAGGCATCAGCTAGAAACCAGGAGACCATGAGTTCTAGTTCTGCCTTAGGTACAAAGCTAGCTGGATGATTTGGGGCCATTCTCTCTTAGCCCTAAAAAGCAGGTAAGGGCAAACCACTTTCAAAAAATGTTGCTAGGGACTTGTTCAGGGACTCTCGGAGAGTCAAAAAGCTGGCTTGAAGATACCAAAAAAAAAAAAAAAAGCAGAAAAATACAACAGATAGGGGAATAATTTTATTAAAGTTCAACAGGGTGCAGCAACCAGACCATCTTGGCTTATCTGTCCTCCATGCTGATTCCAAAAACTGAGCAGAGTTGGAATTGGTTAGTACTGTACTTGAATGGGAGAGTACCAGGAAATAAGGCGATTACAGTAATTCTGGAAAAAGTCAATGGAAACAACTTCCACAATATTGCCAAGAGAACTACATGGATATGCCATAATTATACAATCACCAGGACTTGATTCTGACTTGAAGGAGTCTTTAGCAATAGCAATAAGACTGATATACTACTCCATAGTGCTTTACAGCTTCTTTATCGGAGTTTCTTGATTTTTGTCAGCTACATTAAACACATTTAATCAAGTTAAATCTAAGTATACATTAACAATTTGCCTATTTGTCACACTCTGCCCATCTTTTAAAATGTGATCCCCCAAATCTCTCAGTCTCCAAAAAAGTTACACACCCCAAACATTTGCTACCATCTGCTTTCCTGAATCTGAGCTCCTCCATTTATGTTGAATGATAAATGCCCAGAATTCACAAATCATATCTTTGCCACAGGGACATACGCTCCAGTGCTTCTATAGAGTGGGAAGACACCACAAAAGTCAATAAACAAAAAGTACTATATTTCTTACAACAGAGAAAGTTTGTTCTTCAATAATTGTAGTTAAATCTTCTTCTTTCCTTGGGCTCAAATACGTTATGTATATTCATGTGCGTTTCTTCCTCATTCTTGGTTTCTTTGTTAATTTTATATGCTTCTTCAAGGCTCTCTGAAGACTTGGTTCTACTTGGTTGCTCCAATGCCTAACTAGTTTCAGGCACAAGAGTTTCAAAATGATCTTCTGCCTCCAGGCCCAGAGAGAAGGAGTACAATAATTAATTGTTCTATGCAGCTGTCTCCTAAGTCTCTGCAGTGAGAAGGTAACAATGCATTTCTGTCATGGAATGTGTTTTACTGGTGGACCTTCTGCAAGGCTTTTGGTAATGGGAAGGAAACTTCAATCTATGGGCCTCTCCTTGAAGTCTGCCTTCTCTCTTCCAAACAATTAACCCAAATGGAGTATTTTTAACCACCTTAGAATACTCCAATAAAGATTCTTCTTCCTAGTTAATCATTGCAGGGTAACGTACAGGAAGTTGTGATATTCAGTTGGTAACAAAGAGTAAGAGAGGAAACTACTTTTAAAAATGTCCCAAAGGTGCTTTTTCAAGAGGCAACTGGATTTTCTGGTTTTTCTTTGAAGACATTTTGCTTCTTATCCAAGGAGCTTCTTCAGCTGAAGAAGAGCTGAAGAAGCTTCTTGGATGAGAAGCGAAACGTCTTCAAAAAAAAAACCCCAGAAAGTCCAGTTGCCTCTTGAAAAAGCACCTTTGGGAAAACCATGACCTGGATGATTGAGAATCTCCATGGACATTTAGTGATACTTTTAAAAATCTTAAAAGGAACATACGGGAATTGAACCAATAAAATCTGCAATCTTCGCTTCACAGACCTCACAATGTGATGCAAAGAATTGCCCAAACCATCTTTACAAAACTGAAGGGGCAAACAAATAGAACCGTCTTCCCCAATCTTGGGTGCTCCCCAGCTACATGAGTTCCCGTTCAGTCAGGATGGCCACTGTTGTAAATTCTGAATGTTCTGAGTGTGGGTGGGTTCATGGCACATACCTCTTAACAGATGAGTTGTTTTGGGGGAATATGTTGGCTTGTAAGGTAGTCTCTAGATTAGAGATCCTAGTTTGTATAGAATAACATGTGCATGCTGGGGTAATGTGGAGGTTTGACTGTGTTTATGGCACGCTGCTTCCAAAACACCAAAACTTACTTATATTTCATCATTACCATTTTCAGAGAATGCTGCGTATGACATAAGTAAAACTAAGGTTAGTAACCTGGTCTTTTTCTGCCTTACTAAAAAGCATTATGTGAAAACCTCAGTTGATCAAAGTCATCCTAAACAGGTGTAGTCAATATGTATGGACCCATCTGGTGACGACCATGGCAAGACTGATTTGCAACGAAAGAAGAGTAAGTGATAAAGAGCTTGAAGTAATGACTGGAAAAAAAAGAAAGAAAAATAGTGTTGCGTATCTGTGAAATGAAGAGAAACGGGAATAATGATAAATCTGAATGAAGATGATCTGATGTTGATGAAGACATGGAAGTAAAAATGAAGTCTTTGAATGAATGAATGAATGAATGAATGAATGAATGAATGAATGAATGAATGAATGAACGAACGAAAGAATGAACGAATGAACGCATGGGCTAAAATGTACGTTAGAAAGAAAGAATTGGGATCATCTCAATTGTTGTAGCTGCATAAGAGAGCATGATATAGCCCATTGTGGCTAGTTAAGAAAGGAAGAGCCTTAAAGCCCTTGCTCTTTCTGAAGCATTCAGCCACCATATCATGTGAACCCAGCACCAAATTGGAGACTGTTTTCAATTGTTCAGTTGAGGTTTTCCCTGGCAGAACCGTTTTGTATCACTATCTAAATTCAATTAGGTGATGTGAACAGATGGGTGGAAATGAGACAAGAGAATAGAATAGAGTGATTGGGCCATTTGGAGAATAAAAATGGATCCTGCTTGGAAAATATTTGCTTCAAATATGTGTTTTAAATAAGTCTGTTCATGGGTAGACATGGCAAAGGAATGAATCTAAAAGCATAATTGACTTCATTGTTTCTGTTGGAAGACTAGGTGACTTTATGAGTAAGCAGAAAGACAATGAAAGCTTCGGAATGTTCAGATAGTTTGAAGAAGGATTCTTGAGGGGAAAATGCACCTGGAAGGAAAGAAATGGAAGAATTAAAAGTCAAACCAGAACAATTTCAGGAAGAGAAGTCGGAGTCTTCTATTAAAGAAACAATATTAAAGAATAGATCACTCTACCAATAGAATGAATGGAAAATGGAAGAAGGAAGAAGCTTGGAACAGATCAAGAAAAATTATAGAAAGTTATAGAAGACCTTAGAAATGTGTGGACCTGCATTAATAAGTAGAGTGGAGTGGAGTGGAGTGGAGGGGAGGGGAGGGGAGTGGAGTGGAGTGGAGAGGAGTGGAGTGGAATTGAGCACGGTTTCTCTTCGCTACGCCCATTTGCTCTTGGA
>QLTV01001849.1:793288-838302 GCA_003457575.1 Thermophis baileyi
CTGGGCATGGCAAACAATTTAACAACCGGTTCTCTGCCCTAATGACCGGCTGGGTAGGCGTGGCTGGGGGGTCATGTGACTGCAGGAGAGGGGTAGCAAGTGACAAATCCAGTGTCACACTGATTCAGCCCACACAAGTTCCATCCCTTTTGTACATGTCATCACATGAATAAAAAAAGGAGTGGAGTTGGCATTGTGATAATACAATGCTGCTTCCTCTGATGGAAGCTTAAGTCCAACACATTTGGGAGTGTCATGTTAGAGAAGATGGTGAGAAATAAAAGTGGGGCACTTTTATAGCACTTTCACAAAAGATGTTTGTATTTGGATGTTTAGAAATTCTGAGAGATTTTTTTTAATTAACTTTAGCATAATAGACATCAAGTAGTCAAACCTGGCACCCATCAGTCTTTCATTGTCTTTTTTTAACCATTGTTCAATGCTACCCTATCATCTTATGCTGTGGTGGAGCTACAGTAAGTCCAATTACCACAATGCGGTGTATCAATATGGTATCATTCCCAGGGCACTTATGGTTTTAGGGAGGGAGGGAGGGGTCTCAGTGGTGAGTTGAAAAGTTAAAACTGACATACTCAGCCCTTTTTAAAAAAATATTTGGATTAAAACATTGAGACAGGCCAAGGTTTCTACATTCTAGAGAAATGTAAATACAGTCATCTCTACCACTGTTAGCCTGAGATTATGGAAGACATATTCCTGCTGCGTTTGGAGACATAAGGTGAAGAACCTCAATGTAGGAAATAGTGCCACTGGTTTTTGTTTATTTGTTTGGGATTGTTGTTTTTTGCTCAAGCCCCGTATATATTTACCTACAGATATTCAACATTTATGGTGATTGACTTGACCCCAGAGGTGAAATGCTACCGCTTCGGACCGGTTCACCTGAACCGGTAGTAAAAAATGCTACCGGTTCGGGAGAAACGGTATATCCGACGATCAGCTGTACGACGATCAGCTGTGCCGCGCAATCTAGATTAGCTAGAAAGCAGGATTTCCTGCTTTCTAGCTAATCTAAATTGCACAGCACAGCTGATCCCCCGCCTCGCTGTTCTACTTACCTTTGCAGACTCTGATGGCTTCAAAATGCTCCTTTTTCAGCGCTGCACGGAAGTACCTGCGGCGCGCATGTGTGCGCAGCATGCATGCACGCACAAAGCACACGCGAAGTGAAGCGGTAGCAGACTTCAGAGGAACTTCACCCCTGCTTGACCCTGAAGTAGAATACGAATCAGCACATTTGCAGGCAACAGCAAAGAACCAGGTCTGTCTCCATAAGATAACAGCAAAGTTTTCCTTTAGGGCACCATATAAATTACAGGTTGTCATTTGCAAGGTCACTGAAAATTAAATGTTTCGGTAAGGAAGGAAGGAAGGAAGGAAGGAAGGAAGGAAGGAAGGAAGGAAGGAAGGAAGGAAAGAAGGAAGGAAGGAAGGAAGGACCCTTCATGGATGGGAATTGTTTAGAAACCAAGAAAACGGCTTCAGTTTTTCCTGTATCAAAACTCTGATCCTCACAATATTGTTACATGGGAGATGGAGTAGATTTCCCACAGGCTGCTCTTTCTCCTTCAGCTCCCATGATCCCCAGCCAGCTGATGTTACAAGATTTGGAGCAACATAGCTAAAAAGCACCACACTGGGAAGTCTGGGATACACACAGGATTACTAACAAATATACATAGCAGATGACTCTCCCCATGAAACTGGAACAAGGCAGCTTCTACAATGGGAAGCGAGCAGCCTCTATACCTCAAAAAATTTGAACATGGCAATACAATTTTTAGTTCCCCCTTTCCCAGTTGTGTAAAATAGTCACAATTAAAATTGCTGCTCTGTTCACAAGGGAGTTGTAGCTCAAAAGTTTATGTTTCAGTTCCTTGGGCATTCCAGTTAAAAGGAATTCTTGATAATAAGATAGAAGAACTGAGGAGTACCTGAGCAGCTTCCCAACCAGAAATGGCTTCAATCCTAGGCCAGAGGTGGGGAAGCCAGCATGGCTGGCTCAGGAATTCTGGGAGTTGAAATCCACAAGAATAGAATAGAATAGAATAGAATAGAATAGAATAGAATAGAATAGAATAGAATAGAATAGAATAGAATAGAATAGAATAGAATAGAATAGAATAGAATAGAATAGAATAGAATAGAATTCTTTATTGGCCAAGTGTGATTGGACACACAAGGAATTTGTCTTTGGTGCATATGCTCTCAGTGTACATAAAAGAAAAGATACATTCATCAAGAATCATAAGGTACAACACTTAATGATAGTCATAGGGTACAAATAAGCAATCAAATCATACTAGGAAACAATCAATATAAATCAGAAAGATACAAACAACAAAGTTACAGTCATGCAGTCATAAGTCATAAGTGGGAGGAGATGGGTGATAGGAATGAAGAGAAGATTAATACTAATAATAATGCAGACTTAGTGAATAGTTTGACAGTGTTGAGGGAATTATTTGTTTAGCAAAGTGATGGCGTTCAGGAAAAAACTGTTCTTGTGTCTAGTTGTTTTGGTGTGCAGTGCTCTATAGCGTCTCTATAGACCATATAGACTATAGGCCATAGTTCCCCACCCCTGCCCTAGGCCAATGCCCAAGGCTCAGCAAGAACTATTCTCCTTTCCCAGAGAAGGTTGTGTGGGTTGGAGCTCATCAGATGTAGAACATCTCTCACCCAATTTCTTTTTCTTCCTCGTTCTCATGTTGCTTTTCAACTTCTCTCAAATTTCTTTTGATGATCTTTGGGAGCTTTCTGGCTGCACATTGGCAACTTGCGTTTTCTAATTTTTTATTTTTTTAAAAAACCCTGTGATGGGAGAAATTTCCCCGTGGCATCTACCCATGGCATTTAAAAGAAGCATGGGAACAGTGACTATCATGGAAGATGGTCTTAGTTCTCAGCCCCCTTGTAAGTGCCCAAATACTGCAATTCACTCAAAATAATTTATAACATTTTTTGGGGGGGAGAGGAAAAAATGTTTCATTTCCATCAAATTGAATGAGAATGTTTGGTAACAATACTGAAGAAACGCTTGGCCTGGCTGAGCTGCTACTTCCACAGCTACAGTAGAATCAGAGGTGGGTTCCTCCCAGTTTGGACCGGTTCGCCTGAACCGGTAGCGACCCGCTGGTGACGTCACGGTGACATTACGGAACCGGTTCTGTCGGTGCCGGTCCGTGGGCGCCACCATCTTTTTTTTTTTTTTGAATTATTTTTTTTTATTTTTTATTTTTTTGGAATTTTTTTCCAGGTTTTTCTTCTTCTGCGAATGCGCAGAAGCCGAGTTTCCGGCACTGCGCATGCGTCACCATTTTGTTTTCTGCTTTTTTATTATTATTATTATTTTTGGATTTTTTGGCACTGCGCATGCGTGCATGCGCTAAGCGCGTGAGCCCACGAGGCGTGGCCATGTGGCGCGGGAGGAAGCGAACCGGCAGCGAGGTAAGTTAGAACCCATCCCTGAATAGAATCATTCCACAGAATTGAAGGGACTTCCGATCACTCTGATAAACTGTCTTCTCAGCAAGAGAACAACATTGTTCTTTTTGTGTTACACAGCAAGAGTCATTGTAGGAGAGGGCAACATTGACATCAATTCTGACAGCACCACCCCCTCCATCTAGAAACTGACCCTGTTCTGTGCATTTCTGCCCTTCCTGCAAACAGCAGCATTCTGAAGGAATCAAAAAGACAAATCCATACGAAAGTCACAGGAAACTGATCAAAGTCCTATTCCATTGTCTGTGCTTGGGACACTGATGCATCTGCAAAAGATGCAGGATTTTGATCACATTTCCACAATCACCATCCTGATTTTTTTTTTACACTCTTTCTGGATGCTTTGGCCTGCAAAGAAGTTAGGCAAGGTTGCCTCTCTGAGTGGGAAGGGAAGGGAAGGGAAGGGGAAGGGAGAGAAGGGAAAGGCCTGCTGAACTATTATTTTCTGTCATTCCCCCACTCAAAATTGTCCTTTCACAGTTTTCTCATCCATGGTAAAGAGAGAGGGTCTCTCTTCAACTCTATTCAGCTGGGGGGGGAGAATAACAGCTAGGGGTGGGGTGGGGAGAATTAAACAGTACATCCCTTCTTCTCCTTCCACTTGCAGCCTCTGAGGCTACTGTTCAAACAAAACCCCAACCCAACATGAATACACTCCTTGAGCAATCTCAGCCTTTGGAAAGTGCTGCCAACTTACACAGACCATAATGAGACAGATAGATCTCAACATCAGGCAGGTTCATCAATATATTGGGGAAGGATCAAACAAGTCAAGATAGTGATCATGAGATTGATGCCCCACCCCTTTTAGTCTGCGTGAAAAACACCTTATCGGAAAAGACAACAGGTAGATGGGCTAAATTTCGTATTGTGTTGGAGGAGTAAAAAATGTTCAGTCAACCCATGTCTCTGGTTAAAGACTGCATGAGGACCCAGATTGTTGGGGGCAATATGCTGACATTTGTAAACCACTCAGAGAGTGCTGTAAAGTATATAAGTCTAAGTGCTATTGCTATTTACCAGTGATAAACTAAATTGATAATAATGAAGTAACTTATTAAGAGGAAATTAGAGACACTAAATTGTGAGTTTCATCAATAGGGAAGTATAACAAAGAAATGAATTCCCAAATTTCCAGGATGCAAACCAACTAGAAACTTTTTATAGTCCCTCCTCCCCCTTTTTTATCAGCTTAATGCAGAGGTCTTCAAACTTGGCAACTTTAAGACTTGTGGACTTCAACTCCCAGAATTCTCCAGCCAGCTATGCTGGGAGTTGAAGTCCACAAGTCTTAAAGTTGCCAAGTTTGAGGACCCCTGGCTTAATGGCTCGATTCCTTAAAGGCATTCTTGGAAAGAAGATGGTGGTGACACAAGAACTCTGGCCCAGATTGCCCTTCCCCATTATACCTTCTTCTCTCCCCTTTTTCTCCTCTCTTTTCTTTTCCCTTCTAAAAACTAGGAACAGTTTTGGGTTGTTCTTCATTTGAGGATTCCCCCCACCCTACTCACTCACTCACTCAACCCATCCAACCCAAGCAAATGTTGGGATTTGCCTGGATTGAGAATCCCCAAATGGCAAGATGGTGGATCTTATCATGGATAGGAAGGGAAGAGAAAGCAGACCATTTTTAAGAGCATCGGATCACGAGAACATTTTGAATATCATAGCATAATAGAACTTAAATTAATGTGCTTAATGCCCCAGGAGACTTGATCCTGTTAAAAAATGCAAGATTTTCGCAAGTGACTGAGCAACAGTGGGTAATGTACTCAGAATAAAATATTGGCATATTATTCTCCAAGAATTAACAATTTGGGGTGTAAAATCATTAAAGCATATAAGATACATCAGACAAGTTAACAGAAAAAGAGTGCAATTAAATATGTCAGTGCAACTGTGGAAGAAAGGAGAAACAAGGAAAAATAAAACCCTGAATAGAATCATCTGCCTCAACTACCGGCTTGGTTTACAGTTCAAATCCTTTGCTATTGCACGCATTGTCTGTGAGATTAATATTTAGTCCCTGTCGCTTCCATTCCATTTTTGACAATGTTTCGCACATCATTTACAAGGCAATCTTTGCCAAGTTGCAAGAAGCGGAACTGATGAAAGACTTAGGACTGTAGTGCCACTATTTAAACAGGACCAAATGGATCAGAAAAGGGCTCTCTTGCTATTTCTTGATTCAGACAACCAGGGGTGGGCTTCAAAAATTTTAGCAAGGGGTTCTCTGCCCGGTTGCTCGGTGGGTGTGGCCATGGTGGGTGTGGCCTAGTCATCCTCCTGCACCACATTGGGGGGGCGTTTTTGCCCTCCCCGGGCTCCGGAGGCTTTCCTCGAGCCTCTGGGAGGGCTCCGCATGTGCCCTGCATTTACCTGCATCCAAAACAGGCCGCGTGGGGACTCCTGGGGGGGGCGGGTAGGATGGGCGGGGCCAGCCAGGAGTGGGATTTGGGGGTTCTCCGAACTGCACAGAATCTTAGCTAGAGGTTCTCCCAAACCCCTGCAAACCCCCAGCAGCTCATCCCTGCAAACAATCAACCTGTTCCATCAATGGATCCCTCAAGCATAACCTCTGGTGGAACCTGGAGCTCCTCACCTACCAGCTGCCAACAGCCCAGCATCAGGATACACCCCAGCGAAAGCCAATGATGCTCTCAGGAGCATCTTTTTCAACCATGTTTAATACTTAGGGATAGCCAACCAGTCATGCCTGTTGTCAACTCTGTTGACACCTGTCAATAAGAACCCTGACACCTGTAATTCTAGGTGTGTTCTTTTATTCCTTTTAATATCAGTAGGCATCCTTTTCTGCAACAAAATACAAGTAGTCCTTGAGTTACAACAGTTTATTTAGTGAAGTGCAATGTTGCCAAGGAATTTGGTTCATCAATCTGTAAGAAAACATGGGAAGGTAGCATTTGAATAGGCTGAGACTTTGTGTTGGGCACAGGATTTGGCCAAAAGGGGGGGGAAAGTTCATATGCTGTTGCTGTCTGACAGACCAACCAGTTATACCAGAGGTCTTCAAACTTGGCAACTTTAAGACTTGTGGACTTCAACTCCCAGAATTCTTGGTGCAGCAGCACCGAAAAAAGTGACTTATGACCGTTTTTCATACTTACGACCACTGCAGCATCCCCATGGTCACGTGATCAAAATTCAGATGCCTGCCACTCATATTTATGACGGTTGCATCGTTCCCCAGGGGCATGTGATCCGTTTTTATAACCTTCTGATAAGCAAAGTCAATGGGGAAGCCAGATTTACTTAACAATTGCGTTACTAACTCAACGATTGCAATGATTCAGTTAACAACTGTGGCAAAAAAGGTCGTAAAATGGGGCAAAATTCACTTAACAAATGAGTCACTTAGCACCAGAAATTTTGGGCTCAATTGTGGTCGTAAGTCGAGGACTACCTCGACTTGTGTTTTTTTAATAAGAAATTATAAATAGGGTCTCAATAATTTAAAGAACAACTCTGGACAGAGGGGTTTTTTTTAAAAAAAATATATTGGATGGCCACCCATTATTATTATTTTTTTATAAAAAAAAAACCCATCTGTCCAGTGTTACTGTGTTTTGTTTTTTCTTTTACATCTCAGGAGCTGTACTTGGAAAATAGATAATGATGGTGGTTGTGTGTGAACTACATATATGTTTCACAACTGAAATAAATCATCCTGGACATCTATAAAAAGCCAGGTCTTTTTTTTTATTATATTTCTTGAAATGTCACTGTACATTCAGATATATATTTACTTTCACAACCCCTGCCTCCATCCCAACTTTTTCACACTGAAATTGGTCTGCTGGCTATTGCTGATAACTTAGAGTATTCTCCTCCCTGATTTCCCTGTTCCATTGCAGGGGATTATTCAATAACAAGCTACCTGTTAAACGAAAGAGAGAAACCCCTTTAAACCAAGCATTTGGTGATTTCACAGCCAGGGGTATCCTGGGAAAGACTCAAACAAGTCAAATAGTGACCATGATCATGTGATTAATGCCCCACCCCCTAAAGGGGGAAGGGCTTTGAACACATGATCACATCCATCATTTTTACTTTTTTTCACCTTCCTCCCTCCCTTCCTTCCCAAGGACGGCCCTGTTCAGAAAACATCTGTGTATTTTCAATGCAACCATACTGAAGTCATCTGCTATTGCCTCCTTTGGAAATGTTTCTTTCAACTTCCTACTTGTCTCCCATCCAACTGTGAACCAGGATTAGACAAAGTCAGCTAAGTGCTGCACTTGTTGAAGATGGCTATGCAGGCCTGTAACTAGGGGTGAAATTCAGTAGGTTCGGACAGGTTCTATAGAACCAGTGGCGGCGATTATGCGTAGTTCGGAGAACCAGTAAATCACACCACTGACTGGCCCTGCCCCACCCCTCCCCTCCCACTCACTCCTTCTCTCCTCCTTCTCGGGCTCATACACACAGAGCAAACATGAGAAGGAGGCGAGAAGCAGCCAGGTTGAACGCTAGAAGACTTGGCCGAACTTTTCTGTCGGTTCTGTGGGTGTGGCTTGGTGGGGTGGTGCCGCCCCACCTTGCCGTGAGTGATATCAAGTTGGTCACGCCCACTCAGTCACATGACCCCCCCCACCAAGCCACGCCCACCAAGCCACGCCCACAGAACCGGTAGGGGGGAAATTTGAATATCACCCCTGCCTGTAACTCTATGGCCTAAAACTGATCTAGCTGCCTCACTGAGTTTCAGCAGGTATTATACTGACAGAACCAAATTTCCTAATCCTATAAGTATTTCCTGAAACGAAGCTAGGAATGTGCCAAGTCTTTTCCCCAAACTAAATGAAAAGAGGCCTCTTATCTCCTTCTGATGTCTTATTCAGTTTTTCTTCTCCATTCTACTCTGGCAAGCAGCCTTGTAGTTTCTTTCAATTGAGCAAGGACAAAAGTGTGCAATCTTGTCATTTTTTTTCCTCAATCATATATGCACAATCCTGGGGAAATTTCTATTACAGTTAGCAATGCTTGTATATAATACAAGCCTGCTTTTAACCTACAGTGGTGCCTATACGCCCTGGGAACTGAAGTCAATTCATGAGTTCCTGCCTATGGCAGCCTCTCTGAAGTGCAATCTTTTGCTATGGGTTGCACTTAATATAAACACATCATTGTGCACAGAACTAACTGTCTAAGGGCTGCCACAAGTACAGAGATACTTGGAGCAAAACTGAAAAGTAGAATCTTCCCTTCCTGCCTGCAGAAAAAGTACTTCAAAATATCTGAACAAGGATTAGTAAAACCCAAGAGAAAAGGAGCAGCTGAGTCAGAAACAAGTTTCACCTCAAAAAGTACAGCCAGAGCTAAATCAAGACTCCCATCAACAGGATACGTGTCAGCACAAAGAAAAGTCGTAGGCGTGTGTGCAAAAGGATGTTTTTAGAGACAAGGCTAAAACAGGAGTGAACTCTAAAGAAGTTCACAGAGACATTCTTACTAATCCCTAATAATCTTACTACAGGCAGATAAAGAATTACAGCAATTAATTTGCACGCAAAAACTAATTCAGTTAAATAAACCAGTGGAAGGTCCTGTTTTACAGTACCATTTAACTGCAAATGTTAGAGCCAGTTTCTTCATTAATTAGATCTATGGAGGGAAGCTAATCCCGGTTTGTCAATAGTAACATAATTATTAGCTAGTGAAGCCAAAGAGAAAGATATATTGCCCGAGATCGCTGTATATTTCCATCAAGTGGGCACAATTGCAAAGCTGCCTTTAATTTGACTCTTCTTTTTAGTGCTGGTTTTTCCTTGATTTATTCAGACTCTCTGGTTTTCCCTAGATTTGGAGGGGGGTGGGATGTTAGATTTTCTTTATTCCACCTCTATTATTTTTTATAAATAACTCAAGGTGGTAAACTCCTTTCTCTTCCTATTTTTCCCTGTGAGTTGGGTCAGGATGAGAGGGAATAACTGGCCCAAAATCACTCAGCTAGCTTTCATGCCTGTGGTGGGATTCACCTTCTCCTGGTTTGTAGCCTGGTGCCTCAACCACTACACCAAACTGGTTCCCTGGTACTTTGGGATCGCTGCATATTTGTACTCAGTAAATGTCAGAGTTGGCAATGATGCCCTTTGTCAACATGAATATTGTTTCTTTCAACTGCTTCCTCTTCTCAGATCCAGAAGGGTAATTTGTAGACGAAACATCACATCTACAATTATCCAAATGGAAGCTTACTGAAGATAGATATTCGGTTCTTGGTTCTCGGTTCCTTATTCATCACAGAAACATTCCAGTAGACTCAATAAATAGCTGTAATGTATAACCCTCTTCCACAAAACAAATGTTGTATGCACACATACACAGTTTGTCTCCCATTGATTCCATTCCGGTGATACAGACTGACCACAGATTAACAGGTTAACAGGTTAACAGGTTAACAGGTTAACAGATTAACAGATTAACAGATTAACAGATTAACAGATTAACAGATTAACAGATTAACAGATTAGCAAAGGACCTTGTAAGTCATCTAGTCCAACCCCCTGCCCAAGCAGAAGACCCTACACCCTTTGACAAATGGTGAAAGATGGCAGTCCAGTCTCTTCTTGAAAGCTTTCAGTGATGAAGCTCCCACAACTTCTGAAGGCAAGCTGTTCCATTGGTTGATTGCTCTCACTGTCAGAAAATTTCTCCTTATTTCCAGGTTGAATCTCTCCTTGAATCTCACCTCAAACATACTGCCTTCTTTGCATTCAGACGTTCCCAGATTCCATCTCTGGAATCTCCAAGGAAGGCTGGAAAGAAACTCCTTCTTGAAATGCTGGAGAGCCCCCCACTTCCTAGTTAGGACTGATAGAAAAAAGACTGCTTCTTAACTTTCAGTTACATTAGACAGTGTACATCATTTCCAAGACCATCCCTGGCGACAATTTAATTCTTTCTTAAGAGTTAAAGAGATAAAGATGCTCTGGAACTGAATTCAGCTCCATGGCAACACCATGGAAGTGGTTTACTACGTATTGCCATCTTCTGGCCTACAGTTCTGGTATTTCTGAGTGGTGTCCCATCAAAGTACTAACTGGGTCCAACCTTGAGTACTTGAGGATCCCATATAAATTTGGCCCCATGCAGCTGCTTGTTGACCATTCTGGTGAGTAAATGCTAGACCTATTCCTAAACATTCCTGGCAACTTGTTTATGGACTACTATATGTTGTTTTGAGAGCCAATTTAATATAATGGTTAAAGACATCTTGTTAGAAATTGAGAGAGAGTGACTTCTGGTAGTGCCTTATTCAAAAGCCAGCTGGGTAATTTGCTTTCTCACCTCCAGGAAGAAAATAACAACAGATCAGTTTTGAAAATGTTGCCCAGAGAACTGCAGAGATTTTTCCAGGCAGTCACCAAGAATCAAGTCTGATTTGAAGGCATCCCCCCCTTAAAAAAATTATGCTTCTTTGGGTCCACTACAATAGCTTCTCTGTTTACTCTAACATGCCATCCTTTTTCTTAGATTGGGACAAGAGTCCCAGAATTCCCTGGGTTAGCTGGAGAATTGTGGGAAATAAAGAATATTAGGTTGATAGAAGTAGTTCAGTAGATTTTTTTTTAAAAAAATAAAGAAATAAATCAATAAAACAGAAGATATGATAAAGGCATCTGCAAGTCTGTTGGATGTTTGGGGAGGCCTATTCTTTCCTAAACTGAGAACACAACAAGAACAAGAACTAATGGATTGAAATTAACTTAAAGAACATGCAAGTTGAACATTAGTGAGAATGTTGTGATGGTACAACTATTACGATGGAATGGTTTAACTAGAGAATAATTTTATTTTATTTATTCATTTATTTATGTCCCACTGTTATTATTTTCACAAATAACTCAAGACGACAAACATATCCAACACACCTTCCTCCTCCTCCTCCTATTTTCCCCACAATAACAACTCTATGAGATGAGATGACAGTGACTGGCCAAAGGTCACCATTTAGCTTCTATGTGAATATGAATATGAATATGAATACACACCTTCCTCCTCCTAAATATATACATATTAACATGTATATACATATTAACATGTATATACATATATACATGTATATATCTTATATATTATTATATACTGTATATAATTATATTAATTATATAATGTATATTATATAACTTATAATTTAACATACTGTATGTAACTTATAATGAACATCTCCCCTGCTAGAAATTTTCAAGGTTAATATGGTTTAGTGGATGCTTACCCAAAGCCCAGGCTGGCATCTATAAGGTCCCTTCCAACTCATACATACTCAATACAAACATTAGAAGATTTTTTTTTTCAATCTCTTCCCCAATTTTTAATTAACATTTTATTGACTATTGTATTGATTTTGTTTTTAACTATTGTTTTATTATGCATTATATTGTTTCTTTTAAAACCATCTTGAGATGCTTTGGCACATGAAGCAGCATAGAAAGGTAATCAATCAATCAAATATGTATTGCCATCTATTTTAAATATTTTAGTGAGAAATCTTGTAGCTATTTTGCTAGCTGCATTGATATGCATCTGGTACGTTATGTTGTTGCACCGATAATTAAAATGGAAATCAAAAATTGATTTCAAGCAGAGCCAGTACATGTGAATATAACCTTTAAGCAATGAAGTTACGCAGATAGTGTCACTTTCAAAACAGCCTTTAACAGCCTTGTGAAGGGAAGATAGGAGGGCAGGGGACCAAGAGAGAAAGAGTAGAAGAATATGCATTTCCCATTCAAGGGGAAAATGTGGAGTAACCAAATTTAGCAAACTTTTCTTTCAACTGCCATCAATTACATTATCTCTCTATTCTGTCACTGTCAGCCCTCCCAAGTAAACCAGACAGGAAACACAACTAAATGAACTAATTCTACTTTATTGTAAGGCTACATTAAGAGAATCTTGCAATCTTCATGGTTTGATTTCATTGGGGCAAGTCCTTCCTAAGATTCTTTCTCTGACTATTAAAGGACCGTAGACTTCTGCCTCTCTTGAGCCGAGGTGGCGCAGTGGTTAGAGTGCAGTACTGCAGGCTACTTCAGCTGACTGCTAGCTGCAGTTCGGCAGTTCAAATCTCACCAGCTCAAGGTTGACTCAGATCCTTCCGAGGTGGGTAAAATGAGGACCCAGAGTGTTGGGGGCAGTATTGCTGACTTTGTAAAACCACTTAGAGAGGGCTGTAAAAGCACTATGAAGCGGTATATATAAGTCTAAGTGCTATTGCTATTGCTATTGCTATTGTCTGGCTGTTTCCTGGGCAGCATCTCTTCCCTTCTTCCCCCCAAGGTCATGCACACATTCCATTACAGGCACCATGTCATGCCCTCTCCTCAGCTGTCCTTGAAAACTGATTCAGGAAGATTCCTCACCTGAAGTGATAGTGTCCTGTGACTCTGGACACACAGAAACAACAAATTGTGTGTGCTTTTCCAGGGCCTGTATTACAGAGACATTCCTACTAGCCTCATTTCACCATTACTGCAGGCACAGGACAATTTCACATCTCCTTGTTGCTTTCAGATCCCAACCTTGCTACAACATACAATATTGCCAGGTTCTCCTTAGCAGTGCTGAAAATTTGTCAGATGATGACCTGTGCCATAAACTAGAGTTAATGAGCACCCAAATCACCATATTAGAATGCTCTATAATTTAATATCATTTTCACATACTAACCTTTTATGATCCCCTATACCAGTGATGGCGAACCATTTTTTCCTCGGGTGTCGAAAGCGCGCATGCGCGCGCTATCGCATGCGTGCGTGTGCCCACACCCATGATTCAATGCCCCCCACATGCCCCACCCCCCTGCACATGCACGCGTAACAATAGATCAACAGTATCCAACCCTGGCAATTTTAAGACCTGTGGATTTCTGGCTGGGGGAATTCTGGAAGTTGAAATCCATAAGTCTTTTAAGTTGTGAAGGTTGAACATGCCTCCTTTAGCCCCACGCATGCGCACATGACCCCCCAGCTCCCCCGTTTCCCGACTTCCGGTGGGCCCGGTAGGCCCGTTTTTCACCCTTCCCAGGCTCCAGAGACTTTCTTGGAGCCTGGGGAGGGCGAAAACACCCTCCCTGCTCCCCCGGAGGTCCTCCAGAGGCAGAAAACGCCCTCCCAGAGCCTCCGCGTAAGCCAAAAATCAGCTGGCCAGCACATGCACGCTGGAGCTGAGCTAGGGCAATGGCTCACGTGCCGGCAGATATGGCTCCGCGTGCCACCTGTGGCACGCATGCCATAGGTTCGCCATCACGGCCCTATACCCATCAAATGCTCCTACCTCCCCCTTTTTTTGGATTCTTTGATTTGTTTTTATATATACTTTGCTTTAATACATATATCTCTTACATCTTCTAACTTTTCATATTTTTTTAAGGCACTGATCTTCTATCATTTTTAATAGGCTGTATCCCACCATCTCCTTATGCTGGTCTAGGACCATAATAAAGATTTGATTTCATTTGCTATATTATCTTCTCTTTCTGGGAAAGGATCGATACCTTTTGACAGCCCTTTGCAGCATCAGTGGGCTAGATTTATGATGCAAACTGCCTTGAATGGAATAAGAGCCAGTCATTGGACCAGCTTATCCAGAATAGTATTTTCAACATGCACGTTCAGTGGGCACCACTAGACAGCAATGTGACTCAAGAAACAAAAGTAGAAGAAACTGACAAAACAAAATCCATTGACTGAAAAATAGGTGTTTTACAATACAAGGCAAAGCTGTTGTTCAAGACTGTAGTGCAGACAGATAAAATCCCCCTGGTTGTCTTTAAAATTCTTAAAATTTATTTAGAAATTTATTTATTTAGAAAATTTATATTGCTGCCTACTCGCACATGGCGATTCAAGGCGGCTTACAGCAGGGCTCCCCAACCCTTGGTCCATGGACCCTCACCAGTCCGCGGCATGCCAGTAACCAGGCTGGGAAAACAAGTGAAGCCCCGTCCTTGGGATGCAGGCAGCATGCAAAACCACACCCCCTCCAGTCCGCGGAGAAACCTTTCTCCATGGAACTGGTCCCTGGTGCCCAAAAGGTTGGGGGCCACTGGCTTACAAGACATAAAAACACAGTATAAAAGAAATAAAAATAATAAAAGATGAAAATAATAAAAAAATATTTTAAAACCCCACCCCCGACCCCGGCAACAACACACATTCATACCAGCC
This sequence comes from Thermophis baileyi, assembly GCA_003457575.1. Classification (NCBI taxonomy): domain Eukaryota; kingdom Metazoa; phylum Chordata; class Lepidosauria; order Squamata; family Dipsadidae; genus Thermophis; species Thermophis baileyi. Next base: position 808,009 of record QLTV01001849.1, read on the forward strand.
ATTTAATGGGCTCCATCCAGGGGTGGGTTCTGGTTTTCTTCGCTGCCGGTTCGCTCAGTGTCGCACCGCGCGGGTGCGCACACACTTCACGCATGCGCAGTGCTTAAAAAAAGCTTCTGCACATGTGCAGAAGCAAAAAACAAGATGGCAGCGCCTATGGCGCCGCCGAAAGAACCGGTTCGGGGGCGTGGCAGGCCTGGGTCGCTGCCGGTTCTAGCAACCCAGGCCGCCAGGTTACTACTGGTTCTAAAGAACCGGTCCGAACCGGGAGGAACCCACCTCTGGCTCCATCCCACTCTGGGTTCCCCAGACCTGCTGGTAGAATCATGTTTTCAGGGCCTTCCAAAAGAATTTTAGAGTCTAATTTCCAGAGGGATGATGTTCCAGAGGGAGGGAGCCCGTATATGTTTGTGTATCAGTTGTGCAAGCACATAGGCATTTTTAAGGCACCTGCCACAACTGTTTATCAACACTTTAACTAATAATGCAGAGACAGGGTGGAAAGAAATGCACCCGGTATAGCTGAAGCATGAAGAATAAAATGAGACAGACAAATCACAGCAAAATATCTTTAAAGTAAAACAGCTTCATCAAAACTTCTTATGTTTGAAACATTCTGCACAAATGGAAAAGTTATTTGCTTAAATTGCTAAGAGTGAATTTGTTTGAACAGTGGCTGGATGAACAAGTTATGATGGACAAATCTGCAGTTAATGTTAAGCCTTAATGGGCAGGGTCACCATATGCTGGGCAAAAACAAAACATAGGAAACCCTAGTTTCATGAAAGTGATATGAAGACCAATTGAGTTTTTAAGTACAAAAAGCCACAATAGTACATGCAAAACAATTTGCCCATACTCGTTCCAGTGTCAACTCTGAAGCGAACCTGGCTGAAGCCATCTTGTGCTGCCTCATAGTTGCCACGAAGCCTGAGAGGGGAAAGGGAGGGGGGAAGTAGATAGCTGGTCAAAACAAAAAGGTTTCCTGTGGGAACCAAGGTCATTGAAACAGGTGGCTGTTGAAAGAGGAGAGGTGGCTGCCATCCATCTTCATTGGACAATGTGACCGGTGACACCTGGGAGGGGGGAGTTTTACTCTTTTAATTAGGTGAAAACCTGTTAGAGTTGGTTTTCACCAGCTGTGCTGATATGATATATCCAATAAACATGTTCTTTGAGGAATCTACCTGCCTCTGAGTTCTGCTTTACTCAGAACGCTGGCAACCAGATCATAACATCTATTCCAATCATTTGCAGCTCTCCAACAAAGAGAAATCTCTCCTGTCATTTATCCCACAATTGCTTAACCAGAATTCCACAGAAGAAAGACCTGACACTGATCCACCATCCTAACACTATCTAATTCTCTGCAAGGCTGAGATGGGCAAAATGTTTTGTCACAGAACCAGCCTGTCAAGAAAGTTCTCAAGGATGGACTCCTTCCAGAATACTTAGAAAGCCAGCTTTCAAGGTCAACATGTTTGCTTCAAATGGGAATGCTTCATAATGCCTTCTTAAAGACACACAGATAGAATATTTGCATACACATGCCTAAGACTAAAGTCTACTAATGTCAGTGAGTTTCCCATCACAACACATCACAATTCTATAGTTTCTAAGAGCAAGGCAGCCAAGGCCAGTACACTTCAGTGCTTCTCAGATACTTAAGATGTTTTAAAATTGTGCTACTGGTGAGTAATATGCATGATGCTAAGATGCTCTATTTTGAACACACAGGTTGACGTAAAATAACATCTCAAACTTTTTGGGACAAATGCAAAACAAGTCAGGGCTGCTGCATCTTTAATCATTGTACTTTGTTGAATTAGACCAAAGGCCTATCCAAACCAGCTGAAATTATATGACCAAGCAAATTGATTTGAGAGATTAAGCCTGGCCTCTAGGCATAAGCAGAAAATATAACAAATTGCCCAAAATTAGAAATGCTTCCAGACGACCAATGGCATGATTTAAAATTATTTTACTTCCAAGAAAACACTATTCTTCATCCAGAAGCCTACCCTGGGATGATAGAAAATTAACACAGTCATAATAATACTGACAATAAGGTGAAGTTGTTGAAAGACAATTGTGAGGAATCTGTGATCCTCTAAAGTGGCTAAACTATAACTGTAGCCTGCATGATCAGTGATAAAAAAAATACTAGCTTAGCAACACTGAGAGGATCACCTAGGGCCACCTAGGATAGTCTCATGAGCAATAGTTCTACAGCTGCTAACTCTCAAAGATGTTTTGCTTTGGCTCTGGTTTTCCTGTGTTATCTGTTCTGCTAATTGCTTCTGGGCGTCTTGCCAAACCACAGTAAGATTAGTGATATCGGAAAGACTATTGCATCAAGAATTGAGTTATTTTACCTTGGACTCTTGTCGGCTGTTAATGAAGTTGAATTAACAGCCCTTGTTCATAAAAGACTGATTGAAACCATATTTTTGTTTGAACAAACTACTAACAAAGTTTATTAGTAGTCTTTATTTAATAAAATAAGGTTTGCATGGAACTTTGTGTGTGCTGCATTCTTCGTGGTTCGTAGCTGGGCCAGAACAGCTGTTTCCTTCAGCAAGTTCCTACAGGGAGGAGATTGCTCACAGCTCCTCAAACAAGGAATAGATTATAGAACCTCAGAGTTTCATCTAGTTAAAGCTTAAACAGGCCGTGTAAAACCGAGGCCATCAACACATCTCCTGCACTCTCAGTTGAGGTTGTGAGTTGATCACAATTGCAGTATTAAAAAAGGAAGTGTATGCCTTTTTTTAATGTTTAAGAAGCATTGCTGCAGCAGGTGCTTGGCCCTTAGTATACATGATTTGCATATTTGATATGCTTGTTTTTTTATATAATTGGTTTCTATTATTTGTCTATGTGTGTATCTTTGGAGTGCTTTCAGAGGCCAGGAGTTGATCTTTTTGTACTCCAGCCAGTCTCTCTTAGGATTGAAGTTGCTTTAATATTAGAAAAATAAATAAATAAATAAAACTGACCCACTTTTTTTATAAAAAAGAAACAAAGATAGCTATAGTCAATGTTTCTTTCATCTGCTTAATATTAATGCTAACATCACAGTCTGCTATGATGTTATTGTATTTTACAGCATATTATTTGTTTTTTTATCCTGCCTTTATCATTTTTGTAAATGACACAAGATGGCGAACTTACCTAATACAACTCCTGTTTTCCCAACAACAACAATCGTGTGAGGTGGATTGGGTTGAGAGAGACAGCAACTTGGCCCAAAATCACCCAGGTGGCTTTCATGGCTCAGGTGGAACTAGAACTCATGGTCCCATAGTTTTGTACCTGGTGCCTTAAGCACTAGACCAACTGATTCTCAATTTAAAATTATACAGGTAGTCCTCAACATACAACAGTTCGTTTAGTGACTGATCAAAATTATAACGGCACTGAAAAAAGGGACGTATGACCATTTTTCACACTTAAGACCATTGTAGCATCCCCACAGTCACGTGATTTACATGCGAATACTTGACAACTGACTCATATTTATGATGGTTGCAGTGTCCCGGGGTCATGTGATCCCCTTTTGCGACCTTCTAACAAGCAAAGTCAATGGGAAAGCCAGCTTCTCTTAACAACTGTTACTAATTTAACAACTGAGTGATTCACTTAACAACTGGGCAAAAGAAGTCGTAAAATGGGGCAAAACTCACTTAACAAATGTCTCACTTAACAACAAATATATTGGGCTCCATTGTGGTCATAAATTGAGGACTACCTATACATTGCTTGGAAAACCTTAAGAGGCAGAAAAAATGATTTCCACCTTTGTACACCAAGACGATGACATCTTAATAACAGGTGTGGAATCTCGGAGGGATTTTATTTTAATTTTTTAAAAGATAGAGGGCTTTGGTTCTTGCTAAAGAAAAAAGTATTTTTTGGTCAAAGAATATGTAACAATTGTAAAGAGTAACAGGTAAATGAATTAAAGTGCCCATTTGGTACAAACTAGAAGAAGCACAGGATAGCTCACCTGAAGATGCAACATTATCTTTTGTCACTAGATAAAAATGTTCTTTCCCACAGGTACAGGTAGTCCTTGACTTATGACCACAATTGAACCCAAAATTTGTGTTGTTAAGTGAGACAGTTGTTAAGTGAATTTTGTCCCATTTTATGACCTTTCTTGCTACAGTTATTAAGTGAATCACTGCAATTGTTAAGTGAGTAACATGGTTGTTAAATGAATCTGGCTTCCCCATTGACTCTGCTTGCCAGGTCACAAAAGGTGATCTCATGACCCCCCAGGACACTGCAACCGTCATAAATATGAACCAGTTGCCAAGCATCTCAATTTGGGGATGCGGCAATGGTTGTAAGTGTGAAAAAAACTTGTTTTGAGTGCCGTTGTAACTTTGAACAGTCACTAAATGAACTGTTGTAAGTTGAGGACTACCTGTCTATCTGACAATAAGAGTTCAGTTTAGTAAGTTTTAAAATGGTAACAGGCACATTTTATATTGAAGTGCTTTTCCTCATAAATGCTATTTATTATTGTATTTTATTATCCATTTTAGTTTGTGAATAATTCAGAAAACAAGAAAATAAACATATGTCCATGGTAATTCCCACAAAGGGTATAGTGGGAACATTTGGGATGGCTTTGATTACGAAAGAAATAATTTTTCAAAGCAATCTCATCCAGGTTTTACTAAACATACAATTTACAATCTGAGAAATACCCAGAAAATCAATTCTTGATTTTAAGAGTTGGCATTTATTATTATTTGAGCTGATTTAATACTTAACGTAATTTACACAGCCGAAAACAAGGCAATCTCATTGTTTTGCCACTAGATGGTGCTCTTTGCGCAATCTTTGATTTATAAAAGCCAGGGAAACAGGAAGTGTTGAGTGGGCATTCTTGCTAACAACGATGAAAAAAAGAGGGAGGGAGGGAGGGAGGACAGGAGGAAGTCATAGCACCTTTCAGTACAGTATCAGAAGAGACCTCTGACTTGCTCTGAGGGGACTTCATCAGATCTTGCAAAAAAAAAAAATCAACAACCATAAATCTGGTAAGTCAAAAAGCAGAAAAGTAGGAAAAGGATAACTTTCCCTTCTGAATAATGCCAACTGTTTTTCCCCTGGGGAAGGGGAAAAACTAATGCTGACCTATCATTCAGCATCTCACACTAACTTTTGAAGCAGTGGTGAAATCTAAAAAAATTTCCTACCGGTTCTGTGGGTGTGGCTTGGTAGGCGTGGCTTGGTGGGGTCATGTGACTGGGTGGGTATGGCTATGTAGTCATGTGTCTGGGGGATCAAAAGACAGAAACTCACTTTAACAATGTCCTGCTGGAGCAGGGTTGGACTAGATGACCTCCAGGTCCCTTCCAGCCCTGGATTATGCTCTGAAGCTGTGTCTAGTGCCAGGTTTGTAGTCCTTCCTTCCTCTCCTTTTTCCCTCCCTCCCTCCCTCCCTCCCTTTCTCTTTCTTTCTCCCTTCTTTCTCCCTTTCTCCCTTTCTTTCTTTCTTTCTTTCTTTTTCTTTCTTTCTTTCTTTCTTCTTTCTTTCTTTCTTTCTTTCTTTCTTTCTTTCTTCCTTTCTTTCTTTCTTTCTTTCTTTCTTTCTTTCTCTTTCTTTCTCTTTCTTTCTTTCTTTCTTTCTTTCTTTCTTTCTTTCTTTCTTTCTTTCTTTCTTTCCACCTCCCACTACCCGTTTTTGGCCTAGCAGGCTTCAGGGAAGCCTGCTGGGAGCAAAAATGGACTCCCCACCTCCACCCCCATTTTTGGCCTACACCCCCTGTTTTTGGCCTAGCAGGCTTTGGGGGGGGAATGTTCCGAAGATCAGCTGTGCAACGCACGATCGCCGGAACTTTTTTTTTTTACTTTTTTAGTATTTTTTACCACCAGTTCTGCGAACCAGTAGCATTTTTTACTACCGGTTCGGGTGAACCGGCCTGAACTGGTAGCATTTCACCCCTGCTTTGAAGCCCAAAAGGATGTTCACCCCAGCTGCATATGAAGCAAAACACACATGCAAAGCAAACTCCGATGCAATTCCAAACATGAGCACAAAAAGAGACATGAAAGAAATCTGCAAAAGATGCATACATTTGGGAAATGTACAAGCAAAAAAGCATAACATTTGCCAAAATATGCACAATAGGATACGGACAGACGAAATGGTTTGTTATAAGAACGCAATATTTTATGCAGCTTTCAGGGTATGGTAACTGAGGGCAATTTGATGTTGACATTTATGTAAATAACTTACAATTCGGAAATGAGAATATGAGCAAGGCCCACACTATCATATCCTTACATCTAAAAATATGATGAATCTAGTTAAGTGTGCCCAAACTTTTGGGCTCATGAATCCCTATCCATCATCCATCGCAACATTGAAGTATGTGAATTCAAATGTCCTTTCAAAAGCGTTGACTGCATTTTCAGCAGAAAGTTGGCTAGTCCATCATCTCACAGAGCAATAAATCTTCCAGAGACAGCTGACTTGTGATCTCCTCACAAGGAGCAACCATCTGGAGTATTTGTGGACAATCTCAGGACCTCTCTTTATCCAGACAAGAATTATCAAAGAGTTGATCTGCTATCCAGCTCTTCATTCCACCATAGTTTTCAGTTCTGCGTCTTCAGTCTACCATTTCTTCTTTGGAAGAACAAAAATGATTTCAGCCTTCCTGTGGAGTTGATTTCCTGGTCTGGTGTACCTAGTGGAGCTAATATAATGGCTTGTGCAACCTTTGAATGCATTGCCAAGAGCTAAAAGGGAAAGGCTCTTATCTTTATATTCCGCTGAAGGGTTCCAAAGGTACCTGATTGGTTACTTTGGGAATCAGAATGCTGGAAGAATAGAAACCTCCATGTGTTCCAGCAGGGCTCCAATGAAGTGGCACTTCATTGATTAGGCCAAGAAAGATTGGAAATCTACTTTATTGAAAATAGGCTATAATAACACAGTCGTGAAAGCCTGACACCATTTTCCCTTCCTTTCTTCTTAGACCAAAGAGAATTAATGTGAGGTTGCTTAAAAAAAAAAGATGTTTTAAAAAAGATGTTGAGACGCTGGAAAGAGTACAGCAAAGAGCAATAAAGATGATTAGGGGGCTGGGAGCTAAAACACATCAAGAACGGTTTCAGGAATTAGGTTTGTCTAATATAGTGAAAAGGACTAGGGTTGACATGACAGCCACATTCCAATATTTGAGGGGCTGCCACGAAGAAGAGGGGGCAACCTATTTTCCAAAGCACCAGAAGGCAAGACATGAAACAATGGATGGAAACTAATCAAGGAGAGAAGCAACCTGGAATTAAGGAGAAACTTCCTAACAATGAGAACAATTAACCAGTGGACCGGCTTGCCTTCAGACATTGTCGGTGCTTAATTACTGGAGGTTTTTAAGAATAGACTGGACAACCACTTGTCTGAAATGGTATAGGGTCTCCTGCTTGAGCAGAGGGTTGGACTAGAAGACCTCCAAGGTCCCTTCCAACTATTATTCTGTTAAATTACTTACTCATATTTTGTTTCTTTCTAGGCTTTAATTTGTGCTTCGCATTTTTTATCCAAGGTCACCTCTGTGATTCTCAACAACTTCCCTGGAACTGTTGATAATTTACAGTACATCTACAGAGGGAGATGAAAGCATTACTGAGAAAAGCCACGCTTTCTCTCCCCTTCCTGTACTCCTCTTGGTTTTCTATGCTATCATCTCCTTTTTATTATTTTTCCCCCTCGTTTTTAAAATGTGTTCATGTATGCATGTGGTTGAATTATGAAGACATAGGTATCCTTGAGTCAAGTTCAACTCTGGGTTACTTCTAGCATGCAACCCTACCGTTTACTTGGCAACAATAGAAAGTTTGCCATTAGTTTCTTTTTCCTATTTCTCATTCTAGCCTACAACCTTTGTATTCCCAAGGAATCTGCCAGTCAAGTAGTAATCAGGCCTGCACCTGCTTAGCTTCCAGGGAAGGTCTGTCAGGTACAACTGCCTGCTGTTATTAACTAAACGCTGTAGGCTCATCAATCAGTCCAGTTATTGGCTGAAGCCAAAGCAAGGTTGTATTTATACCAATAAAGGAGAATATTTGTAGCTCAGGGTTGAAATGAGGTGACGGTCAGCACACCTTACTAGCATTGAAGATGTTACCTAGTTATGGTAATGAAACATTTGCAAGGAAACAAGCAAGCTCAGAGAGCACCAAGGACTCCTCAGGGTTTTATTTGTATACAAATACCCATTTGTATTTGAATACAAATACACATTTGTATTTGTGTTTGTATTTTCAGGTCAACAAATGTTGCTTGGAAACCTTGATTGATATTATTCATCTGAATTCTTAAAAACTGAATGCTTTCCAAATGAAATATATGATAATATGACACTGATTTGTAAAATAATCTTAACGACACATTCTATTTTAAGAGAATATTTGTAGCCCAGGGTTGAACTGAGGGGTCCTTGGTGGTCTCTGATCTTGGTTGTTTTCTTGCAGACGTTTCATTACCCAAATTAGGTAACATCATCAGTGCTAGTGACCCCACATTCTATTTTACATTTAAAAAATTTAACTGTTAATCTCTGCTTGTTTAAAATAAAATGTCTGACACTTTTGCCACTTACAAGAAGAGAAATATTTGAGTTATCTCTTCAGTGAAACATGGAAAACGGATCACCAAAGAGACTGTTTGTAAATAAGGAGCACTGCAAAAATTGATTCTCAGTCTTTGTTCGGTACAGTACTTAAAGTGCAGATACCTTAGGATTTTTTGGTAATTTTTCCTCTGAGTTAGAGAGGGAACTCTACTCATGAAAGCCTCTTCTACTTCTCCCCAATCAGCCTCCAGGACTGTTTTTTTCTGATGCTGGAAAGTCATCACAGATAGCTGAGAGGGATCTTGGAGTCTTAGCGGACAACCAATTAAATATGAGCCAGCGGTGTGCGGCGGCAGCCAAAAAAGCCAATGCAATCCTAAATTGCATTAACAGAGAGATACAATCAAGATCAAGTGAGGTACTAATACCACTCTATAAAGTCTTAGTAAGATCACACCTAGAATACTGCATCCAGTTTTGGTCACCACACTATAAAAAAGATGTTGAGACTCTAGAAAGAGTGCAGAGAAGAGCAACCAAGATGATTAGGGGACTGGAAGCTAAAACATGGTTACAGGAACTGGGCATGGCTAATCTAGTGAAGAGAAAGACCAGGGGAGACATAATAGCAGTGTTCCAATATTTGAGGGGCTGCCACAGAGAGGAGGGGGTCAAGCTATTTTCCAAAGCACCTGAAGGCCAGACAAGGAATAATGGATGGAAACTGAACAAGCAGAGATTCAATCTGGAAATAAGGAGAAATTTTCTGCCAGTGAGAACAATCAACCAATGGAACAGCTTCAAAAGTTGTGGGAGCTTCATCACTGGAAGCTTTAAAAAAGAGACTGGACTGCCATCTGTCAGAAATGGTGTAGGGTCTCCTGCTTAGGCAGGGGGTTGGACTAGATGACCTACAAGGTCCCTTCCAACTCTGTTAATCTGAGGTCAGTCTGTATCAGAGGTGGGTTCCTCCCAGTTCAGACCGGTTCGCCCGAACCGGTAGAGATCCGCTGGTGACATCACGATGACATCACGGAGCCGGTTTGGTTGGTGTCGGTCCGTGGACGCCGCCATCTTTTTTAAAAAAAAATTTGGAATATTTTTTGGGGGATTTTTTTATTATTATCTTTCTGGGTTTTTTTTCTTCTGCGCATGCGTAGAAGCCGAGTTTCCGGCACTGCGCATGCATCACCATCTTGTTTTTGGCTTTTTTGAGGGGGGGATTTTTTTTTGCACTGCGCATGTGCGTGCGCGCAAAGTGCGCACGCGCAAAGTGCGCACGCGCCCATGAGGCGCAGCAATGCGGCACGGGAGGAAGCGAACCGGCAGCGAGTTAAGTTAGAACCCACCCCTGGTCTGTATCACCGGAATGGAATCAATGGGAGACAAACTGTGTATGTGTGCATACAACATTTGTTTTGTGGAAGAGGGTTATACATTACAGCTATTTATTAAGTCTACTGGAATGTTTCTGTGATGAATAAGGAACCAAGAACCGAGAACCAAATATCTATCTTCAGTAAGCTTGTGGGAGTTTCATCACTGGACACTTTCAAGAAGAGACTAGACTGCCATCTGTCAGAAATGGTGTAGGGTCTCCTGCTTGGGCAGGGGCTTGGACTAGATGACCTACAAGGTCCCTTCCAACTCTGTTAATCTGTTAAAAAAGCTAAAAGAACACACGCTAGGAATGACCTGCAGAATACTGGATTTAGTAGATCACCTTCTTTAGGTGACCTAATAGCAAAAGCCTCCAGCTATTGTATAGTATATTGCAGAATAAAAATAGCAGTTACACAATGCAATGAAAGGCAGGACAGATGAGAAATGTATCACTTAAAGAAAAGACCCAGATGACGATCCCAGGAAGTGGTTAACTGATAATGGTGGGGAGAACCAGGCTCCAAACTGTGATCATCTTTAAAGATCAAAAGACTGGGTCCCCAAATGGGATGAGAACTTACAGGGAAGATCAAATACTAGCGCACACATTATCACTCAGGTCTAGTTAGCAATTAAGCTGCCGTATTCTGTACCAAGTGGGTGGTTTTCTAAAAGGCATCACAGGCTGTAGTTGCAGCTGCCCGAATGCCAAAAAACTGTACAATGAGAAACACATAACCCAGTGACACTACTGTATGCAGCAGGTCTAAATTCATTAGTACAGTATTTCAGATTGTTCTATACCTAGTTCGTTAGTTTCGCCCTCAGTTCTCCCATCTGTAAAATGGCTGAAACAGTAGAAGTGTTTCCTTGTGAGGAGGACTCGGCTTATAGAGCACTTTCTGCCAAGGGATCAAATCTCAAATCCTGCCAGCCCTGATTAAGAGGGTTGCATCCTGAGGTCAGATTGAAACCCAGCAGCTTTTCTGCACTGTGATAATTGAGGGTTTGGGTGTTGCATCGCATTCTGCCACGTGACTGCCTGCTCAGCATTTGTCAGCCAGAGTTCCCTGAAGCTGAGTTGAGAAAATGAAGTTTGAAAATCCCATGAGATACTGCCTAACCTACAAGGTGTCCTATTATTTTTATATAATACCATGACCTAGCATTTTCAGGCTTCTGCTGAGAGACCCAGTGCAGAAGATGGGCCTCATGAAGAAGATAAGATTGCTTTTTGTAAAAAAGAAGAAAAAAAGAAAAAAGCTTTGGATACATCTCAGTGGATCAGTCTAAGGCAGGGACAGGGAACCTTGGCCCTTTTATGACTTGTGGACTTCAACTCCCAGAATTCCTGAGCCATGTGTGGACTTCAACTCCCAGAATTCTTGAGCCAGCATGGCTCAGGAATTCTGGGAGTGGAAGTCCACAAGTCATAAAAGGGCCAAGGTTCCACACCCCTGGTCTAAGGGATAGGGGCCCTCAAGTTTTTTTTTATATATTAAATGCCATCAGTCCCAGACCTAATGGAAGTAAACAGCAGAAATTGGAAGTAAACAGCAGAAACTTGGGGGGGACACCCAAAACTGCAACCATGTGATCACCAGGATGCTGAAAATTACCATAAATGTGACCTGATTTGCATAAATATCCTTTGCACGTGTATAGAAGCACATGTATAGAGCAGCACAGTAACAGGGACTTTAGTTCCCAAGGTAGCCATAAAATCCAATAAAAATAAGAATCGGTGCAGGAAAGGAAACTATGCATCAACTCTCTTTTCCAGAAAACCACTAATTCTTCCGGTGGACCTACATGGATCAGAATTCCCTATTGACTGGCATATTATGCTTCCCTTGAAAGGTGACCTCATGACATCAAGTTTTGGTAAGCTGAAAAATAACTGCGTAGCGGCTACGTAGCGGCATAGCCAAACTAGCGGTGAAATCTACTTCCCTTCCCTACTGGTTCAGAAGCGCGTGCACACGCTTTTTCACCCTTGCTCTGCTTGCGCGTGCGCTTTTTTATCCTCTGCGCATGCGCAGAACGCTTTGTGCATGTTCAGAGGGTTCAAAACAAGAAAATAGCGACATCCGGGCGGGTGGACGGAGCCTCGCAAAAGCATCCGTAGAATTCAAAGTGATCGTGGTGCTTGCAAATCACTTCTGGGACCACGACGACCTTATTAAATCTTCTTCTTGACATCCACTCTCAGATTCCGGAGGTGTGAAACGTTCAGGAGATAGTTCTTGATGTTTCTTTTTCTTCTTCTTTTTGGGCATTCTTGCAGTGATTAATCAGCGTTCCTCAGTCGCTTAGAAATGAAATATATTACTTTTATTCTTTCCTGGACTCCGGTCTTATTATTGAGAATTGAGAGCAGGGAAACAAGATCATGTCACCTCTAATTATTTTTCTCCGCAACAACCCTTGCTCTGAGACCCGTTATAATTCAGGATTGGTGACTCAGGAGAGGTTGGGCCTTCTGAAGATCAGCTGGAGGAAGAGAAACAGCATTTTGAGGCTCGTGGACATAGAGACAATGGCAGACTAATTTCAAAATTTTCACATGTGTTCCAGCATCCCTGTGGTCATATGATCAAAAGTCAGACGCTTGGCAACTGGCATGGTTTTAAAAAAAACAAAAAAGACAGTGCCATGTCAGGATAACAATGCAAATAAAGCAGAGCCAGAGAGAGATCAATGGTAAATCTTAATATACAAGCTAATAACTATAACTGTACTATGTTAATAGTAATTACAGCAATACAACCAAAAAAAAAGACAATAAAAGAAAACTTCAACTAAGTTTCTACTTACATTAGCTTATTTACAAATTTTTCCATATTATATCCATATTTTTATACATCTTTGTTGTACTGACATTCATAAACTTCCCTCTCATTTCTACCTCTTGTCTCTATCCATTCATAAAATTTATTCCATGTCCTGTAATATTTAGAGTCTTCTTTATCTTTAATTTTTAAAGTTAATCTGTCCATTTCTGTCCATGGATTTATGACAGTTGCAGGGTCCCAGAATTATGTGATTGCTTTTTGCAACCTTCTGACAAGCAAAGTCAGTGGGGAAGCCTGATTCACTTATCAGTCATGTTACTAATTTAACAACTGATTCACTTAAAAACTGTGGCAAGGCAGGTCATAAAATGGGGCAAAACTCACTTAACAAATGTCTCACCTGACAACAGAAATTTGGGGCTCAATTGTGGGGGTAAATCGGGGACTACCTATAGTTGCATCAAGTTGTTGCATGGTCTTAACCTATTATGCATAGATCATTCTTCATCCAGGACTTTAAAAATGGTTAATTACAGACAGTAATGGGTTTCACTTACCTTTGCTACCGGTTGGGAGATGTGTGCGTGCACCGCTTCTGCGCATGCGCAGAAGCTTCTGCGCATGCGCAGAGCATCCGTGATGACGTCTGGGCGGGTGGGCGGAGCCTCCCACCACCGCCGCTACCGGTACGCCTGAACCAGGGCGAACCGATAGAAACCCACCACTGATTACAGAGTATTGAAAGATGGAGTCTGTTGCACAGTTCCTCCAGGCCAACTTTCCAAGCTCCCTTTCTATCCTTCATTACGGTGGTCCTTGACTTACGACCACAACTGAGCCCAAGATTTATGTTGCTGAGAAATTTGTTACGTGAGTTTTGCCCCATTTTACAACTTTTCTTGCCACGTTTGTTAACTGAATCACTGCAGTTGTTAAATTAGTAACACAGTTGTTAAGTGAATCTGGTTTCCCCATTGACTTCGATTGTCAGAAGGATGCAAAAGCTGATCATTTGACACTGGGATGAGCCTGCAACCGTTATAAATGTGAGTTAGTTGTCAAGCATCCGCATATAAATCACATGACCATGGGGATGTTGCAACAGTCATAAGTGTGAAAAATGGTCATAAACCACTTTTTTCAGTGTTGTCGTAACTTCGAACGGTCACTAAATGAACTGTTGTAAGTCGAGGACTACCTGTAATAGACTCTCTCTTTCCTGCTCACTGGATATAGATGGCTAATCATGATAACAACACGAACCATAACATTCTGATGAGCTTGGCAATAAGTTACCACGTTAATTTTGGAACTGAGAAAGTAGTGTGTTCCCTTCAGTATTTTGATTGCCTTTTTTCAGTGCACACCTGCTGGAATCAATAGTATGGTGCCTTGTTTGCTTGGCCCACCTCTCCTGGTCCCTTATAAATCTTGCAGTGACCTAGTTTTCTAACCTCAATAGTGTCTTCCACCTGCCCCTTACCTCACTAAGTCAGCATTTCAGCCCAAGGACCCTCATAAATCCAGAAGGTCTGTCAGAGATCTGATGGTGTGTTTTTGTACATTCACGGATTGCCTCCATCTCTTTATATATTTGAAAAGGGTTTCTATAAAACGCAGCTGCGCTTGTCCCGGGAAATGCTCTACCCAAATTTCAAATCACCCTTTTTGCTAAAACCAACAAATTCTGAATCATATTAAACAGTAATTGCTCATTAAGCTGAGAACCATCTGTCTGTTTGGGGTGATTTTGGCTGGGTGGAGTTGGAGAAGCAGCCCCAGGCTTTACACGTGGAGGAAGTCTAATCCAAAGCAGAATTCAATATTTGAAATTGAACGGATGGATCAACTTAGTAAATACATCAGTTAAAATATAAGTCCAGTGTAGGTAGTCCTTGACTTATGACCACAATTGAGCCCAAAATTTCTCTTACTAAGCAAGACAGATGTCAAGTGAATTTTGTCTCATTTTACAACCTTTCTTGCCACCGTTGTTAAGTGAATCACTGCAGTTGTTAAGTTAGTAACATGGTTGTTAAGTGAATCAGGCTTCCCCATTGACTTTGCTTGTCAGAAGGCTGCAAAAGGTGATCACATGACCCATCATAAACATATGCCAGTTGCCAAGCGTCAAATTTTGTTCACGTGACCATGGAGATGCTGCAACGGTTGTAAGTGTGAAAAATGGTCATAAGTCACTTTTTCAGTTCCTTTGTAACTTTGGTCACTAAATGAATAGTTGTAAGTCGAGGACTACCTGTAATTAATTTAGTATGTTTGTTTGATTGATACATCCACCCTAAATTTTCCCATTTGATGAGATATTGCCTTCCTTCGGGCAAAAAAAGAGTAGGAAAAAGTAATTGCATTGACAAAGAATGCGGAGTAAAGAAAGTGAGGGGGATGGGGTCGCCAATGAATGGGGTCTCCAATGAATCTCTTTTGTCATTAAATTCTCTCCAACTCTTGCTATAAAAGTGGAAAGCCACATTTTCATTCTGAGGGGGGGGGAATAAGGTTAGCTGATATTGGGCAGTCCCTGATAATATCATGATGTGTATTTATTTAATTTATTTATATTCCCAATTTCCCACTGGCAAATAATACTATGTACATTGGCTTCATTTGTCATGGTGCGACTGATTGTTATTAACTAAATGTATATGTTGCCCGACTCCCTGCAATTCCATTGAAAGCATTGAAAAACATGACAAGAAAAATGACAAGAAACTAAAAAAAAGGGTAGATGTGGAAGAATAACAAAATGGCTGAAAAACAAAGAAATCAACCTAGGTTAAAAGGGGGGGTTCAGTCATACTCACCAAAAGCCTGGCTGAAAAGCCTGGTCTTTAGGCCTCTCCAAAACACCAGCAAGATGGGGCCAGTCAGATCTTGGGGGAAACTCAAGGAGAGGGGAGTTGCTGTGATAGAAATGGTGCCTTTTCAGGGTCCTTGGCATTGCTTAATTCATCAGTGTATTGATGATACCAAACCCCAAACCGGTCGATGATTCACAGTTTCATGTAAAAGTTGAAAAAAGGGGGGGGGGGCAGAAAGCTAGAACCTTGCAGCATCCCACACAGAAGGGGCAAGGCACTGATCTCTCCCGCTCAACCAACTGGAACAAGCCATGGAGAAAGGAAGAAAACCAACATAAAACAATATTCCCAATACCCAAAGAGCCAACTCAGAAGGATACTGTGGTGGGATGGTGCTGAAAGCCACCGAGAGATAAAGGAGTACAAAGATGGATGTATCACCACCATTCCAGTTCCACCATCCCAGTTCCAGCATGATCAAAACTATCTCAGCACTAAGTCCCAGCCTGAGATCAGACTGAAGTGGATCTAGACCAGGGGTGTCAAACTCACACTGTCACGGTGGCGTCACGTGACATATCGGGACTTTTTTTCCCCTTCGCTAAAACGGGGGTGGGGGTGGCCAGCGCGTGACGCATCCTGAACTAGACAGTCTATTTCCTCCAGTCCTCATCACTTTCCCAACAATCTTCCCCAGAAAAGGAAGGTTGGAGACTGGTTGATAATAATTGAAGATGTTGGGTCCAAGGATGGCCTCTTCAGGAGGGGGAGATTCCACTGCCTCTTTCAAGATAGGGAGCACCACCTCCTGTGTCAAAGATTGCTGCTGGTCACAAGTATTATTTCCCCAAACTGAACCGTTTCTAGTTCTATATTAAAGTTTTCTTACAGGCTACACAACAGTTTTCTTGTATTTGACAGAAACTGGAAATATAGGCATTGTGGGATCAATCTTTCCTATTTCTGTGATTTCCATTCCATCTTCCCAATGTCTTAGACATTTATTACTGAGTTTGGTTTGCATCCCACACAGGAACACAATCCCACAGTTTCTCCATCTGTTGTGCAAGGTATGATTCTAATTTCTCATCCTTCCATGTGCATATCTCTATGACAGACTGCTTCCCCCTTCCCCCATCACAGCAGGAAGCTCCTTGGGATAGACGAAAGACTGGATAAAACTATTCAGATTTCTTCTTGCAACCTAAATTGCAGCGTTAGAGGAACAGGCCTGATGGCAAATGGGGAAGAGGGTAAAACTGCTTATTCTAGCAGCATGATTAGATATTCTGGACTTATTTCCAAGGATGGATGGATGGATGGAGATAAATAGATAGGGGAAGAGAGATGATGGAGAGAGGGAGAGAGGGAGGGAGAGAGAGAGAGAGAGAGAGAGAGAGAGGGAGGGAGGGAGGGAGGGAGGGAGAGAGAGAGAGAGCATCTGGTTTGCTCATCTTATACTAACATTCCAGTGGAAAAATAAATATCCTTTGGTGTAATGTTTTTTTCTGCTTGGTGAAGCATGATCAAAGTGAATTTGAAGACTATGTGTTCCATGTAGTTTTACCTAATTACCTCACTTCGGGTCATATAAACCATTCTATATTGAATCAGAGTTTAACATTGGCCCACATCTTAGTAAAAATCTTAACTCAGAGTAACTCCGTCTTTTTCTAAGCCACCATAGAGGTTCCAGAGTTTACATCCAACTGATGGTGTTGATCATGTAATTTCCCTGTAGATGATTTCATAAGTAGCCCAGGGGATTTGGCTGGCTGTTACCAGCTATAACTTCAGATCCAGTCCAGAAGCAAACTCTGCCTCTGCCAGTTAGTCAAGAGCATTGGTGGGCTCTTTCCATTGCACAACACCTGGGTTTTTTCCTATGGCAATCGTGAGTTTGGTACAAGCAAAAAAGATTTTCTACTTTGAAGTCTCCAATCAATTTGACAGCAGAAAACCTCTGCATAATTATTCCCGAAGCTTTCTCTGGCGCCTTGTTGTTGATGAGAAGAGTGTGTCCAAGTGCCTGGTGAGTAAGAAATAATAAATATGGGACTAAATAAAAAATGTATTCAAATCATAAAATTACAACTAAACTATAATTGCTATAGGTTGCTTTGTGTGTGCCTAAGTCTGGGAATGTGATGTACATACATGAACTATAGAGCCAATTTGGTGAAATGGTAAAGGTGCTGGCTTAGAAACCAGAAGACAGTTTTAGACTTGCCTTAAGGGGGGGGGGGTGTGGCGCGGTGGCCTAGTGGTTAAGAAGGTTGGCAGTTTGAAACCCAAGCACTGTGCGATGAGGTGAGCTCCTGTTACTTGCCCGAGCACCTGCCAACCTAGCAGTTTGAAAGCATGCAATTGTGAGTAGGTAAATAGGTACCACTTTGTGGGGGAAGATAACAGTGTGCCTTGGTGTGTAGTCATGCTGGCCACATGACCACAGAACAGTCTTCGGACAAAGCTGGCTCCCTCGGCTAGGAAACAAAGATGAGCACCTAGAATTAGATATGACTGGACAGGGGAAACCTTCACCATTACCTTTTAAATATGAAAGCCAGCTGGGGGATTTGAGGCCCGTCCCTCTCTCTCAGTCCAACCCACCTGAGTTGTTGTGGGAAAATAGGAGACATCTTCAGGAGGGCATAGTGAGGCAAAGGACAAAAGAAGAATTGCGCCATTCCGTACAAACTCCGTCCCTTTACTGCAGGGCTGTCAAACTGGATTTCTTCGAGGGCCGGATCAGCACTGTAGTTCTCCTCCATGGGCCAGCCATGCGGGGGGGAGACGGGATGGATGCCTCCTGCAGCATTTTGCCAGCCAAAACGGCACACGCACCCTCCCCACACACCCCATTTTGGCTGCCAGAGGCACCGCGGGCCAGTCCTTTGGTATTTCCAAGCTGGCCCCGTGGGCCAGATTTAATCACCCCATGGGCCGGATCCAGCCCAGGGGCCTTGAGTTTGACACCCCTGCTTTAGTGCATGCATCATGAGATCACAAACACATGTTTGTGTTTTCGTCATTCTGACGAAAAAAATCTCCTCCTGCAAATGTCTTTGGGCATAGAGGGGGATAAGGGCTAATATGAATATGTCATCACCTGAGGTAATAATATAATGGTGTGTATAGTCCTTAGGTGAAAAAGATATCATAGTTCCTAAATTACATTTAGTTAAAAAGAAGATGTGGAATCATCACAATATGTTCCTGTGACGTTGCTACTATGGAAGCTGTCCTGGCTATCACTGAGCTTCTAAATACAATTCAAAGTCCTGGCGGTTTCCTATAAAGCTCTACATGGCATATCTTCAGGTCAATGAGTCTCCACTTGTCTCTGTTCAGCCTACAAGATCAGTCAGGGTTGGCATGTTCCAAGTCCCATCAATTAAACAATGCCACCCAGATATGCCCTCTCTTCCTAATCCTGCTCTGTGAAACAAGATTATCCCTGTGATCCAGACTGCCCTAATCTTGCTAACCTTTAGAAGGGCCTTAAAGACACTGGGCCAGGAGATTACATTATCCTGTGCCAGCATGGTATGTTTTTATTGAGATGTTATCCGGTCTGGTGATTTTTAATTATCTGTAAGCCACCCAGAGTCACATGGCAAGTGGGCAGTCCTAAAATAAAAATTAAATAAAGAAATAAGATATGCCATTCATATGACTCTTATTGTTTCCTCTATGACTTCATTCATGCATGTGATGTTTGCAAACTTTAGCCAAAAGTATGGGGAGAGAGCTTCCTGCCCTGAGCATTTTTATAATTAGAAATACAAAAGAACAGGAGCCAGGGGAGTGAGCAGATTGGGATGAGAGAGGTATTAGACTGTGGAGACTATGACTAAGTGGGACAAATACTGAAATTGCAATCCAAAACTTAGCCCCTTGGAACATACAGAACTGACTCTTGGAAGATTGTGGTTCTTAAGATGTGTTTCTCACTAAGTTTACATCATGCAAAGTTCCATCCTTTGTGTATTATTTGCAATTGTAGGTGTGTGTATATTTTGTCTGACCGGTGCATGGGGAGAGGAAAGTTTGGAACGGGAATCCTGCTGTACAGAATAAATGCATTTGCAAGCAAACAAGCAAGAAACAAAGACTGCAAAACTAAAGAAACAGATAGGTAGCTAGGACCTCCTTCATTTTGCTAACATGCCTAACACTTGATAATCGGAAAAGGTGAGGCTTCTTTGGCCTGTGAGCACAACTTAGAAACTGGGCTGCACAAGAAAGCTCGGTTGGTAAATAATTAATTGGATTGACATGGAGCTTGTTTGATAAATGCACTAAATTATAGATAAATAAATCTCATTGCCAGCAAAAGCAGAAGGACAAGGATATGCTTATTATCTTGGTGGTTCATTACAAAAAAGAAGAAAAAAAGAATGATTCAGGGCTCCAGCTGATCTATTGCTTCTCCTCTCTGTCCTTCTCAGTATATTTTACTCAGTATTCATGGAATCACATTTGCCATATCATGAGCCATAATAATGATTGTCAGGCAACCGGACGTCCCATGACAAGGTATGGGTGATATCCATGGACAGGACCTAGGGTTAGAGATGTGAAGGCCTGGAAAAAAACCGGAAAAATTCGGGGGGAAAACGGTTTTTTTCCCGTTTTTTTCCTGAAGGCTTTTTTGTTTTTTTCCAAAAAATTTGAAAAATTGAAAAAAGAAAAAAAAACATTGTGGAATATTTTATTTTAACATGATGAATAAAATATTTTAAGACAGGGTGTTCAAATATTTTCCAAATCATTTCTAAAAAAAATGTATGATATCAGATTATTCTAATTTCTGTGCACTGAGTGAGGACAAGCAATGATTCTGATTAAATGTCCATTGAAACTTAGTCCCACTCTCTTCTTAACACTTCCCCCATCTTCAATTCCTTTTATGAGAATGGGGTTTTTATTTTTATTTTTATGTCTATAGTTTTAATATGCTAGTTGTGATAATTTTATGCCATGTCAAATTTTCCATAGTCATATTTTATGTTCCTAAAGTAACAGAATGACTTTCAATCTTAAAAAGACAAAAAAAGTGCTAATGTAGCATTTTTTTTCAATTTTTCCAAAAATTTCCATTTTCCCCCCCAAAAAACGGGAAAAAAACGGGATTTTTTCCGAGCTTCAAAATTTCCAGAAATTTTACATCTCTACCCAGGGCATTATATAGGACTAGGTAGTCCTCAATTTACAACCATTCATTTAGTGACAAGTTACAATGGCACTGAAAACAGTGACTTAGGACCGGTCCTAACCCTTACGACCATCACAGCATCTCCACAGTCACATGATCAAACTTGGGGTGCTTGGCAACTGGCATGTATTTAAACAGTTGCAGCATCCCACAGTCGTGTGATCGCCATTTGCAACCTTCCCAGCCAGCTTCCGACAAACGAAGTCAATGGGGGCGCTGGATTCGCTTAACAGCCATGTGATTCACTTAACAACCGCGATGATTTACTTCATAACAGTCGCAAAATAAGTCATAAAATTGGATGCAACTTACTGAACAACCACTTTGCTTAGTAATGGAAATTCTGGTTTTAATTGTCGTCAAGGACTATTTGTCAAGTAATTTATAGACTGGGATATTCCAACTTTGTTTATTTTAAATAGATGTGAAGAAGCCACAATATTGCGGTGGGAAGGTTATGATCAGTTATAATATGGCTACCAGATCTAAAAACAGTTATGATTTTAACACACACACCCCCAAGCATGTCTTTGTCTGCCTCAGGTAAACAATGCCACACCTACACTGTGAACATACATTTATTTAAACCAAGCTTTGAAAAAAGGTGGAAGAAAAGGTTCCAATTCATTCTTCTTCAACCACTCTAGACATCAATTATGAGTCATCAAAATGGCCGAGAGTTGAGGATTAATTCAGCTTAGTTAACAGAATAGCAGAATAACAGAGTTGGAAGGGACCTTGGAGGTCTTCTAGTCCAACCCCCAGCTTAGGCAGGAAACCCTATACCATTTCAGACAAATGGCTGTCCAATCTCTTCTTTAAAACCTCCAGTGTTGGAGCACCCACAATTTCTGGAGGCAAGTCGTTCCACTGAATAATTGTTCTAACTGTCAGGAAATTTCTCCTTAGTTCTAGGTTGGTTCTAGGTTGTCTCCTTGATTAGTTTCTATCCATTGCTTCTTGTTCTGTCTTTAGGTGCTTTGGAGAATAGTTTGACTCCCTTTTCTTTGTGGCAGCCCCTGAGAGATTGGAACACTGTTATCATATCACCTCTAGTCCTTCTTTTCATTAAATTAGATATACTGAATTCCTGCAACCGTTCTTTTATATTTTATCCTCCAGTCCCCTGATCATCTTTGTTGCTCTTCTCTGCACTCTTTCTAGCGTCTCAACATTTTAAATATAATTTTATAAAAATTATAGTTAATTTTTGCAGTGATTACAGTAACCCAAGGGGACCGCCCTGCACTCTGTTCCTAAAAAGACTTTCCTTGCTTTGGTGCGGTATGACATTCCATGCCCTTTGCTTCTGGCCAATGACAGCTGGGTTTATGACAATGGCTTTTGCCTATTGCAAAGGCAAGCCGGCACGTTCTTTTCTCGGTGCTTGAGGATCAGCTGAATTAAAACATATGGGTATCATCCAGCTTTCCATTTCCGCATGGATTTAATTGTGAGGTACATTTTATTATCCCAAGGTCATGACAATGCTGCCTAATCAATTGTAATACAGAAGAGGAAATCCTTTGTTCCTCTAATGAGGAAATCCTTCCTTATAAGAGATTTTAAGAAAGCAAATCCAAAATACTTCTGTCACAATTGTTGTTGTTAGTTGCGAAGTCATGTCCGACCCATCACGACCCCATGGATAATGTTCCTCCAGGCCTTCCTGTCCTCTACCATCCCCCGGAGTCCATTTAAGCTCATGCCGACTGCTTCAGTGACTCCATCCAGCCACCTCATTCTCTGTCGTCCCCTTCTTCTTTTGCCCTCAATCTTTCCCAGCATTAGGCTCTTCTCCAGTGAGTCCTTCCTTCTCATTAGGTGGCCAAAGTATTTGAGTTTCATCTTCAGGATCTGGCCTTCTAAAGAGCAGTCAGGGTTGATCTCCTCTAGGACTGACCGGTTTGATCGCCTTGCAGTCCAAGGGACTCACAGGAGTCGCAATACATGTTTGCAAAACAAACTAACCGATAATTCCCAGAAAAACATGCTTACACTAAAGGCTATATTTTCTCTGAGTACTTGTATGGCAGAATTCCTCCAAGGATTGTCCCTCATACATATGTGTGTTTACATGTGATAAATATTGTTAATATAATAGCGTAGTAACCCTTGAGTTATCAAGGAGATGCACAGAGAAACGTGATACCAGAACAGAGATGAGTAACTATTCAGTCACACACAGATACGTTAAAGTGCATTACAGGTTTTACTGTACAAATAGCATAGTCGATAAACAGTCCAAGTCGTACACATTAAATCAGTCAATAGTTAACAAATACAGTAACAAACCTCTCAATACATACATACACACAGTATAGTAGTATATCACACACAGTGTAACGCAGTAAGTAATCACAGAGAGAGAAACTACGTTCTCTAGCTCCCTCTTATGGTTAACAGTAGCAAACTCATCCAATCACTTTTCAGCATCCAGTTAAAGCTACAATACTTCAATACAGTTCAAACTATTATCATGGTTAGTTTATATATTGCCGACCCAACTGAGTGGACAGAGTCCTAACAAATATACCCATCGGGGGTCATAATTAAACATCCGTGGAAGAAGCACTGGCACGTGATTACCACTTACAACATCAATGCCCACTTTCTCACCATTCTCACAGTTCTAGATATGCTTCATATAGGCATCTTTATTGGTCAATAGCTCCAAGAGTGTTGAAACAAGGGCCACGAGATTGATGGACTCGTATCCCAGTGTCTAAGCACAATGCCCACTTCCAGAATTAGTTAGTATCTCCAGTTTAAAGAGTCGGCAGGGCTGGGGAGAACCCTTTCCTCAGCTGTAGAAGAACCTCTTCTAATAAAGGATACATATCTGGTTGGAAGGACAAGAGCAAGGCAGCTTCATATGAGCATTACTTTCCAACCTCCTGAAGAAGTTCCTTAAGCATGGGAATTAAGAGCCTTGCTGGGTTTCAAAACAAAACTGGATAAATACAGTATATTGTAGATTTTATACCGTAATACCTTTTTATTAGTCTCACCATACTGAAATACTAGAGTGAAATAAGAATGAATCCAATTTACCTGCGGCTTACATTTACAGACATCCCACACCACCACCGCCATTTGAATCATCAGAGATGGTTACATTTGAAAATATGTTGTCTAATCAGGTGGACAAATGCTAAATAAATGTCTAGAAAAGGATGAATTCTGGCCTGCAAGAGTCCCTTGCCTTCGGGTTCCTCCCCATGGTTCAGTTAAAATTCTGTCTTTCCGCTCTGTGAGATTTTGCCTCTATTCTGGCTTGGTTCTTTTTTTTTTTTAACATTTTTATTGAGTTATAAAATATTATAAGATACAAAATACAAAAGTAAATAGGATAACAGTAGGGAGGAAGAGGGGGAAGTCAAGTGAGGAAGGATAAGAAAAAAAGAAAGAAAAAGAAGCATTGACTTCTGACTCTCTCTGTTGCAATAAAATAAGGCATTAACATCAAATCACAACTTTTTTTGTCGACCCTGAAGCTGACATATGTGTAGCCATGTTTTATTGTAGTCATTTCCTATTCTTTTTCTAAGCTTTTTCTAAGTATTTTGTAATGGGATCTAACGAGGCTTCAGGCTCGCCACATCTTAGCAGTAGGAAGGGGTGGGAGATAAGGGTCAGGGGTGGGTTCTAACTTACCTCGCTGCCGGTTCGCTTCCTCCCGCGCTGCGTGGCATGCGCAGTGCAAAAAAATAAAAATAAAAATCCCCCCCAAAAGCCAAAAACAAGATGGTGACGCATGTGCAGTGCCGGAAACTCGGTTTCTGCGCATGCGCAGAAGAAAAAATAAATAAATAAAAATTAATTTAAAAAATGAAATTAAATTTAAAAAAAAGATGGCGGCGCCCACGGACCGGCACCAACCGAACCGGATCCGTGACATCATCGTGACGTCACCAGTGGGTCGCTACCGGTTCGGGCAAACCAGTCCGAACTGGGAGGAACCCACCTCTGATAAGGGGGGATGTTATGGCTGGGCAGCATTCTTTCCCGTGGGAACAGAGAATGTGCCTGCAGATGGCTGAAGGTAGAGTTTGGAGTCACCGGAGAGATGGACTGTGAGCTGATTGGAGAATGTGACTCTGGGGGGGGAATTTCAAACTTTTGCTTTTTACTGGGTGTAATTCTGGGGTTTGGTCAGAGCCAGAATTACAACAAGACCTTGCCAATTTGATATGTTCTTAATACAGTAAATGGACTTTCATTGAATATGGCTGCCTTGGATTATTTATTCGGGGGAATTTACTACTTGGAAGCTTGACATTTTTGCTATTCTGGCTTGGTTCTGACAGATGGTCTACAGCAGGGGTGTCAAACTCGCGCGTCACGTTCTTATGTGACGTATCATGACTTTTTCCCCCTTTGCTAAACCAGGGGTGGGCGTGGCCACCGCGTGACACATCCAGCCCACAGGCCGCGAGTTTGACACCCCTGGTCTACAGTATGGATTTCCCAAGCAGAAAAGTCTACCTCTCCCATCTTCTCAACTTCACCAGTATCACTGAGATTGGTGATATATATATATGTGTGTGTGTGTGTGTGTGTGTGTTTTTCTCTGTTAAATCACCTGGTATACCCAAATATGGGAGAAAGCATACTGCTTCCTTTTTGCCTTTATTTATGTAAAAAAAATATAACATCTTTTTTGTCTTTCAGCCCCTACAGGGGACATACAGACAGTTAATTACAAACGACAGTCTATATATATATGTTATATTTTTACATAAATAAAGGCAAAAGGCATGTTATATTTTACATAAATTAAACCTCTGAGCCACATGCTTTCTCCCATATTTGGGTATACCAGGTGATTTAACAGAGAAAAAAAAACATATACATATCCTTGTCCCTGGAACATCCAGATAGGGAGAAGAATCCTGTGGCTCAGAGGTTTAATCACTTGCCTTGTTAGGCAAGGGGCCCGGGTTCTAATCCCATAAGGGTGTGACCAAAAAAATAGCTGAAAGACATAAGAGGAGAGGGGTTACAGGAGCCTACTTTCTTTCTATGACTTCATGGCACAACTCTACTATTCTTGCCAGCATTGTTCCAGTTCCAGTTTTAAAATTGGGCTTAATTTTGTGTTTAAAAGCATCCCGAAAAACATCTGACAGGTGCTATGGCGGGGGGGGGGGAATGAACAATTAAGGGCCTTCCTGTTTCATCATGCAGCTCCCCACCACCAGTGGCCAAAATGCTTTTTAGGCTAAATTACTTTTCTGAGTCAGGAAGCATCTCAGAGATTTAGCATATATAGGGCAAGAGCCCATTTTTAAAAACATTTTTTAAAAAATAACCCTCCAAATTCATCTACCAGCACACAGGGGTGGGTTCTGGATCCTTTTGCCGCCGGTTTGCTCAGGGTTGCGCCGTGCGTGTGCGCGCAAAGCACACGCGTGCGCAGCAATCAAAAAATAGCTTCTGCGCATGCAAGATGGCGGCGCCCACGGAGACACCGACGGAACCGGCTCTGTGATGTCATCGCCGAGCTACTAACAGTTCTAACGAACCGGTTAGAACCGGTAGGAACCCACCTCTGCCAGCACAACTGTAATGGGAAGTGAAGCATCTCAGATGACGCCCAATGTAAGCCTGCTGCAATATGTGGATTCTTTAAGAAGAAAACCATTATTTTAACATTGCAACTGCTAAAAATGACTTCAGTTAAACTCAGGGGTAGGTTGGGGACAAGATGGGGACATGGCAGAAAAAAGCCGTTGCCAGGGGATGGGTTTGGTATTATTATGTGCAAAGGGGAAAATGTCCTCTATCACTTCATCTGCTGATGAAATTTATAACAAATATATAACTCCTTAAAATACCACAAACTTTTGATTATTTTATCATTTTTGTCAGGTACATAAATTGTCCCCCTTGACACAGAGAGGGAGAAAGAGATTAATTTTATTGGCTTCTCGTGAATAGTTTTGATTTTGGAGTTTGTTGTTGTTATTCACTGCATTTTCAAATTCTGATAATATTGATTTTCATATCTTTCCCTAAACTGATAAATGTCAAATTTAAAGCAAAGGAAATTTGAAACAAACAACAAGGGCTTGGATGGTCTAAATCAGGGGTATCAAACACAAGGCCCACGGGCCAGATTCGGCCAGCGATGTGGTCGGATCCGGCCCATGGGGCCAGCCTGGAAAATGTAAGGGGCCGGCCTGCATTGCTTTGGACCGGTCTACCCAATGTGAAGAGGAAACCAGGCCAGAAGTTTGGGGAGTGGTGTCAAGCTGGCCACGCCCACCCAGTCAGCCATGCCCAGTGAGTGGCGTCAAGCTGGCCACGCCCTCCCAGTCAGCCACGCCTGCCCAGCCCCCCCCCCCCAAGGTCAACCACAGC
The DNA here is from genome assembly GCA_003457575.1 of Thermophis baileyi. Lineage (NCBI taxonomy): Eukaryota > Metazoa > Chordata > Lepidosauria > Squamata > Dipsadidae > Thermophis > Thermophis baileyi. The sequence continues at coordinate 835,190 of QLTV01001849.1, forward strand.
CCTGATGCGGCCCTCAATAAAATTGAGTTTGATACCCCTGGTCTAAATGGCCTTTTGCAAACCTATTGACCTGTTATCATTTCATAAATGCATGGTATTTCATTTTAAAAGATGGTAATACACATTAATTGTTTGGATTAATTCTAGTAGTTCAAATACAAGTTTCTCTTTCAAAAATTACACATTGTACAGCAAAGATAAATAATACAACTTCCCAGCATATGATAAGGCGCCGAGGTGGCGCAGTGGTTAGAGTGCAGCACTGCAGGCTACTTCAAGCTGACTGCTAGCTGCAGTTCGGCGGTTCAAATCTCACCGGCTCAAGGTTGACTCAGCCTTCCATCCTTCCGAGGTGGGTAAAATGAGGACCCAGATTGTTGGGGGCAATATGCTAACTCTGTAAACCGCTTAGAGAGGGCTGTAAAGCACTATGAAGCGGTATATAAGTCTAAGTGCTATTGCTATTGCTATAGTGCCTCACTGATCCTCAACAACAACAAATTGAAATAAACAAAAATCATGCATGGAAGAGTCTAGTGTGGAGTTGGTGTAAGATCATGCTTTAAATATGGGGCTTGAGTGTGCCCAATGTCTAAATCTCAAATTTCCCGTCATTTCCATGTGCAGCTTTTTTTTTTTTTTTTTTTTTTTTTTTTTTTTTTTTTTTTTTTTTTTTTATTTTTTTTTTTTTGCTGTTTATAACTTGCAGAACATGAGAAGGAGCAATTAAATACCAGAGAAAATGGACGTTTAGAGATAGACTGATGGCAACATGTCACTCATAGAAGAAGAAGAAGAAATCAAGAACATTGTCCGTGCAGTCCAACCCAGTCAGACAGAACTAAGTGAACTAATAAGGCATTTCATGTTATATGCTTCTAGTATCAATAAATGAAGCAGCAAGATTAAAGCCCTAAGGTAAAATAGTGCAGGGGGGAGGAGGTTAAGGTTCCAGAAGTCCTTTGGGGGGGCCCTGTTAGCCCTGTTTTTCAGCTATGGCACAGGGGTTCGATAGCTCTGCCGCCATCACATATCTCCATAGGGGAATGTCTTGACTTTGCATTCTCCCCCTCCCCCCAAAATTCCAACATGTCCAACACATTTCAGTACATCTCATACCTTACACTCTTTCTTACCAGGACGATGATGATGATGATGATGATGATGATGATGATGATGAAGGCAACTGTAATCTATAAAACATCCTTTTCTTTGTAGTTACTTCAGGCACATCCTTTTCGAAGAGTTGGCACAAGACTGCAAGTTCTAATTTAAAAAAAATCAACCTTATTAAAACTTTCCTTTCAGTAGTTTCCTGCAAAACCATTCGTGGGTGGATGAAATAGTGAAACACAGCATCAATAAAGAAGAAGGTCTGCCATTGAAAGCTGAGTTTGTACGAAGTGTAATAGTTTATGCAAAACATCAGAGAAATTACCAGAGACAATCAGCAGACCCAGAATGCCTGTTAAAGTAAATCAAATATCTAATCACAGATCATTAACCAAAATCTTTACTCTATACTTTAGAGACAAGGATCACTCCCACTAGCAAGTTCTTGTTTGTGTTTCCTGGAAGTTCCCTATACAGGCAGTCCTCGACTTACAATAGTCTGTTTAGTGACTGTTCAAAGTTACAATGGCACTGAAAAAGTGATTTATGGCTGTTTTTCACATTTATGACCATTGCAGCATCCTCATGGTCATGGGATCAACTGACTCTTATTTATGACGGCTGCAATGTCCCCGGGGTCATGTGATCACCTTTTGCGACCTTCTGACAAGCAAAGTCAATGGGGAAGTCAGATTCACTTAACAACCATGTTGCTAATTTAACAACTGCAGTGATTCACTTAACAAATATATCANNAATTCAGATGCGTGGGAACTGACTCATATTTATGACGGTTGCAGTGTCGCAGGGGCATATGTTCACCTGTTGCAACTTTCTGACAAGCAAAGTCAATGAAGCCAGATTCATTTAACAACCACGTTACTAATTTAACAACTGCAGTGATTCACTTGGCAAGAAAGGTTGTAAATTAGGGCAAAACTCACTTAACTGTCTCACTCAGCAACATAAATGTTGGGCAATTGTGGTCGTAAGTTGAGGACTACCTATATCATGTAAATTACAAGCTTATATTAGAGTCTAGGAACAGTTTTAACTTAGCACATTTTTTCCCTTTCGACATATTTGATGCTTGAAACAAATTTCCCTCTGTCGCAGAGATCACTGAATTCTCCCCTTAGATAATCATCTGAAGATTCTAGTTGTTTTGGCCTCCGGTATTCCCAGAGAGACGTCTGGAGCTTTATCAACTCCCATTCTAACCTCCTCCATCCAGAAAATGAACTTGGGGAAACTGTAGTTCTTGAACTGTCCTTCAAAACACAGAGGTAGGAGGTTGCTACCGTATGATTTGCCCTTGCAACTTTGTACTGGAAATGTGGTTAGAATTTTGTAACTGTTTGCCACTTTCTTAGAACTCATTTCCAGAAAACGCAGAGCCTTATTTTGGTGTGGTGAAATTGTTAGATAGGCGCGGGAATAACAGCCAAGACGAAAGACCCGTTCAGCACTTTAATAACGGCTAGCACTAACTACAGCAGACTGGCGGCTGGCGGCAGGGAAGCCGCCTTTATGGAGCTCCCCGCAGCCAGCTTGGCCAGTGACAACGCTTCAAACTCCCCGCCACTGATTTAACCCAATCAGCGGCAGGTATGCAAATACCTGCTTGTTAAGTCGGAACACAACACCCCTCCCCTCTTAGTTCAGCAATTGTCCAATCCGGTATTAGTGTGGGTGACGTAGTCACACAAATAGGTGGGCCGCCGTAAGGTCCTACTGGGCCTGCGCGAGTCAGTCTCTCTGGAGTCTTCGTTCGGCGTGGACATGGCGTGTGTTGCTCCGTCCTCGTCCTGTGGAAAAATCTGGAACCGGCCTCCAGGCGTGGCGGCTGAAGATTCGATCTCCCGGTCCTCTGGCCCCGGTCGGCTTCGTTCGAGCTCCCTAGTTCCTGGTAGGTGCCTCCGCTCGCCTTCTCGGGTTGAGATAAGTGGTCTGTGGAGTCGTGTAGCTAGGGCCCGGTCTCTCTCGCTATTGTCTGGTTC